>JAVIAB010000108.1:49469059-49741559 GCA_032433765.1 Megaustenia siamemsis
CATCGTGTCAATTATTTGTAACCACTGGCAACTGAACTGAAAATAACAAAAAATAAGTAAATAGCAACATGCACTAATCATGACAGATCAAGAAACAAAAAGTTCTATCAGGTTACCTGTATTACTTAAGCTGGTATACACATTCAAACAGTGTAACCCCTCTGTGTATAGTATGTATATATAATATAAATATATGTAATATTTGAAACAATAAATGCATTAATTATAAAATATTATTCCTTTCAAGTCAAGAGTCAAGTGGTAATTACAGAATGTGGGTGTGAATTAGTTGAGTGGTGTAGCTAATTGTATAAAATGCTCCATATGCCCTATAACGTTTTCATCGGCGAGTCTGGTGACGAAATAACCTCTTCCCAGGTAAATGCAACCCGTAGACTTAACATGGCAACGCGTCTAGGAGAAGGTCAACTCCGATTATAAACATCTGCTGTCTAGCGGGTACCCGTTCAGGAAACAGACATTGGGAGTAATACGTGATGAAAAATCCGGAGATGAAATCCCTAAGTCTGTTCAATGTTCATTTCAAAATTGCTCTGGCAACTCTTTTCATGCAGTTCGCACCAACCTGTTATTGCCCTGCTAGACCATTAGATCACACGGCTGCGAGTAGAAAAGAAACATGTTGCATGGATATTAATTTGCCTCTTTCTATTTCCTCCCAAGCTCGCGCCCTAGAGAGACCAATCCAGCTTCGCCGTTTTGGTGCCGGCACAGTACAGGAAGCAGCAGTTACGGTTATATGTCATTCAGCCGATTTGGGGTAGGACATGGCATCAAGGGCTGCTATCGACAGTGGGAGAAGTATATGGATTTCATTGGATAGCAAGCGTCAGCTTCAAGCTGGGCAGTCCATAGACACACAGGTGCTATACTATCACGGCATGGTTCACTATTGGGTGTAAATGGCATATAGAATACCCGAATGACAGACTGTTACCACCCACACATGAGAAATCAACAACCAAAAAACTTAACCTACGATTTAGTTCATGGAACGAGTGTATCATTATCTTCTCTTCTGCCCCCGTCACGACAAATGGCGTATAGGGAATATGGTTTTAGTGATCATATATTTTACAGACCTTCATCACGTGATTTTTGGGATAATGTGGTCGGTATTACGCCCTTTACTTTACCAGAAAAAGCAGGTACCCATTAAAGGCTGGGTGAACCCGACAGCCGTCGATTGGGATCGAATCCTACCTCTTGTCCGTTGTAGTCCAGCTCACTAACCACTGAGCAATTGCGGCTCAATTGTAGCATGCAAGCTGACAATTTGCACAACAAAAACAGCAAACTGACAATTAAAACACAGCCCCCAGTTTACATTGTAAGTCCCTTCTCTGTAGCAGCGAATCATGGACAACTTATACAAAGTCGGATGGATGGCTAAATGTATTGCATATGCGATGTTTGTGCCGTATTCCTGGTATCACCGGGAGGAACAAAGTGACAAACGTAGAGATCCTCACTCGCACAGCCCTCGGGAACATCTACACGAGGCTGAAACAACTTTGGTTGCGCTGGCTTGGCCACATGCATCGTATGAAAGATGGCCGCATACAAAATGATATAATCAGTGGACAATTAGTAGATGTCAAAAAAACCAGGAGGTGCCCAAAACTTCGATTTGTAGACGCGTAAAATTGACATAAAAATCTTCAACATAAAGCCTGCAGCCTGTATAGAAATAGCTTCAGACCGCAATCTTTGGAAACACACTCTTAAGCTCCAACTCAAACCAGAAGCAGACAGATTCATAGAAAAACAATATACTCGACGAAAGAAAAGAAAAAAAAATAATTTCTAGTGATGCTACAAAATCCATAGTCAACTATGACTGACAGGGGCAAATATTTCTCAAAAACTGAGCTCTCAGTGCTAGGCTTGTACATTAACTGTCATATATAACAAACAAATCGAAATCGAAAGACAAATGTGGCTGACCACTGTGAAAGAGGTTGGGCCTCATCATGCACTAGTCCAGAGAAAGCAATGGAGAGGAAGTCAAACCCATGTCGGAGGAAAGATTTAATAATAAGCACTTGGAATGTTAGGGCTCTACATCAGAAAGGAAAATTGGAAAATCTTAATCAAGAAGCAGAACGAATAAACATAAACAGTTTAGGCATATCAAAGACAAGATGGAGAGAAGTTCGGTACATAGAGGACGAAAAAAATACATTTATATACTCATGAAACACAACATAACTTCAAAGGGGGGTAGGGATACTTATAAAAAGAGAGATACAAAAATATATAAGTACCCCCTGCATTTACAATGATGGGATTATATTACTCAAGTTGAAAGCAAAACCATTCGACGTAGCAATAATGCAGACATTCGCACACACTCAAGAATATACAGATGAACAAATAGAGGCATACTATAAAGATCTAAATAAACTTATTAATCACGTGAAATCTTCGGACATCTTGATTGTAATACGCTAAAGTAGGAAAATGTAGATATAAGACCATTATAGAAAATGATGCTTTAGTATAAAGAAGTTACAGAGGAGAAAGATTAATACAATTATGTGAAGAAAACCGGCTGATAACACAAGGCAACAAAATCAAACTTTTTTTAATCATCTCAAACCAAAATACACTTTTCTAAAGGATTTTTTGGCGCTGATTTCAGATCTGGTATCAGTTTTTTTCTATCACGTCAAGTTTTTAAGTTATGAGTGATGTTAGTTTTCACTGAACTTGGCTGTATTTGTTCGAGAATCGCAAACATCAATTAAGCAAATGATTCACATCTTCTAGACTAAATCAAATATACTCACATCACAGCATAGATATGTTGAATGTTTCTTCAAAAATGCTTGGAATATGATTTTCTGTTATATTCTTCGCCTGGATTATCACGGAATAGCATCCAGCAGAAGTCGGCCATCATACTCTCATTCCACAAACCTTGATAACGGCGCTCCATTAACTGATAGTCCTGGTGAAAACGTTCTCCTTGCTCATCACTCACCATACCAAGATTTTCTGGGAAAAAATCTACATGGGAGTGCAAGAAGTGAAGTTTTAATGACAGGCGACAGCCAAGGTTCAGGTAATAATCTATTAGACGCTGAACTCCTTCCCTGTACGTAGGAGACTTATGATTACCTAGAAAGTTTTCACAGACCCACTTGAATGCCTCCCAGGCTTCTAGCTCAGCTCCTGACAGAGACTGTTTGAAACCTTCATCTTGTAAAACAGATCTGATTTGTGGACCTATAAATATCCCTTCCTTCATTTTTGCAGCAGTGATGTTTGGGAATTTATTAACAAGGTACTGAAAACCTTCTGAGTTTGTTTTACCCATGGTCTTCACAAGGGTTTTCATCAGTCCTAGCTTAATATGGAGAGGTGGCAGAAATATTTTCTGTGGATCAACAAGGGGCATATTTTGGACACTGCTTGCTCCTGGCGTATAGATATGTCTTGGCTCCCAGACACGTTTGACATAATGTTCCGCTGTTGCTCGACTATCCCAGGCATAGGAAACAGCAGTATTTAGTGAATCCTCCTTGCATGCCCATCAACATGCCAATGACCTTTAGATCACCACAGATGTTCCACTGGTGTGTTTTATAATGGATAGCTTCAAGCAAACTGTTCATGTTGTAATAGGATTCTTTCAGATAAACAGAATGTGCAACTGGTTTGCTTGGTTTTACATTTCCATTGTGCAAAAGAGCTGCCTTTAAGCTTCTTCGCGAGGAATCAATGAAGAGACGCCATTCTGATGGATCATGCACTTGTGATAAACTGTTGAAGAGACCATCGATGTCCTGACAATAACTCAATGAGCCGTCAACTTTGAAGAACGTCGTCATGTTGAGATTTCGTTTTCTATAATGAGTTATGTTAACGTCCCTTGCAAGCAAATGTTTTTGCTTAAGCCTTGAAGCAAGAAGTTCTGCTTTATCTTTAGACAGATTTAGATCACGAATAAGATCATTCAGCTCTGCCTGTGTAAAAGTCTTAGGTTCTAAACATTCATCAACAGTATAATCTGGATCAGTTGAGTCTGCATTGTGACCAGCTGTGTTTTCATTGCATTCCTCCCCATCTTGCATAGATACGAGTCCACCAGAAGGAGGTAAAGGAATAGGCAATGAATCGTCATGTGGAACAGGCCTGATGGCAGAATCTAAGCTAGGATATACAATGTTCTGTTTATTTTTAGCAGAGAATCCATTTGTGTTCACCAGACAAAAGTAGCAATCATTGACATGGTCTCGCGGTTCCCTCCATACCATTGGAATTGCAAATGGCATAGCTGCCTTGCGGCCATTTAGCCAGTCACGTAGTCCGCTTGAACAACTGGTACATATGATATGTGGAGCCCAAGATTTATCCTGATCACCCAGTGGACAGCCAAAATACAATATGTATATCTTCTTTAGATCATCTGAAATCGTGCGCCGCTGTGATTTCGTCACAAATGAACCACACACAAAACAGAAACAGTTTGGATGATTGATGCATCTTCTAGGCATGATAATAAGTTAATAAGTACACAAAATAAGTTATCAAGTACACAAATGCAAGGTTTTTGCAACCTTTAAAATAAAAGAAAGGACAACACAACGAAATCTCATAATATACTTGTCGTAATTACTTTAAGCAAACACCACACGTGTATAAATGGATTTAATATCCTATAATATGTAACACAAACGTTGAGCAAGAGAAAAGAAAACTATACACATGGAAACGCCATGGAGATAAGAAGAGTAATCACATAGATCGCATAATCATAAAAGATTGATTCTGTAACATCGTAAAGAAAGCCAAAACATATCCAGGAGCAGATATTAACTCAGATCACACACCTTTAATGGTTCAAATGAAAATCAAAATAAAGAGAAACAAGCAAAACAAAAATTCATGTAAAAATACCACTAGATATAACAGCTTTAAAACAGAAAGTCATTAAAGATACCTATACATTACAAGCAAAGAACACATATCAGTAGCAGCTAGAAGAAGGAAATGAGCAATGCAGAAGAGAAAATCCTGATGAAAAAGTCCCAACCAAATGGCAGTGCATAATGAAACGCATACAAGACACTTGCGACACCTTACTCAAAAAAAAAAAAGAAAAAAATGGATAACTAACACCATCTTAGAATGCCATGAAAAATATATAACATCAAAACAAATGACATCGGGGATAAAACTAAGAATAGAAAAATGTTATGTCTTCTCAAAATTCATTTATGGTGCAGAAACATGGACATAGACAAGAAAACAGAACAGAGAATTGAAGCCTTTGAAATTTGGATATATAGAAGAATAGGTGGAATTGGATGGACAGAAAAGAAAACAAACGGTGAAGTCTTAAAACAACTAAAAATGAAAAGAGAACTACTTAACACAATTCAAACAAGGCAAATTTGATTTTTGGGCCATGTTAAAAGATACAACCGCCTACTAAAAGTAATCTTGGAGGGGAAAATGCAAGGTAAAAGAGGGAAATGCATTCCAAGGTTAACATGGAGGAGTAACATTAAAAGATGGACAAATCAGCCTATGACAACCTGCACCATCAAAGCAAGAGACAGGGCGGAATGGCGCTCTATGGTGGCCAACCTTCGCTGTGGTGATGGCACTCGATGATAACAAACAAATAGAGAGCTCTCTTACACACATGAGTCTCATAGGAGTAAAGTTGATTGTAGCAATATTGACCAAAAAAATATTCGACAAATCAAGTGTTGTGAATGCGACCTTCCATCGTCAAGGCTTGTTCTGCGCTTTGCGTCACATTGGTGCTGTTCATGACCGTTTTTGGATTTGCTTGACGCAAGTTATTTCCATGTTACTTATTAATGTGAAATGCTTCGTCAGCAGCAGTTTTATCTCTTTAGGAAATTTGCACCGTGTTCTGTTCGTCGTAGGCTACAATCACTAGAGTAATCAAGAATCTAAAGGAAGCGAAATTGTTGTTTGTACGACATTTTTGTGTACTACGTCATCGTAATCGCATGAAAAGTGTTCCTTGTTTCAGTTTCCTCATATTCCAAGTCCATGGGGGACTGGTTGGTCTCGAGCCAGGACGCCGGCCTCGGGACAGAGAGGTTGTGGGTTCAAATCTCGGCTCCACCGGTTGCGATTTTTATTTATGATTTCTCTCTGCGACAACCACCCCTGGTCTCAGCAGCGTCCCGGCTTGAAACGTCAGTTACGGCAAAAAAACATGAGTACCTCCGAAGTCGGAGTTATCTGCTTGTGCGGCGAGGGACCACATTTGCACACGGCTGCCAGGGAAAATTGGATTAACACGCAAGATTCAGTTCATAGTCTCCAGGGACTTCGTCAAAGTTGAAAGTTGGCGAACGCAACAACAACAACATTTAGAAACAACAAATTACGTGATTTTAACACGTAACACGATCACGGCCAGAGATCATCCCTTAGAGAGACTTGTCGCTCAGAATGAAGTGATAAATGATCAACGAATAAACCGTGGAAAAATGAAATAGCAGGCGTCAATACCCACCAGGAGACACACTACAGAACCGTAATACAAAGAATGTTTTTTTTATTTTATTCTATGTAGTTGGCATCGGATCGGAGGAAAGTAGCAAAGTACGTATATGAGCAACACAATAGAGTGACATATTTTTATCTTTCTATCATATTGGACATAAACTGCAGACAGTTTGTTCTTTGGTCATGAAATTGGAAATGCCGTAGATGATTTATGATAATCGTTTTCGAGGGGACTTATCATTTAAACATGTCTTATTCGTTACATCCGGAGTTTAATAATACAGTAAACAATACTGTTGAAATGGACCGCGACGATTTTGAGGCGACTACAAGTGCTCAGGACATGACAGTAGCTGAAGTTGTTGTTTTATGCTAAATGGAGGCTCTTCGCCAGGTTTTTGCAGTTTCAGTTAATCATATTCCTTAAAAATGTAAAAGAAATACATCGGTTAGAGTCTCAGAGAAGTCTATTGTTGACGAAAATGTATTTCACAATTGTTAGATCTTGGGGAGGCGGGCAGGGGTTATGGAAAACGCAACTGACATGTTGATGTGACTAAGGACGGTAGATATGACGAATATAAAAGTAATGGGTCGTTATAACATTATAGAAGATCTGAGGCTGAATGAGTCATCGATTTAAATACTGAACATCTGCCACCATGACCAAACAGAAAGAAGTAACTAAGAAGGGTATAATCCAGGCAAGAGCTCTATACAGTGTGTGAAAGAAAGCACTGGCAAACAAAGTAGCGTTGGCGTATTCAATCTACAGTTTATCAAGGGTGCCTTAGAACAGACATTGAGTAAATTACCGGCATCTTTATCGATAGACCAGGATTTACCAGGGAGTAAAACTGTAAAGGAAGAATTTCTGGAAAGTGTTTTCTCCTCTATCAAATACATTTTTGATAGCTTTTTTATTTGTAATTCAAAACACGTGCGTCCATTTTTTGTATTAAATATGAAAATAGTTTGTCTTAATCACTGTGACCTCTCTCTACATTCTTCAAAGTGTCAATTGTATTTTATAGAAGTAGTCAAATACAAAGATGTCCATTCGTTTTAATAATTACACAGCGATATCACAGAGATGACTAGAACCGACTAACGGATTTCGATTACAGAACAACCGCTGGAACACCAATGTATCTGTCGAAGGAAATTCTCAACACAGAAGGGCAAGAAACGCACATAACGAAGAAGTGGTGTAGGAGTACAGCATCAGTAGATCAACCCCGCACTGTCCCGACAGATAAGACGTCAGAAGATCTTAGTCAGAAGTCAGTCCACAGATCTGAAAATAAACAAGTCGAGAATTCCAATGATGAATTCGCTCCCCTGATTGACGGGAGGAAAGAGAAGATCAAGTTTCCTCCCGCCTGCGACACAGTAGCCAGGGAGAAATTAGACAAGTCGCTAGTAAATGCCATAGACCATCACCATACACGGCTGAACTTGTCTCAGAAGCTTGAAAACTTAGGCGGAGTAGGAATTATGTATTCACGAAGGACGAGCACGAAACCACAAAAAAAGCAGATGACAAAAACAAATTGAAGAGGTAAAAAAAACCATTACCAGGAAACTGTTCAAGAGAGCTACGGAAGCACAGAAGGAAGCATTACATTAGATGTGGCAGCAGCTAAAATCCAAACATAAGGCACTGAGTAGAGCAGAAAGGCTATATCGGAAAAGGAGAGCAACCAAGAGAGTCAGAGAAACGTTCTTCGAGGATTCTTTCAAGTTTTTGAACACTAAGATAAGAAACATTGACAGCCAGCAAGGAAGAGCTGGAAAACCATCTGAGAGAGACCTACACGGATAGTCAAAGAGACTAACCGCTCAAGTCTATGACAGATCTGACGTGGCCGAGTAAACCTGACACCCCATTTAATGACAGGTCTCCGACGTTACAAGAAATGACAAATGTAGTCCAGAGAGCTCGTAACAAATCAGACCCAGGTTAAAACGGCGTTTCGTACCTGGTCAACAAAAGATGATCAGAGGTACTGAAGAGACTACACTGGCTGCCCAGGAGTATATATATATTTCCTTACAGAAGGGAGGAGTCCCCGTTATCCCGACATGATTGGAGCACACGACATTGATATGTAACGCGATACAGAGAACTAAGACACAGAAGCTAAATCTAGATATACTATGATTGTATCTTGACAACGCCTATGGATCTGTCCCACATCAGATAGTTTGAAAGGCTTTTCGAATATATCTGTCCCATATTGTGACGTTCTCAAACTGTATTTCATCGGCTTCACAGTGCCTTTCTCCACACGGAAATATGCAACTAACTGGATGTAATTGTAATTCAGCAGTGCGATGGGCTGTACAATTTCGCCAATACTCTTCGTGATGACGATGCAGATAATGCTGAAAGCAGCAAAAGGAGTTGCAATAGGGCCAGACCATGGAGGTGAATACCACACGCCACCACATAAAGCATTCATGAATGACACCGCGGTTCTAGCGTCAGACGAGAGCCAGGCCCGAAGGATGCTTGAACGCTTTGACGAGTCTAAGGTGTAGTGCCGGATGAGCTTCAAACCGAGGAAGTCAAGCAACCTTCCATCAGGCGAGGTAATACCAATGAAGTTGCATTCAGTATAGCAAACCAGTGGATCCTAAATGTCCGCGAAAAGCCACACAATATTTTTAGTCTAAGTGAATGATTCCTGATTTGAAGGACACAAAAGCCGCCCAAAGAGTAAAGGAAAGAGGGCAGACCAAGGACTACTGATCATTGAACGGAGCAGACCTTTAAGAAAGTTCATCATTTAGTGCCTCCATTTCATGGTGATACCTAAACGAGTATGGCCGCTTATTACATACACAATTAGCTCAAGCACTGTGGAAGTAATAGATAGACTAATTAGCAAGTACACACGAAAATGGCTGGGAGTACCACCAGGACCGACATATGTTGCGCTGTATTGCAAAAAACTAAATTCAAACCGGATCACCCTAATTACTATCCAATAAAAGATCATGAGAACGTTGTAAACACATACTATTCCCCGGCAAGTGTAGCTGAATTGCGTATGGCTTTAACATAAACATAACAGTATTAGCCGAATGCTATCTTCGTTCTGAAACCCCAAAATGGCAAAGTTTCCTAAAATGGAACACAATACCATAACATGTGGTTTTGCAATCTACATTACTACTATAGAAGATATATGCAAATAGAAAACGATACCTTAATCCTGGACGTTTTCTGCAAACTCTAAAATAACCCATTTTTTTACATAAAAATAAAAGTATAATTTGGTTTTGTATTTAATAACTGTTAAATGGGGTGCATACGAAATAAATGAAGGAATGAACCTAATAATAATAGTTTTCTATCTCTTGAACTAAATTGATTCGTCACAATAGATAATTCCAGAGCGAACATCGCTGTTCAAAGGACAAATAGATCTATTCTACAATGGCAGTGAAGTTATTTTGAGAGTTACAAATTAAACTCTGAGAATAATGATCTCCAAAATACGTGCACGTGTGTTAAAGGCACTTGATGCCAACACGATATGGGTCATAATTGTAGTCGTAATATATTCCCTGACACTCCATGATTGGTGGGGTGGATAACATTTAGTTCTTTTTTTTTTAATTTATTTGTATGTTATTGGTTGTGTCTACACTATAAATGATATATTGTTTTTCCCCGTGTTGATATGGAGAGATATTTGTCGGGAAAAGTGATGAAAGTGATCTATTTTATGCTGGCATTTGAATGTCTTCAACTCAAGAGGGCCATATCTTCTGCTAATTCGAAGTCTTCTCCGATTATAATACTCGCTTGCCGTTTGGTGTTTCCTTGGTCGTCGCCTACCGCACGACCTCATCGATTATTATTACTTATAGCATTCATTGCGGGAGATACTATGCAATCCATTTTTGACAATACAAGAACAATAGTTCTTAAATGTTATGTAGAACCAATCTTAATATATGGATGTGAATCATGGGCAATAGAACAACAGACAAGACAATCACTGGAGGCTGTAGAAATGTGATTTTACAGAAGAATGTAAAGAATAACATGGGCAGATAAGAAGAGTAATGAAAACGTTCTGGAAGAGGCCAAAAAGAGAGCTAATTTCCAATATTAGGAAGAAACAATCGTCATTTTTTTGGCCATGTAATGAGAAGAGAACAGCTAGAATAGATTGTAACAACTGGAACAATTTAGGGACGAAGATATATAGGGAAGCAAAGAGAAAAGATACCAGACAGCTTAAGAGAATGGTTTGACAGAAGGTCAACAACAGAAATGATAAATATCAATCGAGATCGAACGTTGTGAAGAGAGATGATCACCTACGCCAGCAGGCCCGGTACATGATGATGATGAATATGATGATGATGATAACATTTATTGACGAAATATGATAACATCTGATGAAAGAATATGCTTTTTTTAAAACAGAAAACCTTTTAGAACAACTGCTAGTGTTAAAGGAAGTAATAGAAAATATCGTTTGACGTTTGTTGTGCTATGATCAGCACTGCGGTTGTCTTTCTTTGTGTAGATATTCGATGAGATGTTAATTCAGATGATTCTACTGACACGGGCGGTTTAGCAATTAAGGATTTTCATTCGTTTGAAGTGATTCCGGGGTTTTTGGTTACTATAATCGAGAATAAGAAGGAAGACAGTGTATAGATTTGGAATAGTCAGAAATGTGAAACGTCGAAATAATATCTGAATATGAATTAACAAGAATGTGAAGGTTCATCAGACCAAGTGTTTCACTGAGTTGCATAATATATATTTTTAATGACAGATAAAAATGATAGATTGTATGTGCAAATAAAAGAAATTTATTGATTATTATGTTGATTTGAATATAACAAAAACGAGACGGATGAAATGTGTCAACAAATAAACATAATCATGTATAGTTGACACCAAGTGTTTGAGAATATTAAGACAACTGATGCGATGTTTATAGCAGACTTCTTTCTCTTCTTCTTTCCTTCCCCATCTGCCTTTCAGCGTCGAGGGGAGATATAATTTGCGGTCTTTTGCCCTTCTGTTCGCCTCTGCTGCTGTTATGTTTCCTAGTGCTTCTAATATTCCTTCGACCCATCTTTTTCGTGGTTGACCCTTGGGTCTGGTGTTCTCACAACGTTTGCTGAAGGCTCGTTGTGTTGTGTTTTGTTCTTTCTGCCTTGTCAAACCATTTTATCTGTTGTTTCCTTATATATTCTATGGCGGGGGCTATCCTAGCTTTTTTCTCAGTTCCTCATCTTAACTCTCAGACTGTTTCCTGTCATTCGTCTAACACATGTAATCTCTGTAGAGGTTATTTTCCTTATTGTTCTTGCATCTAGTGTCCAGGTCTGGCATTGGTAGCACAACGTTGGGATGAAGATTGTATTGTATAGTGCTCGTTTTGCCTCCAGAGTTATTTCCTTGTTGGACAATAGTTGTGATAATTGTCCGATGATTTGACAAGCTTTGTTGCATCTTGATTCTATCTCTGCTGTTTGAGAATTATCGTTTGTCATTAGACTTCCTGGGTATTTGAATTCCTCTACTTGTTTTAGTTGTCTGCCTTCTATAGTTATGTTGATGTTCTGTTTATTTTTGGCAACATTCATGATTTCTGTTTTGTTGATGTTGATTTTCATGTTGTATTTTGTGCATGAGATGTTGAGTTTGTTTAAGTGTTCTTGTAGGTCTTCTATTGTTTCATGTATTAGTGCCTGGTCCTCTGCAAATAAAAGCTCGTTGATCTCCTCTGTCTCTGATGGGTTGACTAGCTTGCATATATGGTCCATGTATGTAATAAACAGTGGGGGGGGGGGGGGATAGTACGCACCCCTGTCTTACACCTGATCTAACTTCAAGGTGGTCTGTGTAGCCTGCTGCTGTTCTGACCCTGCAGCTGCTGTTGATGTAAGACTTTTGATAAGGTTGTTTATAGCAGTAATGCTGACAAAGTATTGGTATAACCTCTCTTCACAAAGATAAAGCCAATGGCTACTAGACTACATCTCATTGGCAGTCAATGGTATTTTTTGGTTGCGAATATGCTATAAATATGTATATGATCATTGCAAAATTCAGTTATGCAGAATTTAAACAATAGATGTCACATAAAGTCAAATAATTAATTATTATCTTAACAGCTGGACTATTTCAATAATAAATGTGATAGTTTATAGTCGATGTCCAATGAATTGACTGCCACAAGGCTTAAACTGGTAATCTTCTTAAGGCTACTCTATCATGGACAACTCAACTACAATTATTAAAAGAATAAAATAGAATATGTGGTTAGACGGAATGAGAAAGTTACAAGTACTAATATTTCGTTAATTCCAGAAAACAACACAAGCTGCATAATAGACGAATAAAGATCGGCATGCTGTTTGAAACACAGCACAGTCTATTCCGTTGAACAAAAGAAAAAAAACGCTGCATATTTTAACTTTTTAAATATTTCACTCTCCATTACAAATAATCACATATGTTTTTGGGAGTAATATTACAATGTATCACAGAAAGTGACAACTTTGATTGAATACAAGAAGAAAAAAAAAAAGAAATATAATTAGGAGACAAAAAAGGAAAATTAAATAAGGAAAAACGCGTGCAACCAAGCACTGCATTAAACTATTGATGTGCGTGTTCCAAAAACTAGCAATGAAGTAACATACCATTATTGTATTGACACAAATTTCGGGGAAATGGTGAGTTTTAGTTGTCCCACAAACTAAGCATGGATATTATCAATGGCATTAATGTAGTGGAGTCATTCCAACTTCACATGCTACTATAGCATTCACTTTTATAACCTGCTTCCATTAAAACAATCAACTTGTACGTGGAGCGCAACTAATTTGTCGAGACACTTTACAAGCTCTAATAGACTGTTGGTGCATTCTTAGTCGTTCCATGACTTCATCAGTCACATAAATTGAAAAAAAACCCCACAAAGAGCTAAAGAATAAAGCTTTCTTGGACATACCATATCAATGATGGAATTTAAGACAGAAGTAAACAAAAGAATAGGAATGGGAGAATACAATTTTAATAAAATAAACAATATACTAAATTCAAAGCAATTACCATCAGAATTAAAACTACGAATTGCAAAATGCTGTATTTTCTCAATGTTCCTGCAGAAACATGGACATTAAAAAAGACAACAGAGCAGGAACTGGAAGCCTTAGAGATCTATAGTAAACTATGTAGCATAGGGTAGAAGAAAAAAAGATATGACAATCAAAGAAGAATCTAAATCAGCAGAAAATAATAAAAAATAACTGCTTAACACAATTCAAAGCAGATAACTTAATTCTTTTGATATGTGAATAGGATCAACTAAAAGTCATCTTGAAAGGGAGTGCACAAAGCAGACAAGACATAGACAGACCAAGGTTAAAAGGGAAAGATAACATAAAAAGGTAGGCAGATGAACTTACGACAAAGTGCATCATCAAGACCAGAGCATGATTAATTTGACGCTCTGTGGTAACCAACCTTCGATGTGGAGACAGAACACAATGAATGTAAGTCACAGAAAAAAAGACGTTAAATGTTATTCTATTTTGTGGAGACATACGTCATTAAATAAATAATACAGTTTTTTTCTCTCCATTTAATTTAAAACAAAAATAGGATTTACGGCGACGATTATCACAGATACGGCTGTAGTTACCGACCATAATGTCATTTATCCGATAGTGGTTGCCAACTACGGCGATGGTTACGACAGCAGAACTGGTGTCTTCACGGCTACTACGGTAAAGTCGCAAATATAATTAATGTGTAATATACAAACGTATGCAAGTTATTTCAAAATGTGAAACAAACATAAGATACTGTATGCTACAAATACAGGATTGAACTTGTTGACAGAAATGTAGAAATGACCATGATACCCAATTTGACTGAAAAAGATTTTATATCAATGATGTTCAATAAAGAGGTACTTAAAAAAAAAAAAAAAATCAGGATATCAGGAATTATTTAATACGAGTACAAATGGGGAGATTGAAGATGTGTTTAAGGAGAGAGAAATTATGGCAACGAGATATCGCTGTCCTTTTGACACGTCACTTCGACGGGTGGGGTTACTGCGGCAATGATATGAATGATGTCGAAGAGACTATATAAGTATACTGAACTGGCTGATATTCGTAGAACATAATCCCATGTGGCATGAAAATTCCACCCAGAGGTGATAGGCATTTTGTATTTAGTCTGCTGGTTCATGGAACACTATGATCAGATAACAATTTCGAGTGCTGAACTACAAGTTCTGTGCTATAAAAACAAGTATCATGAAAAGCGAACGAGTTCTATTTTTTCAGATTTATAGTAATGAATAAACGATTCGCTAGAGATTGCTAAATAGTAAGATACATCGATAGAGAGGTGGATATACATTTTCAGACAAACATATATAACCGGAAAGAGAATGTGAAACAGACATGACAGATCAAATGCAGTCACAAAGAACGATTAGAAAGACATATAAATAGTCACACATAAATACTTACATTGGTTATTGGTTATGGAAGGCCTCGGTATCACTGCAAACGAATTTGAATCCATAATTGCTCAACCGCCCGTGCCAGTGCAATCATCCGAATTACTAACTAATCTCCCAAACAAAGAAAGGTAACTGTAGTCCCCATCGGATCAGTCTCAGCACACGCCAAAATACATAAGGCGAAACCGCGCAGAAAGTAAACACAGCCAACTGTTCCCTGTCATACGATATCATCATTCATCGTAAACAAGCGGGATATCGAAACAGGATCAAAACGGATGAGACACACGGTGTGCACAGAGCACTTAACTCAGTAGCTCCTGCAACAAGCCGGACTTGGAATATGAGGAAACTGCAAGAAGGAACACTTTTCAGACATAGCCTTCAATGGTTCCTGCCGCCTATCCACCATATGCCATGGAAGTTCGCGTCCTCCCGAAAATGATGATCGTCGTAGCACTTGATGATGTTAGGCCATCGTTGATGACTCCAATTCCAAACATATAGACACACAGTGGTGGTAAGTTATCATTTCCAATCCAACAGAAGCCACCTGACCTGTGGTTAGTAAAACCACATAGAGAATATGATTTTGTGACCTTGACTGATTCGTTCTTAGATGTGAATGTGTAGTTTACACAAGAGGAGACGTTTTCAACTACAGTGATCCCAATTAAGGCAATTCTGGGATAGCAAGGCAAGTCTCCTTTATAGCAGCAGAACTTGATGATGTTCTCTGCTCCCTTCTTGTAGCTGCTGCCACACGATTCTGATGTCTCATTAACTTGGACATCATTCAAGAACAATGTCAGATTAACATTCCATAGATCTGGCTCTGCTGATGAAGTGTTTGGTGCAACAGTTGTATCAATCATACAGGAGGCTCCTGGTCTGTGGTCATTAATATCACAGACGGCATATGATGTTGTTATATTCAGTATTTCTTTATGGGGTGTAAATATGTGGCACACACATGGAGAGTGGTTTGTGGTCACAGTAATCCCATTAAATGCAATTCTAGGGTAGCATGGAATATCTGTTTCAGAACAGCACAATCCTATGATGTTTTCTGTGTTCGCTATAAAGCTGCTGCTGCTACACAATCCTGAACAAGTATAGGTGTGGACATTATTCACTTGCAATGACAAAACTGCTTTGTTTACATCATAAACCCGTGGAAGCGAATCATTTATGGGACTAATAGTACAATTTATTCTTCCATCGGGGATATCTTCATTGAGTCCCCCCCCCCCCCCCCCAAAAAAAAAAAAAAAAGGTCTTTGGTTAAAAAGCACATATGCTTTTGAGTTAAACACAACATGAGCCCACTTCATAGATTCAAAATGATCCTTGCCAATGCCATCCGTTTGCACAAGTTAGGTCCTTAGCTACCAAGGTCACAACGAAGTCATCAAATAAATACTGTATCTACAGCGAAGGTTAACGAACTGTGAACAAAAATTTATGTTCAAACCCTTCAATTTGATTATAAATATGTGAAACGCATATAAAACCACAGAAGTGATACAGTGGATATCTAGTCAGCTCAAATAATCAACAGACCACACACACACACACACGAGAACGTTTGCAATGCCACGATCTATAATTTACGATCACTCTTTCATCGATGAGAAAAAAAACACACATTTATACGAGCATGCCTCAAGTTCTAACGGCCTGAAAGCAAAATCCGACATGAGATCAAAGAAAAATAGAAGGAAAAAAAAAACTGTTATACGCAAGGAAAGACTGGAGAAAGGTTGTGAACAACTCATTACTGCGGATGCCCATAGTTTGCAGACCATTTAGGGAATCAATGCAGACGACGGAAATAATCGCCAGGTGTTACGCCTGTTGATGATCATCCTCCAAACGTTTTTGTCCCTCGCTTTCCTTACCTTCAGTGTTAACCACTTTAAAAGATAGATTGATAAGCTTCTGTTATTTTCAATCGCTGCCTTTTCCTTTACTTTTCACTTTTCCCTTGTTAAATTATTTTCTTTCCGCTTGATCTGAACAAGACGTTCGTCACTTACTATTTGTTTTCTTTTTGAACGCCAAAAACTCTCTATCAGCACTGACTTTATTTAATATATGCCATTATTTTTTCATGTAAAAATAATTTATTTACATATGTGTTTTCTTTCATTTTAGCCATTTCAGCTGTTTTAAATCTTGTAAAGGGAGACAAGATTTCAGTCAAGACCAGCACTGGAGTAACATTGTAGGGTCGTCAAAATGAAATATATTCATCCTTCTCTGGAGTTTTGATTGGACAGCTGTCTGGCGAAGATGATGCTCCATCAAGAACCACAATTACTTACAAGAATTATAATGACATAATTTCCATCTTGATTCAATTTTAGAATTAAAACGATCAAGCGAATTTTGCGTTTAACTGTTCCTTTCACTGTTTCCTCACCAATAACTGTATTAAATGTTCGTACTTATCAGTAGACTCAATAGTTTCAACATATATTCTCACATTTAAGAAACAAAAAAGGTAATAATCAGGAGCAACTATCTCATTTACAGTTGCTGAGTACCTCGGATCAATATACTTCTAATTATTTCTATATTTCTGTCTTTTAGCCGATGACCTCTAAAGGATATTTCGTTTTGTCGTCCTTCCGTAAAAGGACGTCATCAGATGGATGTGCATACGTTGTTGTGTGGTTTATTTACACTTTTAAGCAGCCCAGTACATCCGACTTCAGTAACGCATTGTTGAGCACTGGCGTGCCTTCCTTCTTCGATCATGTACTCGCTTTGGCCAAACTGGCCAAACGTTTAATTCAAACATTATAATAGTCTACATAGCTGTCAGTTACACGTTTATTGGGTTTATTAATTGTCTTCAAAACATAACTTACACATTCATTAAATTAAAGTGCTATAAAAAAGATATTTGTATACTGTTACACAAGCGATATTACTAATATTATATTAACAACACGCATATCACAATTCAACAGCATACATAAGGACTCATTGTGGAACATATTTAGATTTTATGGATTATCACTAAAAATTATCAAAAAAGATGTGTACTACGGCTTCTTATTTACAGTTCACACAGAGACATTTTTGAGTGAATGGTTAACGATTTACACCAGAGTGAAACAAGAATGTAATGTTTCTCTATTGTTATTTGGAGTTGTCATCAAATAAAGTGCAACTGTAAAAATGCATTGGTTAGACACCTGGATCTCAAATGGAAAACCCTGAATTTGCAGTAAACATAATTCTTACCAATGGGAAGACGAAAATTAAGCAAGAAAATACAAATTCAGATGCTATCAATAGCTAGAAAAATATGACTCGAGATACACCAAGAAAAGACAAATGTAATGAAAAATAAAATTCACCCAGGAGAAATAATATATCTGGAAGGAAAAGCAAAGAAAGACAGAGATCATTTTGTATATCTAGGAACATGTATAGACCAATACATAAAATAAACATACAATGGTATTGAACATCTAAACAAACAGAAAGACATGACAAACTACAACGTTTCGACAAAAAGACTTCATCAGGTATAGCAAACAAACTATACAGATTAACACAAAATTCAAAGTCAGAAGATATAATGAAGAAGATAAAATAAATGCAAGTAGAATCAGAATAGCGAGAGCAGAAACCTTGCTTTCAGAAATGTGTATAAATTAATTTTTAAAAAAATGATTTTAAAAATAAACAATTAATTAAAATAAAAAAAGAAAATTAATTGGATGGATTTGAAAACAAATTACTCAGGAAAATACTTCATATACTATGGAACGAATATAAGATTAGTGCAGAAAAGCGAAAACTGACAAAACACCTAAAATATATATAAAAAAAAAGAGCACACAGCGAACAGATGGTACAATGTGATGAGAGGAGACAACAAGAGACTCTCAAATGGGAACCAGATGGTGATAGAAGAAATGGCTGACCCAAAAAAACACACACAATAAAAGGACCACTGAGACGAAAGGCAATAACAGCAGGCATTAACTCCCTTGCCGAGACTGTAAATTCGCACAGAACAGAGACATGTGGCGAAGATATAATACTGGTCTGATGCTTGAAAAACAGAGAAGGTCGAACAGTCTATAATTTCTGCCTTATGTACATTCTTGAGCATGAAGTACAATTGCGATAAAAAGCTAAATCTCGAATATTACTAGCTGTAAAACGTCTCCGTTCGTTGTGTAAATAAATTAAAATAACGTTGAAAATACAGAACACGGACAGTAGACAAACATATGAAAAAACGATTAGAGGCCACAGAGTTGGGATTTCTCAGAAGAATGTTGAAAGTTCTCTGGACAGCTAAAAAGACCCGTGAGGAAATTCGCAAAGAGGCCAGCACAAAAAGGGACCTCATAGAAAACATCAGAAAGAAACAATCAACATTTTTGGTCACATCGTGAGAAGAGGAAAGTTGGAATACTTGGTTACAACTGGCAAATAAAGGAAAGAGAGATCGCGAACGACAAAGAGAGAAAATACTGGATAGCTTGGTGTCATGGCATGGAAAACAGTCAACAACAGAACTGATACGATGCACTGTAGATAGAAGATTGAGGAAGGATATGATCGCCTACGCCAACCGATATGTCACATAAAGACGATGATGATGATGATGATGATGATAAAGAAAACAATTTCCATGACTCACACATACAATCTCCCCTCAGGCACACATGTGATCGCCGTCATGTTATTAGTACTATAATCATAAGTCTCTGACTAATTCTATCTAAATTCTCTTACACAAATCCATGTTTACTAACAATGATTTATCGGTTCATAACTGGTCTATGCTATGTTCAGCAAATTGCCCAGTCAAAGTGTTACTCTTTAATTGTTGGTCTCTCCACAGAACCGACCGCATTTTAGAGTCATTGATCTTCAAATCAGCTCAAACTTACAATCTCGTCTTTCTAAATATGTGTTAGCTCCACTCACTTGCTTGTAATTTTTGTGTAATTATCCTCTCACACGAGTCTTATTCTGTCCGCTTATCACGTGTGGTGTCTACAATACGTCAGCCAGATCAATTATTCAATATTTTCTGCTTTTCTTGATTCTTTCTCAATGTATGTTTATATATAATTATATATATATATATATATATATATATATATATATATATATATATATATACACACATTTTTTTTTCTAGTATGTGACAGCCTATGAATTTGTTTATTCCAAATTTGGTTATCTATCTACACAGCTCGTTACACATTTTGATCTGAAGGGCAATACACTTTGAAAATACTAACGTAGGCAGGTGGAGAAAGTTAAAAGCTCTTGTTTATAATAGTGAGATATAAACCATCAATATGATAGCAGGGAAAAACTTGAACGAGGTGTTCTTGATGAGTATTTAAGCATTTTCTGGAAAAGAACGAGGGGATGCTTGTTTAATGATTAGTTAGTTTTGAGTTACAGCTCCATGAGTTGAACATTTAAGACGAATATTTGAAAGAGAGCCGAGCTGTGGAGCAGGCTTGAATCTAAAAATGATCGCCTGTTAATTAAAGAATTTAGTTTATTATAGGGCGAAGTGGCGTATTCTCTATGCTACCGCAGGTACCGCCGGTAGCCTGAACATATTAACGAAATACAAAAGGGAAATGATAATTTATTATATATTTTTCAGAATTATATTACAAATTTTCGAATATTCTATTACATATTTCGTAGGCCAATATTATTTATTTGCTTTGATTAGCATTTATTTAACCAAGGTTTTCCTATGGCCACTATAAGGTTTGTGAATGAAACCGAAACTACACTATATAGTACACGAAACCGCTAATAAGGAGCGGCACAGTTCTCTTCTTTACGACTTATAATTAATTACCTTGAAATTTAAAAAAATTCCAGTGAAAATAATACGGCGAGAGCTGTCTATGCAAAATGCGGTTTCATGGGCAATTTTTCACTCTAGCCAATTAGACATGTTACAAAGTGAAAGTGAAACTATGTCTGATTACCGGAATTTCATAACCTATTAAAAACTACATTATGCGCATCAGCATCTGTAGAAAGAACTTGTTCTGCTCTCAAGAGAATCAAATCTTATTGTCGCTCACCTAAGACACAAGAACGCTTATCTGGAGTGACAATAATGTCAATTGAGAAATCATTCCTTCAGAAACATAGAAACCAACCCAACAGTACTTTGAATGACGAGGTCATCGAGACATTTTCGTCCCAAACAAGAAGGATAGGTGTTTACATATAAATAAGTAAGTAAATTAAAATGCAGTGATGTCATTAGCAAACATCACATCATGTTAACCTAATGAATATAGTGTATGTCTTTATTTTTTATGTCAGCGTTAGCACAGACCCCAAAACCAGAATACGCCACTGATAGGGCTTGAGATAAAATCAAAATTATGAGAATTAATACAGTTGGCATTAACCAAATAATAATAGAAGAAATACGTCTACTAGGCGTACAATCTTACATATATGAGCGGTATTATAGACCAGAGGCATATTCTCTATGTTGCCGCAGCTACCGTCTGTAGCTTTGAACATATTAACGAATTACAAAAGAAATTGATAATTTATAATTTTTTTTTTATAATTATATTACACATTTCGTACGCCAAATGATTTATTTGCTTTGATTTGCATTTATCAAAGCAAGGTTTTCCTCTTGCCACTATAACGTTTGTGAATGAAACTGAAACTTTATATGATAGATTGAAAACTCTAGTAACTAGCGGTACATTTCTCCACGATCGGAACGAGGAAATTCATGACCTTGACATTCAAAACAGGGAGCGAAAATTTTACGGCTAAACTACCTCTACATTAATGCGGTTTCATGGGTTATTTTTAGCTCTAGCCAATTAGAAGCGTCAAAAAGTGAAAGTGAAACAGTCCGTCTACTGGATCTTTCTTAACTATTTATAACTGTGTTATGCGGTATTTTTTATTTTTATTTTAGGCACATATGTCAACGGTAGCCCAGACCCTAAAACCAGTATACGCCACTGTTATAGACAAAGAAGGAGGAACTGAGAATGGTACCAAAAAAAAGGTTATCAAAAACAGGAGGAGCATTCTTTGCACTGGGAAGTATAGGTAAAAATAGGTCTGAAAATATATGTAAGTCCAAAGATATTAGGTTAAATACAAAATTGTAATGTTCAACTCCAATGTTAAATCCGTACAATTGTATGACCCTGAAACATGCAGAAGAACAAAAATGGCAATCATGAAGATACAGACGTTCATTAAAGATGCTTACGCAGAATAACAGGATGGTAATGGTAGGACAAAATCACTAACATAGTATTATTGACATGTATCAATGAAATACTAGTGAATAAGGAGATACAACGAAGACGATGGCGCTGGATAGGACACACACTGAGGAAGCCAACTTAGAGTATTACGTAACAGGCCTTTTCCAGGAATCACCAAGGAAAAGGAGAAAAAGGAAGACCCCGATATTCTTGGAAAAGACAGATGGAGGCAAAGATGAAGATTATGGGGAATATATGGAATAATCTTAACAGAATGACACAAAATAGAATGCTTGGAAAGTGTTTGTTGAAGACCATTGCATCACAGCGAGCTGAAAGGTAGAAGACAAGATGGGACTGAAAGGGAAAAACACAACACACCGAGCATTTAATAGACTTTGGAAGAACATCAGACTCAGGGCCGAACAACGAAAAAAAAAAGATGGATCGATGGACAGAATATATGAAATACTAGAAGATAAAACAAAAACGGAGGCAAACATATGAGCAACACACCTCAAATAAAATGTGAGTGAAGGCAAATGTGAAAAGAAAGTAAAGGAATTGAAAGATAAAGCAGAATTTGACTGTATCGTCCCAAGCGTTTGTGTGTTTACAGTACAACTAAGACTACACAAGCCAATTGTGTGAGGTTCAATTGTAAAAAATGCGATTGTAGCAATATGCGAACGTGTTACTCAAATTTATGAATATCATAGTATAATGAGTGACTATACTTGTAATATTAAGACATTTGATTGCGATGATAGTAGTGTGAGGGTCTATGATGTCTTATATAGAGCGTATGTTAAACATCGAACAAACGTAGCACCATAATACCACTTCCATAAAATAATATAATAACATTAATGAGTAGAGAACACACTTTACGCGGATTTAAAAAACAAAGAAACGTTTTTTGAACAGTAAGGCAGAAGTAACATCATCTACTTTGTCTTTCACGTTTGTTATTTCCAATCTAAAATCATATGACATAACTCACTTAGGTAGCAGTTCAATCAAAACTCCAGTGAAAGATCCATACACCTTATCGAACCTCCCGTACATATAGGATTTTATTGCTGTCTTCACATCAACTACGTCTTCCTCTAAAAGTTTCAAAGCAGCAGCGTTTGCTAAAACAATAAATATATACAATATGTATTACGTAGCTTAAGGAAATGTAGTGATGTTGTGTGTAATCAATTATACAGTCACAGTCTGGAAAAATATACCTTGGCTAACATATAATGCATTAAAGTGTGGCTTAAAAAACTACCAAACTTGTCTTCAGCTTTAGCAGTTTGTATAAGCAATAATTTTACTTGATGTTATTACCTTACCCATATTAAATTCCGAGGTACACATTCTTTATTACGATTTGAGTGATGGAATTCCGGTCAATATGGCGGATAGGCGAAGGAAACCGTTGAGTCACTGTCTGAAAAATGTCCCTTGATGCAGTTTCCTTATATTCCAAGTCTGGCTTGCTGCCGGAGCTACTGAGTAGTGCACTCCGCACACCGTGAGCTGTGTAATTCATGCTGACGAAGTTTATAAATTCAAATCGCTTACAATGAATGATGATATCGTATGACGAAGGGCAGTTTGGATGCGTTCAATTCTGTGCTACTTGGTCTTATGTCTTTTGACGTATGCTGTTTTTGCTACGATAAGGAACACAGCTGACTTTCTTTGTTTGGATATTCGATGAGTTGTTAATTTGGATGATTCCACGGGCGGTTGAGCACTTTTAGATTCTTTATTCGTTCGCAGTGATATCGGGGCGTTCGAATAACCATAACGATTTGGGTGAACTCAGAGGCGTTTTTTGTGAATGTGATCCATGAGATCAAAGAGCTCAGCTAATTGACTGAAGGTCTTGTCTATGTATATATTTAGAACATGTCTATATTGTTTTTCTGGTTAAGCTTTGTTCAATTCAATTTGTCTATACACTATTATGGATTTTGTAGTAGTTTTGATGATTATAGAGAGCGTAGCGGTCATTAATCAGGTTAATGCTCAGTGAACTTGACTCCAAAGACAGTAGCTCTAAATCGATCCTGAGAGAACCCGTACCACGTTTGCCCTTCCCTCGTGTCACGCCACTGACGCGCTAAAGTGAGACTATTCAAGGTTCGTTACTCTATTCTCTCTATATTGGTTTTCTCCTTTATTTTCAGAACTTCCGCTTCCAGCTGGCATAAACTACAAGACTAGCTCTACCTTCTTATACATCAAGTCTATGTTGCTCTGTATTGCTTTACCTAGCTTTGTCATAATATAGCTTCAGCAACAAACGTGCCATTACTATTTGCAAGGTTATTAAACAATAAACACAGTAATTAGACACAAAAATAGAATACGAAAAAACATTGAAACACCTTTATCAATCAGGGTGACGCAACTCAGTTCAAAACAACATGGATAGAGATATGGTTTGTTCAAAGAAAACAAAAAAAAACATGATCTTTATTGTGATTTATCTAAATACAAGAGAGGCAAGAAAAAAGTTCATAAATGTTATGTAGAGCCAGTCTCAATTTAATGTAAAGACAACAGGTGGAATATATTATGACAACTAGAAAATCGTGGGACGAATAGATAACACAAGAAAAAAGATACAAGACAGCTTAAGAGAATGGCTTGGAAGGTCAACAAGAGAAATGATAAAAAAACTGTTGAAATTTAAATTTGTGGAGTGACATAATCACTTACGTCAGCAGACGGTTCAGGTGATGATGATGATTTAAACACAGCACTGACACTCTATCAATTGTAGTTATGAGTTGAAGACGGCACACGCAGGACATAAATGGTTATACTCAATATGTTCGACGGCACTTAACAAAGTGTTAGACCTAAACATAACCCACGTTGTATCTCGCAAGACGTTCATACTGTAGGCAAGCCGCTCAATCTCGGCAAGGGAACTTATGCCTCTGTTGTTGCCTCTAGCTTCAGTATTCATGTTAGCGTTTATTTAGGTCTGCATCTTTTCCTTTCATCCTCGGGTTTTCATTCGAGGACCTGCTTTGAGATTCTCTTGTTTTCTCTTCTCATCACATGCCCAACATTTCATCACCTTCACATGAAATATTCCCTTCAGAGATTAATTGTGTGATGCATCTATTTTATTTTTTACTTATGTAGTTGTTTTCCTTTCCTGCTCAAATGTGAAGAAGTACATGGTGATCATTACTATTACATATTATTTATTTGACATTACTATTTTGAGAATCCGTTATATCATCCAAATAACGCCAAAAAGACCCCCTATAATCAAGGAAACAAAGGTGATCAATCATTAATCTATTAACAGCAACAAGCAAACGATAAGTTAAATAAGACATACGTTTACTGGAAGGGACGCACAATTTAATAAACACAGTTGACTGTACATTATACAACGTGTTCAATTATTGAAGTCGGGTTGATACCGACTGCCATGTTAGCTTCTCATTATAATACATGTAAATAAATAAACAGACACGATGAACCTTTAAACAATCACAAGCACAGATAGGAACGTCTTTTCAAAATTGCTTTATTAGAAGAGACAACTCTGGTGCCTTGCAAGAAGCACTAGAATAGACAAAGATAGGCTAGGGAAGCATTATGAAACTCACGCTTACACCATGTGAATCACAATTCGCGGAGGAACAAGAACAGAATAGACTGATGGTTTACATGAACGGCTCGTGCATTTAGTGCAGGGATGACCAATTAGGTGCCCGCGGGGAACAAGTACGGGGAACGTCCTTTTTGTGCCCGCGGGGGATAACAAATTAAATCAGGTTGCATTGAGCAAAATGTCCTGGGTAAAATTGTTTTAAATTTGTTACATTAACTTCTACCGTGGAGAAAGCTAACTCAAATATTCCCTAGTAGACCAATGTTTAAAACTCGGAACACTCTAGTAGTTAGTTTAACGTCGACTTCCCGTCATTCCTGGCCCATCCTTTTTTTTGCTTTTGATCATCCTGCGACCGACTTAAACAAATGAAGAAGCTAACGAATGGTTCTAGAGCCTACTCTCGGTTCGGCAAGTTCAAACAGTTTATGCCAAGAAATACTGGCAGTCACCCACCTCCCCCACCCCAACACATTCACCTCACAATTATTTTACTTTCAGTTTCTTTCCCTCCAAACCTCTTTTTCGTCAGTCAAAATTATATATCCGATCTGATCATTCTGATTTTGTCGAGTTACAGTGAACAGTTCCATTTTAACAGGAAAAAGTGCTATTGTTGTAATCTGTGTTTTCATTGTCTGTTGCTTCGGTCGTGGTATATAATATGAACAATAAACGTCAATTAAATGAAAAAATCAGATTTTTTCATGAAAAATGGGAACATGATTTTTTATTTATCAACAATAAGGACAGCAAACTGCAGTGCCTTGTGTGTTTGCAAGTGTTGTCTGTAAATAAAGAGTATAATCTTAAACGGCATTACACACAGCATCATGCCGCTAAATACAAGGACTACATTGGTACAATACGTTCTACACTTGTGTGCGATTTGAAGAAAAAGGTTAGTGCTCAGAAATATGTTTTTACTACATTAACAACAAAACAAACAAGTTCCTTAATGGCATCGTTTGTTGTAAGCGCAGAGATAGCGAAATAAAAAAAATCATTATGTGACGGTGACTCCATTGCCCAGCATTACACTGCATTATACATCAGGAGGCGCTGTGTGGCAAGATTCTAGACGTGGAGGATGTTATGAAAACTGTAATAATGTGTGTGAATTTAATAAAAGGCAGGAATCGGTCTTTGACACACTGACAGTTTATACATTTTCTATCAGAAGTGAGGCGGAATATGGCGATTTGGTGCTCTACACACAAGTACGCTGGCTAAGCAGAGGGAATTGTTTGAGGCGGTTTTTTGCTTTGAGAAACGAGATAAAGCAGTTTTTAAAGAAACCATGATACCAACAAAGAACTGATCAGAAAAATGTCTGATCCACATTTTAACAGTGTATTGGCCTTTTTAACTGATATCACCCAGCACATGAATGAACTCAACGTGAAGTTATAGAGACGTTACCAAACAGTCTCAGATTTGGTAGGACACCTAGATGGATTTATAAGTCAACTAAAAGTTTTTAGATTTACCCTGGCTAAAGAAAACTTCATTCATTTTCCTTCGTGCAAAGAATTGATTGAGGAGCGCAGCGACACTGATTTCAAATTTTCTGTATTAATGTTAGACAAACTATTGGAGCAATTCAATGAACGATTTTCTGACTTCAGCGGTATACAACCAGAACTGGCATTGTTTAACAACCCTATGAAGTGTGACATTTTCCAACAACATGACACTTTTCAGTTGGAGTTATGTAACCTCCAAAGCGACCCCTTTTTCCAATCAAGGATGGAGATAGGAGTTGACTTTTTTAAACTTATGCCACTGGAAAAATAGCCGCCTTGAGTGATTTTAGTGCGAAAATTACTTCTATATTCGTAAGCACATATATATGTGAATGCGCTTTTTCAACAATGAAGGTGATTAAATCGTCACAAAGAAACCGACTCACTGATGACTACCTTCAGGATTTATTACGAATATCATCATCATCTTTACACATTGACTTTGATGAACTTGTTGCTGCACATGAACGTCCACATTGTTCTCATTAAGGTTTGTTACATGTCAACTTTAAAATGACCTAACTAAAACATGTTTGTTAAACAATATAAATAGCACATTTTATTAATTTTTATAAATCAACTAGGCATGTTTACCTCTATTGCAATAAAATGATTTATGTAAGCAAATAATAAATAAGAAAAATATTACCTTAAAACAAATGCCAAGTTTATTTGTATTTATGTTCTTATGTGTGTTGCCCGTCACAAAAAAAAAAGAAATAAAAAAGTGGCCCGCCATTTGAAAGAAATTATCCATCCCTGTTATAAATAACATGTATAGTCCGCATGTGTTTTACTGCCGTTGATTGGTCTATATTAGCTCCGCCTCCAAAGATAATGTGAGTTCAATAATAATAAAGGCCTTACTATACATATAACGCACACAGAAACGGCCCAACAATCCAGCGAAAGTTGAACTAAAGAGAAACCTTGGTAAGTTACAAATTGTTTACTTAAAATAGCTACTATGTCAGTAAATCATTTCATCATTACATAATAAGGTAGCTCCATGGTATGTTTTAACTGAAGTGCATTTGTTACACAAGAAAACATATGGAATTCCAAAGAAATTAGGTTAAAAACTAAAATAAAAATGTTCAACTCGTATGTTAAGTCAGCCTTATTAATATGGATGTGAAACATGGAGAACAACAAAAATGACAATCATGAAGATACAGACTTTCATTAATGGATGCTTACGCAGAATAAAAGGATGGAACTGGCAGGACAAAATCACTAACATAGAATTATGGAAATGTACCAGTCAAATACCAGTGGATAAAGATATGCAGCGAAGAAGATGGCGCTGGATACAACACACACTGCGGAAGTCAATTTAGTGTAATACACAACGGGTTCTTTTTTGGAATCCTCAGGGAAAAAGACAAAGTAGAAGACCAAGGAATTATTGGAGATGACAGATGGAAGCAGAGATGAAGATGATGGGGAAGACATGGAATGATCTTAACAGAATGGCAAAAAAGAGAACGGCTTGGAAAGTGTTTGTTGACGATCCATGCTCAAAAGGGAGGTGAAAGGTAGAAGAAGAAGTTGATATTAACTGGTAATACTCTGTGTTGACTTGAAAGTGCAATCGATAAATTGGATTGCAATGACATCACGAAAATAATGGTAAATGTTAAAGCAAACTTATCAACATGGAGTTAACATTTCATTCTTTTTTATTCACTGGACTCCTATCTTTTTTATTTCATGTGTTATATCCCTATTTCTCCCTGCGTTATTTTTATTCCCTCTCTTGCCACCTCATCCTCTCTCTCTTTTCCTCTTTTTCTCGTTTCCACCGTACCCTACGGGACACCCCTTTTCATCCATTCTCATGATAATCCCTTTCTAGTGTTTCACTGCTTGGCTTCAGTTGGTCTCCAATTAATCCCTACTCGCCCTAGTGTCTCTTAATAATAAAACCAACATCTACCTAAATCATTGCCACCGATCAGTGTTTGGTTTTTCGTGCTCTGATTTATTTGTTTCATTTCAATATATGTCCCTTTTCGTCTTGTCAGATTGTCTAGTGGAGGCTATTGTATAGTTTTTGAGGCTTTGTTTTTGACGAGCAGCTTTTCCCGTGGCTAATTCTACCAATGTTTGACAAACACGCTCGGCCACAGAATGAACAAGTCAGGCCCACTGGTCCACGGGGTTTTCCATCCTTTTTCATGAGTCTTTTCTCTTCTAATTTTTGCCTTATCACAATCTCAAATGATGTTATACCACTCATTATACATGCTATCCGTGATGTGCAATCGTTTGCCAGATGTTCCCAGTCATTTTCACAGATGGAGAAGTCATTCAGAGATGACTTACATATATTTCTATATCGTAGTTTAGGTCTGCCGATTTGTCTTTTTCCGTGTATTAGTTCACCATATAGTATTTGCCTGGGGATGCGTTTTTCTTCCATTCGTCGGATGTGCCCCAGCCATCTTAGTCTTCGACATCTGAGCATCGATATGATTGTTGGCGTCTTGGCACGTTGCAGGACAGTTAAGTTGGTTATTGTGTCCTGCCATTTGATGTGCATTATTCAATGTTAATACAGTACGTGTTATACCCGATGAAAGATGTACACTATTAAATTATATGAAGGGCCGCAAGTAGAGCTGCAGAGAACACGTACAATAAACGTAACACGGTATGATGTAGCTACACTAATAGAAAGACAAGACAGCGTACGACGTGTCGCCAATAAAATAAAATCATTAGTGCAAGCTATCTCCATCACCCAATGAAATACCAGCACTTCTAGCTCCGCCGCTTAAGAGCTCCGTCGAAGTCAATCAGTTTGTCGGCGCAGTCACAACCATTCAATCTTTGGTTGATATCATGAATGACAACTGGCTTTGGCTGTAAGTCGTGGTTACTACATTGTTGGCTTCTGTAGAGTTACTGAGAACAGGTTTTTTGCCTTCTTGTCACTCCATCCCAAGCACATAAAGGTGGAGTCATCCGTTTTCCAGAACTTTCTTGTCACTCCATCCCAAGCACATAAAGGTGGAGTCATCCGTTTTCCAGTACTTTCTTGTCACTCCATCCCAAGCACATAAAGGTGGAGTCATCCGTTTTCCAGAACTTTCTTGTCACTCCATCCCAAGCACATAAAGGTGGAGTCATCCGTTTTCCAGAACTTTCTTGTCACTCCATCCCAAGCACATAAAGGTGGAGTCATCCGTTTTCCAGTACTTTCTTTCCATCAGGGCAAGCTTCAGACTTTTGACTTCTTGCGGAAAACCGATGTGGTTGGCTTGTAGTGTCCCAGTGTAATGCTGTTTCTCCACCAATACGGTGGCATTCTTAAGAGTGTGGAAATAGATTGCAGCCCACTTTTGTCAGTGATAGTAAGAATGAGATATCCTCAGTGTCATGTGGAGCCAATCTTAAAAGATGGATGCGAATTCTCCACAATCGAACAACAGATACGAAAATAGTCGGTCACAGAAATGAGGTTCTACATAAAATTATTGATAGTAACATGGGTAGACAAACAAATATTGAGGATGTCTTGAAAGATGTCCTAGCAAACAGGAAAGCTTACTTCCGACATCAAGATGAAGTATGTTACATTACTGGCAATGCTATGAGAAGTAAAAACTTGAAAATAATGTGACAGCACGAAACTTCGAGGCAATAAACAAGATTTAATCAGTGAGAAACTATACAAGACAGTTTAAATATGTGGTTTCGTTGGATATTAACAACAAAACTGACTATCAGCTATTGACATATAAGTTATAGTTTGGGGTAAAAATGCAAATGAGGAAATTCTTAATGAGGCCAACACAAAAAGCGAACTCTTAAAAAATATCAGAAAGAAACAATCACCATTTATTCGGGCACATAATGAAAAGAGGGAGCCGCGATAGCTCAGTGGTTAGTGAACTGGACTACAAAGGACAAGAGGTATATCTTAACCTACGGCTCCGGTTCACCCAGCCTTTAACGGGTACCGGATTTTTTTTCTGGGAAAGTAAAACGGCACGACGTAATACCGACCACATTACCCAAAAAATCATGTGCCAAAGGTCTGCAAAATGTATGGTCGCTAACAACATATTCCCTATACGCCACTTGGCGTGACGGGGGTACTTTACTTTTTTTATCATGAATAGAGGAAAGTTGGAATACTTGGTTACATCTGGCAAAATAAAAGGAAAAAGAAATCGCGGACGACAAAGAGATAAAATACTTGATAGCTTGGTGTCATGGCATGGAAAACAGTCAATAACAGAGCTGACACGATGCACTGTAGATAGACGATTGTGGAAGGACATGATCAGCTACGCCAAACGGTATGGCACATGGCGATGATGATAGTTTGGGGCGAGGATGAGAGGCAGTGATGTCCCCTCTTGAAGTCACAAAAAATGTATTTGAAGCGTTCATAGCTTCTCATTTACCAATCACAGTGGATTCTGAATTATAAAGTCATCTCTGTTTTGGCAAAATCCTCTCAGATTTTGATGGGCTACAATTCGACGGGTAGCCGCGATAGCTCAGTGGTTAGTTAACTGGACTACCACGGAGAAGGGATAGGGTTCGATCCCAATCGACGGCTTCCGGGTTCACCCAGCCTTAAATGGGTACCGGATTTTTTTCTGGGAAAGTAAAGCAGCACGGGGCGTAATACTGACCACATTACCCCAAAAATCATGTGCTGAAGGTCTGTAAAATATAGGGTCACTAACACCATATTTCCCAATACGCCACTTGGCGTGACGGGGGTACTTTACTTTTTTTTTTTTTACAATTCGACTCCACTGGGCTATTGTGTCCAAGGCCACACCAACACGTGGTCCCCCTGGTCAAAGTTGATCTTGGAATCGACCGAGTTCACAGTGGTTAGCTAGGCCGGGAGGAGTTAACATGGAGGCTGACATGTGGTATACGCTATGGCCTTCTTCTAATCACCATCACTCTTCCAAGAGTGAGTTTCTTATTTTCTGTCTGATTACTACATCTAAAGAAACCTTTCAGCTAGTGTATATTCTTCTATGTTATTACTACTTCTGGGCTCAGCAGCGAGGCCCGGCTTGAAACGTCAGCTACTCATCGACGGAAAAAACCTGATTATCTCAGTAGTCGGAGTTATCTGCCTGTGCGGCGAGGGACCCCTGTGCACACGGCTGCCAGGGAAAAATGGATTAACACATATAATTCAATTCTTAGTCTCTAGGAACTTCGTCGAGAGAGTTGAAAGCTGGCGAACACAACAACAACGACAACAACAATAACATTACTAATTCAATAGGAACCTTTGAGTGAGTCTTTTCTTCTATCTTATTACTGCTTCTATAAGAACACTTGTGTGAGTGTCTTTTCTTCTGTCTTATTGCTACTTCTATAGGAACCTGTGTGTGAGTGTCTTTTCTTATATCTTATTACTACTTCTATAGGAACCCTTGAGTGAGTGTCTTGTCTTCTATCTTATCAATACTTCTATAGGAACCCTTAAGCGAGTGTCTTTTTCTTCTATCATTTTACTACTTCTATAGGAACTCACGAGTGAGTGTCTTGTCTTCTATCTCATTACTACGTCCGTTGTCAACGAAGCGTATTTTTAATGATGTGAGCTTCTAAAGGACTGAAATCAATCGACTACGGTGCCTCCACGTGCAGTAGAACTGAATGACTGGAGTTGACCAGTCTATATCGTGAAAACGGGTCCTGGACCGTGCGAATGAGTGAGTGCACGTGAGTCTAGGCCATCCACAGCATCGACGTTCAGCGACAATATCAATCATGATGACAGTAAGTATTCAGATGAAGCCCAGAAGACTACAACGAAGTATGAAAACTAGAAAACGTAAAAGAAGTGGCTAGAAATTGTCGAAGTGTGAGAGGCTAGCCCTAATGTATGTGCGCGTTACATATTGGAAGTTTACATCTATAAATCAGCGACGTCTCATTCTTGATAAGCTACTGTGCAGCGCCGATATAATGATTTTGCAAGAAACACTTCTTGGTGAAAGGTTATTGCCCCTGGATTTCATTGTTTCTACAATATAAGACACCTTGGACAGGCCACCCTTGTGCGAAACAACATGGTAGCAATTGAGGTTGATATGTCTGCGTGGGACAATGCAGAATTGCAGGTACGTGCAATTAGGGTGCAGACCCCAGTTCTTTTTGTGGTTGTAATGTTTACGCCTGTAATGGGAAGGTGGACACACAACAATGGCAGAATCTCTTCGCATTCAAGGAGGAGAACGTCATTTTCTGTGGAGACTTTAATGCTAGAGGAAGCCAGTGGGCATAACCAACAAACAGGGGGAAGACCTAGAGAACGCACTGGTGTCGGTCGATTTAGAGTGCTTGAATGATGAAAGGGCAACCAGAATAGCCACTCCAAAAGGGGAACCTGATAGTGTCATAGACGTGGCACTGGTGTCTTCCGCCGTCCCACCAGTTTGCAGGTGGAGTGTATTGGGATTCCATGGAAGTGATCACTACCCATGTGTCCTCCTAATTGAGAAAGCCTGATATAGAAGTCAGAAAAATAAACTTCACACATTCCACTAAGAGAACACAGACGAGGACGCCATTAGCAAAATCAGACTAAGGAAACAGGGCGTCCCTCGCAGGAGACAGGAGAGATGGACACAGCCGTCCTGGTGGAACGCTGAAGTCGAGGAAGCATGGCGGAACAGGATACAAAGGGCCAAGACATGGCTTAGCAGGCTAAGGAAGCTTAGTGAGATAATCTTTGCAAGAATGTGTGCTCAGGAAAATAAAATTGCGGTCAAGACATGGCAGGAAGCCATAAGGAATGGAAGAACACAACCTGGGCTCTCGGAGCGTCTGAAAGAAGAGGTGGACCAAAAAAGGATGCACTTTTAACTATGCGCTATGCAGGCTAAGGATGCCAACTATGATAATTTCTGTAAAAAAAAGTGTGCTCAGAAAAATCGCTAGCCACATGTTAGCGCCTTCATCAGAGCATGAATTGCACAACACGACACAGAGGCAAACTAGACGTCCAGAGCACAAGTCAGATATGACACAAATCTGATGAGAGCAAAGTGAAGGCACTGCTTGCCCTCTACATTGAGCAGACTGACCAAAGAAATGAGGTTGGAAGAACGAGGATACGGAGGTCCCTTTCAGAATTGAGTGAGGATGTAGTCCTGGGAGATGATCTCACAATCACAACTGATACCATTCGCACAATGCTTAAAAGGTCACACTGCACTGCTCCTGGTACAGATGGTGTTCGATACGGCGACATAGGCGATTTAGATGGCGACGACTTGTAAAAACTGACCAAAGAGTTTAATGCTAGCATTCAGAGTGGCCAGATTAAGGAGGAGTGGCTTCACAGCTACTTACTACCGCTACCGAAGCCAAAAAAGGACCATTCTCAGATCAGTGCCTACAGAATCATCACGATGCAGAACACCGCGGACAAGCTGCTGTAGAAAATAGTTGCCCGTGTCCTCACCTGTCACCTTGAACAGAAACGCGCGTTACCAACCGTGCTCAGAGATTATAGATATAACAAAGAGACATGACTGAATGCGACAGTCTTCGCCTATTATATGTTTGAAGGCTTCTACAGACGAAAGGAGACATGTGCTGCTACTATAGATCTGGATGATTCATACAACGGAGTAACGTTTGAATACTTCATGCGTATGCTCCTCAAACTGGTGGTGCATTTCTCCTCATTAGATGGACCGCTGCAGCACTGTTTCAAAGGAAGGCGATACTTAAATGTGGAAGTTGGTAATCTGAGCCAACATACATTTCTCCAGGGCTGACACAAGGCTCAATTGTCTCCAGTTCTATTTAACGTGTTCACAGTAACGATCACGAAACAACAGCTGGATGGTAGGGGAAGAACTATTACTTTTGCTGATGATATTCTGGTACATCTACAGAGATGAGACAAATGTCAAATCGCCTTCACAATGCAAGACGAACTCGATCGCATCTCTTTGTGGTGTGGAGTATCAGGTGCATTGTTTAATCCTAATAAAGCATCAGTTGCGTGGTTCTCACTTAACAATCATATCGTTAACATGGAATCACCGGTGGTACGAATGAGAGCTGATGAGGTAACCAGAGACAGGATGATGACGTACCTCAGTGTTAAGTTTGTTCGCAGCCTGTGTTTTCGGAACTACTACGTCGACCGTGTGATAACAAAATCCCGCAAAGGATTAGCAACTTTGAAGGTCATGGCAGCTGCCAACATCGAGCAGAGGCTACTTACTCTTCTGTTCCAGCGACTAGTCCTTGCACCAATCGAGTTTGCCCTGACAGTTCTTACAGTCAGTGAGACGCAAATTGACAAGCTGGAGAAAATACAGAATGAAGCTATGCGCATTATCTTGGGGTGTACGAGGGACACTACCTGTGTAGCAAAGAGGTATCTTCTCGACTTTCCAACCATGGATGACAGGATCAAGATCTGGAGGGCACAAGTATACCTTGTGATTAGTGCAGGTAAAGAGCATCCATTGCATCATGAGCTCGAAACAGGGAAGGGTGTCAGTCTAAAAAGAGGCAAATCATTGGTGGGCCGAGCAGAAGATGTCATCACACAGGTCTGTGAGCTTACCAACATCAACGCCGGCGAGGAATGGATACCGGTGCCTACGTCATTGAAGGAGACATTATTGTGTTCTGTCACACTCGACATGAAATGTAGGGAACATAACTCAGTCGTGGTCAATGTGGAGGTCAACCGTCTCATCTGGGATACCACCGATGAGAAAGATGTTGTCATCTATACAGACGGATCTGTAATATGACACCAAAGAAGTGCACGGGCATTTACAGCGCGCTCGGCAGGCAGAATAGTCAACGAAGACAGTGGTGCATACGTTATGACCACGAGTAGCATGACGGTGGAGGTGATGGCAGTGACCAAGGCATTCATCAGGCTAAAGTCACAAGACTATACCCACGCCTGTATACTGAGTGCTTCGATGAGCATGATACGAAAAGTGGAGGTGGGATCTGTACGTAGGCACTGGGGAGTTAAGATGGGCACAGCCAGAAAGGAGAAACTTAGTGTGTTTGTAATCAACCAATACAGAACTGGAGTCGTCAGTCGCTGGACGCTTCGAGACTTGCTGAGGAGGGGATCTGAGCACCTATGTGTGCTTAGATCCGTTAGGAGTGCAATAATGATGACTCGCTATTACATCTGTACATCGATAACTACTTCTATAGAAACCCTTGTATGAGTGGTTTTTTTCTTCTATCTTATTAGCGCTTCTATAGAAACCCTTGTGTGAATGTCTTGTCTTCTATCTAATTAATATTTCTATAGGAACCATTGAGTGAGTGTCTTTTCTTTTATCTTATTACTACATCTATAGGAACCCTTGAGTGAGTGTCTTGTCTTCTATCTTATTACTACTTCTGTAGGAACCCTTGAGTGAGTGTCTTTTCTTCTATCTTATTACTACTTCTATAGGAACCCTTGAGTGAGTGTCTTTTCTTCATTCTTATTACTGCTTGAATATGAACCCTTGTGTGAGTGTCTTTTCTTTTTTCTTATTACTACTTCTATAGGAACTCTTGTGTGAGTGACTTTCCTTCTTTCTTATTAATATTTCTATGGAAACCTCCTGTGGACAGGGTGAGAACTGCAGTGAAACCACATGGAGACCTTCTACTGGCATCTACTTGAAGACAAATGACTCTAGTGCTGACTATAAGTCCATTATACTTCATTTTAACAGCCCTCTACACCCAGCTGACACAAGTGACCCAGGACGTGACGACCCTCTGTCCAAACAGATGGCCCCCACATAACACACCTGAATTAAGGGAGAAAGTGCCGGTGACTGTGGGTGGCGGGGAACGGGCTGCTTCAATACAGGATCTAGAAGGCGAACACATCGATGGATGATATGTCAGCAGAGACAGAGCCCCATAACATGCCACGGATGGAATTGAGACGAGGATTTGTAAAACCTTCTCTCTGGGTAGGAAGATAGCCCACATGTCCCCCAGTTTTAACAATGCCATGTACATCAAGACTATAATCCAATACAGGCTCTGACGCTGCCTTGGTCAACAAGGTCCGCGCCATACAGTGACCGACCAGGCTGGATTGCGCGATAAATTAGCTACTGGAAGAAATATAAACTCATCCAACAAACTTCATTTACATACTATTTTAATGGAAGAAAGAATATGAAGATTGGCAAGAGTGGAAAAAACAAATAAATTAAACAGACTACAACTTAATATTTCAGGCCTCAAAAGCACGAAAATAGGACTAACCAAAACCATGTACAAATACCAGATCCACATTGACATACTGTAGGAAACACTACACAAGAACATAGACACACATATAACAGGTTACACCAGCTATCCATGTAAATGTACCAACAAATGCAGGGGTATAGTCACCTACATCCTAAAATAATTATACAGGGAGATGTTCGTTGCTGTTTCCGCATAGAAAGTTGGGTTCCATGGAGCGCCATTCCACTCTGTCTCTTGCTTTGATGGTGCAGATTATTATAGGCTGACTGTCCATCTTTTGATGTTACTCGTCCATGTTAGTTTTGGTCTGCCACTGCCTCTTTTACTTTGTATTTTCCCTTCCAATATTACTTTTAGTAGGATGTTGTGTCTTTTGATATGCCAAAAAAATTTCATCGGCTTTCTTGTCTAATTTCCATGTTTCTGCACTATACAGGAATATTGAGAATATGTAACATTCTACTATTCTTAGTTTTAGCCCTGTTGTTATGTGTTTTGATGTTAGTATATTTGTCATGACATTAAAATTACTTTCGCCATACCTGTTTATTTTTAATTTCAGTTTTACATTATCCATCATTGGCTATAGTATGTCCCAGGTAGTTGTAGCTCTGAACTGTCTCCAGATGAATTCCTTTAACTTTGATATCTATTTGTAGGTCTTGATAATTTTATTTCCTTATGGTCGTAGTTTTAGTCTTTTTGATATTCATATCATATACATATTTTGTGCGTGTCATGTTTATTTCATTTAGTAATTGTTGTAGATCTTTATGATTTTCTGCTAGTAATACAGTATCATCAGCATATCTTAAATAACTAATTATCTTTCCGTAGATGTTTATGCCCTGCATCTATGTGATGTTTTTAAAGATTTGCTCAGTGTATAGATTGAACAAGCTTGGCGATAGGATGCATTCCTGTCTTATTCCTCATTTTATATCAATGGGTGTAGAGTTCTTTTTGTTATATTTTATTATTGCTGTTTGCTCCCAATATAAATCGTGTGTATGTATGTATGTATATATATATATATATATATATATATATATATATATATATATATATATATATATAATCGTATGTCTATATCGTCTAAATTTATATCTTTTAGGCAATCTATAAGTTTATTATGGTGTATTCTATCAGAAGCTGTGGTGTAGTCTATGAACCAGTCATGTATTGGTTTGTTTACTTCTATGTACTTTTCAATCAATTACCTCATGCTGAATATGGCCTTTTCTGCCCCGCTGTTTTTCCTGAATCCAAATTGCTGCTTATCTAATTCAGTATTAATTTTATTCTAAATCGTTCCCTGTATAACTTTTAGTAAAATGTTTTGTTACCTGGCTCATTATGGTTATTATTCTGAAATCACTGCACTCAAGTGCATCATTCCTTTTAGGCAATGCAATTAAAGTCTATGTTTTAGTTAATTTGGTATGTATCCTGTATGGTATTCATTATCCAGTATATGTCATTACATATATATTTGATCACTGCAATGCCAAAATCTAGTGCCTGTATCATCTCCATCTGTACATAGTTATATACATTGAGATGTAGTGTCACGAAATAATGTCGAATCAACAGATGTTCAGAAAGCCACAATGTTGTTTGCATCCAGGAAATTTAATATTTATAATGTTTACAATCCACCTGGCACACATTGTGATATAACAGAACTTGACCAAGTCAACTACCATATAACTATTTTACCCAGAGCTTTTAATGGGCATTCAACACAATGACTATATTCTAACTCAAATCACACAGGAAAATACATAGAAGATCTTTGACAATCAACTAACACTATGTGTCATGCATGACGCAGAATCAACACTAATGCTCCTACATAGAGCCAATCGCTCCCTTAGTAGACCTGATTAGAATATTTGTTCTGTTGATCTCTTAAGCTACTGCCACTTTGAAGTTATTGACGACATAGGCAGTGATCACAGACCCATAGTAATCATACTAGAAATCAAAACAGCAAAAATCCAAACAGAACAGAAAACGAGAGGGAATTTCAAAAAAGCTGACTGGAAACTATACCAAGAAAATTCCGACCAACTCCTGAACAATCTGACAAACAACAGTGAGGAAAAATTAAACGAGACGTTCACACAAATATTACTCAACACTGCACAACAAACTATACCTAAAGGATGTAGAAAACAATATCGACCATTTTGGATCACAGAACCTGAGACATCATTATCAGAAAAAAAGAACGCGAGAACAATACTTGAGCGACTACAACTTTGAATAATAAAATAAACTATAAATGGCTAGTCCTAAGGTCACAGTTACTGAGTTATTGAATTATTTGCGGGTCATCATCATTGCACTCCGAATATGTCCATAGGTGCTCAGATCCCCTCCTCAGCAATTCCCTCAGTGTCCAGCGACTGACGACTCCAGTTCTATGTTGGCTGATAAGTCTTCTTACACGGCTACCAAGTTTCTCATTTCTGGCTGTGCCCATCTTAACTCCCATTTCCATCATCCGAAGAAGTAACGTGGATCTGTGTTTATCGAAGTCCTGTGCTCTTCCCACATCTCGGAGGGCATTGATGATGTCCGCCCGATCCATCGGTTGCCCGTCCTCAACGACAGCGCAGCTAGCCAACCTGTCCGCTCTCTCATTTCCCCGTACTCCCGCATGTCCAGGGACATAGACAAAGGTGACCTTACGTATTTTTTATTTCTGCAACGACTCTACCCATTGCATGCGTACAGAGCCCGCCTTCACTTTTTTTATCATGCTCATCGAATCACTCAGTATACATGCGTGGATGTAGTCTTGTGGCTCTAACCATTTGAATGCCTTGGTCACTGCCATCACCTCCATTGTCATGCTACTCGTGGTCATGGCGTATGCACCACTGTCTTCCTTGGCTATTCTGCCTGCTGAGCGTGCTGTAAATGCCCATGCACTTCTTTCGTGTCGTCTTACAGATCCGTCTGTATAGATGACTGTATCTTTCTCATCGATATTATCGCAGATGAGACCGTTGACCTCAGCATTAACCACGACCGGGTTCTGTTCCCTACTTTTCCTGTCGAGTGTGACAATACATGAGAAAGTTCCCTTGAATGACGTAGGCACCGGTATCCACTCCTCACCAACGCTGATATTGGTAAGCCCACAGACCTGTTTGATGACATCTTCTGCCCGGCCCACCCATGATTTGCCTCTTTTTAGCCTGGTACCTTTCTCTGTGTTGAGCACGTGGTGCAATGGATGCTCTGTATCTGTACTAATCTTCAGGTATGCTCGTGCTCTCCAGATCTTGATTCTGTCATCCATGGTTGGAAAGTCAAGAAGATACATCATTGCTACACAGGGAGTGTCCCTCGTACATCCCAGGATAATGCGCATGGCTTCATTTTGTATCTTCTCCAGCCTATCAATTTGAGTCGTACTGACAGTAAGAATGGCCAGGGCATACTCGATTGGTGCGAGGACTAATCCCTGGAACAGAAGAATAAGTAGCCTCTGCTCGATGTTGGCAGCTGCCATGACCTCCAAGGCGGCTAATCCTTTGCGGGATTTTGTTATCACATGGTCGACGTGGTCCCGAGAACACAGGCTGCGATCAAACTTAACTCCGAGGTATGGCATCAACTTGTCCCTGGTCACCTCATCAGTTCCCATTCGTACTACCGGTGTGGTCGTATTAACGATATGATTGTTAAGGGAGAACCATGAAACTGATGCTTTATTAGGATTAACCAAGGCACCTGAAACCCCACACCAGCAAGAAATGCGATCGAGTTCGTCTTGCATTGTGGAGGCAATTTCCCTTCTGTCTCTTCCCTGTCGATATACCAGAATATCATCAGCAAAAGTCATAGTTCTTCCCCTCCCATCCAACTGTTATCGTTATTGTGTACACGTTAAATAGAACTGGTGACAATGGTGAGCCTTGTGGCAGCCCTGTACAAGTGGATGTTGGATCGGAAGACCAACTTCCACATCTGAGTATCACCTTCCTCTGAAACAGTGCCGCGGCGATCCATCTAATGAGGAAGGGGTTCACCGCCAGTTTGATAAGCATATGTATGAGATATTCAAATGGTACCCTGTTGTATGCATCCTCCAGATCTATAGCAGCAGCACATGTCTCCTCTCGTCTGTGGAAGCCTTCGAAGACGTCATAGGCAAATACTGCCGCATTGAGCCATGTCTCTTTGTTATATCTATAACCTCCGAGTGTGGATGGGAATACGCGTTTCTGTTCAAGGCGACAGGTGAGGACACGGGCAACTATTTTCTCCAGCAGCTTGCCCGCAGTGTTCTGCATTGTGATGATTCTGTAGGCACTGATCTGAGAATGGTCCTTGTTTGGCTTCGGTAGCGGTAGTAAGTAGCTGTGTAGCCACTCCTCCTTAATCTGGCCACTCCGAATACTGGCATTAAACTCATTGGCCAGTGTTGTCAAGTCGTCATCAGCTAAATCGCCTATGTCATCATACCGAACACCATCTGGACCAGGAGAGCGAAAATAAAATGATAGTTAAGAAATGTAATAGTTACTTTGCCTCAGTCAACAGAGCGAGCAAACTTACAGATAGTGATTCAATTCATCTACATAATTTAAAATTAATTGAAGGAGCGTCAACAACAATATTTTAAGAAAACTTTCAAATAAGGGAACTAGAAGAGGGAATAGGACCATTAAAATATAGAACATCCCCAGGGCCTGACAAGATACACAATGAGATGATAAAACATCTTGGCATGTCAGATAAAGAAACATTACTCAGACTGATCAACAAGTCATGGAAGGAAAGCAAAATTCCTAAGACTGGGAGAGATGCCTATCAAGTGCCATAGCTCAAGAAGAACAAGCCTCCAGATGACCCAAGAAGCTATCGTCCTAACATAAACCTAACACCATTCATAGGTAGAATAGCTGAGAGTATAGTCAATAGCAGACTATGCTGGTATTTGGAAACCTGTAATACCCTGTTCATTGAACAAGCTGGTTTCAGAGCAGGGAATAACACAGAAGATCAAGTCCTCATGTTAATAAAAGTCCAAGAGATAGATTTCAGAAGCAACATACTCTAGTCCTACTTATGGACCTGCAACAGGCTTATGATAGAGTCTGACGTAAGGGGATTTTTACTGAAGTTGAGAGATGCTGTGATAAATGTTAAAAGAGGTGCTTGAAGAAGGATTGCCACAGGGATCACCACTTAGTGGTTCCCTTTATATATATATATATATATATATATATATATATATATATATATATATATATAGCAATTATCTGACCAAAACCCTGATTAACGAGAAGGTTCTCTATGTGGAAGATCTAGTCCAGTGGAGTAAAAACAAAAAAGCTCTCTATATAGATGATCTGGTCATGTGGAGTACAAAAATAGCTCCCTATGTGGATGATCTGGTCATATGGAGTACACACAAAATGCTCTCTGTGAGGATGATCTGGTCATGTGGAGTACAAACAAAAATGTTAGAACAGCTAAAGCACAACTAAACAAAGACCGAAGTCACCAAGAAGAATAATGAAGTACCTGGAAAAAAACAAATATATATATATACAAAAATCAGTATGTACAATATTTACCAGAAGTAACACAATAACTAAGACAAATATCAAACTCAATCTCCAACACAATAGTCTACAACAAGAGGAACACCCTACATGTTTAGGAATAGAACTAGACCGACAATTGAACCTGAAGAAACACGTTGGAAAACTCACTAAAGGCAACACAAAGACTGCAACAAATGAAAAGGCTTTCCAGTACATTATGGGGAGCAGACACATAAACACTTAGAAATATATATCTGGGATATGTTCGCTCTGTCTTGGATCATGGTAGCTCGCTTCTAGTGACATGCAGCAAGACAACTGTCACTGGACAAGATACACAATAAGGCATTACGATTCATTAGTGGTGCAATTATGTCCACTCCAAATGTAGCCTGCAAAATTCACTTCAATGTGGAACATTTAGAGATGAGAAGAAACAAGGCTGATGTGGTGCTCTAAGAAAGACAAATAAGAATGGAGAAAGACCACACTAACAGAAAATTAATAGATACATGGACTCCAAAACAAATAATTAAGCAGGTGTCATATTACAACATTTTAAAAATATAGAAGAGAGATACCATCTACCTGTAAAACAGCTACAAACATCAAAAGTCGCCAAAGAAATGCCACCAAGTACGAATTATACAAATCCAGAAACAAATTTAGAGATATGTGATAGAACAAATACAAATGCAGACCCAGTATTAGTAACACTAGCAGTAAGGAAAACAAAATATACTTATCAACACGATTAGATACATATATACACAGATAGTGCAGCCACTAACGCTACTTCAAAAGCTGGATATAGAATATCAATACATTATCCAGATGGAACAGCAGACGAAATATGAAGCCCTTGTGGTGAAGTGTGTAACAATTATGAAGCAGAAATAACAGCTATAGAAGCAGCAATTAATCATTTAAACACTTTTTTCGATACCACACCATCGAAGAAAAGAAAAACAGTCATATTTACGGATTCCAAAACGGCTCTGCGAGCACTGTGAAATAATACGATAAACCAGAACTCACACAGCTCACTATAGATACAGTTTCAAACTCTTTGAAACACATTACATTAGATTAGTAATTTAATGGATCCCGGGACACTTGAACATACCAGGAAATATGGTAAGGCATCATGTTGACTTTAATGCTGCGATCTATATTAGAGAGCTGAGAGTAATCAGTTTCCAAAATAAAATTCTGAAGTGATCGATAGAACATAAATTCGTTTCTACCATTTTGGAAACGGACGTTCACAGTGGGCGAATTCGGGGTTGTCCAACTGCAATGAAAATTAAACAATGAATCAGCCAATCTTCAAAGTAAACACCACTGATCACTTCGTCTGTCAAGACTTGCTGTATAATAGCTACTTCCGTTTGTCCCACTTTGTGTACTCTTCAAGAACCAGCTCCGTTCTCTTCCATTACAGAGCGCAATAATATTCAAAACAGAGAGTATTAAATTAATGGACAAATTGAAAAATCATATAGTGTCGACGTCAATGTAACTCTTTCAGTCGTAATGCACTGTTTAACCGCGCAGGGAATATCTGGTATTAATAGTTAAGTGAATCTAATAAACTAAATCAGGCTGAGAGATACCAAATATTCCACATCAGTCTAGATGTAGTTTAGTTTAATCGACAAGTCATGCTCACTGCAGATCGAACAAGTCCATGCATGGTCGTATCTCCTGTAAAGTATAGTCCTCAAAGTGTAGCGGCCAACGATACCAGTATTCTATTAGTTGACAATTTTTCTTTGGATTTCTGCGAAGCACGCTCGTCTGACATCGCCCACTTTGACACGGCAGTCTATTTATTGTTTGCGGATTCAGAGTAATTGTTCTTGTCCTTCGTCCAATGTCCCTGAGGGTATTCCGAATGACATCGAAGTCCACAGCCCTTCGTACACAACATTAACCAAACAAGCCTTTCGACACGTTCGTTACCTTTTAAACCCGTATGCCCTGGCACAAAAATGAAGCAGACCTGTGTTGGACTAGCCTCACAAGACACACTAACCACTGCCTTTTAGACCTGCCAATTGCGATCTTTCTGAGCATCCACTTTGAGCTATCGAAGAAACGTATGCGTGTATAAGTTTGTGTCTCGAGTTAAACACATACTTCTATGACAACCATACATTCCATTGTCAAGCTATTTGTAGTCAACGCGAAAGTAGTTAGTCAAGCTATATGTAGTCAACGCGAAAGTAGTTAGTCAAGCTATTTGTAGTCAACGCGAAAGTAGTTAGTCAAGCTATTTGTAGTCAACGCGAAAGTAGTTAGTCAAGCTATTTGTAGTCAACGCGAAAGCACCACCATCTTCCCTCAATATTCTACCATTCCAATGTGAACCTTGAAAGGACATGGACACGAGCTAAATAACTCATCCATCTGTGTCATTGACTATGTCACAATGAAATGTTCTCTAAAATCGCAGCCTGTACTTCTGCCTCAGCTACAAAGACATTTTGTTGAAAATGTCTACATTTTTGTGTTCAGTTAGAAGACTACTCGATAGAGCGTATCTGATGACACCCGTATCTGTTCTTTCTTGGGTTCATTGACCTTGACTGAACACACCTGGTGAACAATGCCTATAGTCAGACTGACCTATGATTTTCATCTTTTAACCCGCCAACTTTTGTCCTAATGAATTCACGATATGTCGAATGATGGGGGTCTGTGTTGATTCGAATATTGGCATGTCCTCGCAGTCTTATTTTGTCTGCCATGGTGGGAATATCGAGGAGGTAACTCAGTATTTTTTGTGCTGACAAGAATATTGCAAATTGCGTCATTTACTACCCCATGTCAGTGAACAGTAAAGCTTCTAAGGATTGCACACCAGGTAATGTAAACGTATCCCACTTTAACATGTTGATTGCATTTATTTATATATATATATATATATATATATATATATATATATATATATATATATATGTGTGTGTATTATGTCACAGAAATTATCACCATGTATTTGGTAATAGTCGTTGGTGTGACTCTTTTGTCAACGGCATCCTGCACGTTAATTGGTAAATATTGTTTAAGATAAAACCTACACTATAATAAGTAGTACGGCGTTATCATTTTGTTTGACGTTTTTGAATATACCTATCTCATCACTAGGAAAAATCATTATAAATTGTCTACCTCACCGCTACTCATCTTTGAAAACAAAAAGCATGTGTACTTTCCATTGTACTATCATCATAACTGAAATGAAGACTGTCTTCTTTAGCACTAAACCTATATCACAACCGAACATAGTTTGCTCCTTAACATTATACATCGTACATAAAATATGCTTCTCATTATTATATGTTTAACAAAGTGAAATGCGTTGTTTATCTTATAATTACGTTGATACAAAATGTTATATCATGTAAATTTTACTTTTTAATACTATAACCAAGGTATGTTTTACTATGATAATTAGTGTAATATTCTATTACTTAGATCATTGCATTTACAGTTTTATATAATTACTTTTATTGTGTAGTCGAATATTATTGTCTTCGTGTCATCGTCGTCACATTTGTTATTATATAATTTTCTTTACAAATACAATACGATAAACTATTGTCATCTCTGTCATTATTAATGTCTGTCAATGATTGTATTGCTATCTATTTAGACAATTCTTTGTTGTCTTAGACTTCGTGATCTTATTATTCTATTACCTGCTACATCGACATAAATATTTTTACAATCCCTGAAGTCGACCTCCTGTCATCTAGACCGGATATGTTAACTATAGAGGGATGTAATATTCTCTTTTATAAGAAAAGTGACGCTGTTCACGATCTTTCTCTCTATAGTTATGAATAGATATATATGGATAGGTGTGTGGTGTGCGTGTGGTGTATGTGTGTGTGTGCGTGTCCGTGTGTGTGTGTGTGTGACATCTGGTTTGTTATCAGTTTGACTTCGAGATTTCATAAGGAATTGTGAGAGTTGTAATATGTTTTATTTGTGCTTGCTCCTCCTTGAAGGACCCTTTATTGTCGAAAGTGGTGTTTGTATAGACTTATCTGTAAAACTGAGAAAATAAACTTTCACGCATTATTGTATTTATTATATAGTAGCTGTCATTTCGTCATTTGCTGAACACAGTTCATTTGATCAATTTTTTTATCACCAAATAAAAATATAGATTTGTAACGTCTGGCAATGTCTCAAATATATTTACTCTGGTGTTTTCTTGTATCAGCTTATTAAGTTCTAGTTCCAATAACCAGTTTTTTACTTTGTCCAGTAGTTTTATTAGAATGTATCTAAGATTATTATTATATTTATATCAGTAATTGTAATGGTAATATGGTACTGAAAAAAAGAAGATAATAAAAATATGTACAAAAACGATGGAACCAATGAGTTGTACAAATGAGAATGAGAACTAACTGGGTTAAATGTGTTCACCAGAATCTCCAATAAAAGGGCCCAGCTCATGTCAGTTCTTGGTTCATCATCATTTAACTTGAACATAACAAGATTCTAAACAATTTCCATATTTTGTGACCAAGACTAAACTGTGCAATTGAGCTATACAAGATTGAGCTCAAGAGTGGAGAAAGACACAACCATAACTTATATTTCGGATATTTTATTTTATTTTCGTAGCCAGTGAATAGAAACCACTTGTTCTGGCAGTAACCACTTGATGTTGGGTTCAATGTCAATAGATCGATGCCACTTTTTCTGGCAGTAACCACTAGACATTGATTACAATGTCAATGGATGAATGCCACTTGTTCTGAGCAATAACCACTACATGTTATGTTGGATCCAATATCAATGGATAGTCGTCGTTGTTCTGTTTAGTAGACATTAGATGTTGGGTAACAGGCCAATGAGTTTAATGCCATTATTCGGAGTGGCCAGATTAAGGAGGAGTGGCTACACAGCTACTTGCTACCGCTACCGAAGCCAAACAAGGACCATTCTCAGATCAGTGCCTACAGAATCATCAAAATGCAGAACACTGCGGGCAAGCTGCTGGAGAAAATAGTTGCCCGTGTCCTCACCTGTCACCTTGAACAGAAGCGCGTATTCCCAACCGCACTCGGAGGTTATAGATATAACAAAGAGACATGGCTTAATACGGCAGTCTTTGCCTATGACGTCTTCGAAGGCTTGCACAGACGAGAGGAGACATGTGCTGCTGCTATAGATCTGGAGGATGCATACAACATGGTACCATTTGAATATCTCATGCATATGCTCAAACTGGCGGTGCTCCCCTTCCTCATTAGATGGATCGCCGCGGTACTGTTTCAGAGGAAGGTGATACTCAAATGTGGAAGTTGGTCTTCCGAGCTAACATCCATTTGTCCAGGGCTGCCACAAGGCACACCATTGTCGCCAGTTCTATTTAACGTGTACACAATAACGATCACGGAATAACAGCTGGATGGGAGGGGAAGAACTATGACTTTTCCTGATGATATTATGGTATATCGACAGGGAAGAGACAGACGGGGAATCGCATCCACAATGCAAGACGAACTCGATCGCATTTCTTCCTGATGTGGGGTTTCAGGCGCCTTGGTTAATCCTTATAAAGCAATTTCATGGTTCTCCCTTAACAATCATATCGTTAATACGACCACACCGGTAGTACAAATAGGAGCTGATGAGGTGACCTGGGACAAGTTGATGACATACCTCGGAGTTAAGAATGATCGCAGCCTGTGTTTTCGGGACCACGTCGACCACGTGATAACAAAATCCCGCAAAGGATATATTCGCCTTGAAGGTCATGGAAGCTGCCAACATCGAGCACAGGCTATTTATTCTTCTGTTCCAGGGATTAGTCCTCGCACCAATCGAATATGCCCTGGCAATTCTTACTGTCAGTACGACTCAAATTGATAGGTTGGAGAAAATACAAAATGAAGCCATGCTCATTATTCTGGGATGTGCGAGGGACACTCCCTATGTAGCAATGAGGTATCTTCTTGACTTTCCAACCATGGATGACAGAATCAAGATCTGGAGAGCACGAGCATACCTGAAGATTAGCACAGATACAGAGCATCCATTGCACCACGTGCTCAACACAGAGAAAGGTGCCAGGCTAAAAAGAGGCAAATCATGGGTGGGCAGAGCATAAGATGTCATCAAACTGGTATGTGGGCTTACCAATATCAGCGTTGGTGAGGAGTGGAACCCTAGAATGAGTGTCTATTACTGCATCTATAGGAACCCTGTATTGAGTGTCTTTTCTTCCTCCTTATTACTACTTCTTTAGGAACCCTTAGTGAGTGTATTTTCATCTTTCTTATTACCACTTATATAGGAACCCTATATTGAGTGTCTTTTCTTCCTCCCTATTACTACTTCTATAGGAACCCTTGAGTGAGTGTCTTTTCTTCTTTCTTATTACTACTTCTATGGGAACCCTTGACTGAGTATATTTTCTTCTTTCTTATTACTACTTCTATGGGAACCCTTGAGTTAGTATATTTTCTTCTTTCTTATTAATATTTCTATGGGAACCTCCTGTGGACAGGGTGAGAACTGCAGCGAAAGCGCATGGAGACCATCTACTGGCATCTACTTGAAGACAAATGACTAGTGCTGACTTGAAGTCCATTTTACTTCATGTTAACAGTCCTCTACACCCAGCTGACACAAGTGACCCAGAACGTGACGACCCTCTGTCCAAACAGATTGCCCCCACATAATACACCTGTTTCTACGTCATTCAAGTGACTTTCTCGTGTATTGTCACACTCGACAGGAAAAGTAGGGAACAGAACCCGGTCGTGGTTAATGCTGAGGTTAACGGTCTCATCTGCGATAACACCGATGCGAAAGATGCAATCATCTATACAGACGGATCTGTAAGACGACACCAGAGTAGTGCTTGGGCATTTACAGCACGCTCGGTGGGCAGAATAGTCAAGGAAGACAGTGGTGCATACGTCATGACCACGAGTAGCATGACAATGGAGGCGATGGCAGTGACCAAGGCATTCAAATGGTTAGAGTCACAAGACTACACCCACGCATGTATACTGACTGATTCGATGAGCATGATAAAAAAAAGTGGAGGCGGGCTCTGTACGCATGCAATGGGTAGAGTCGTTGCAGAAATAAAAAATCCGTAAAGTCACCTTTGTCTATGTCCCTGGACATGCGGGAGTACGGGGAAATGAAAGAGCGGACAGGTTGGCTAGCTGCGCTGTCGTTGAGGACGGGCAACCAATGGATCGGGCTGACATCATCAATGCCCTCCGAGATGCAGGAAGATACATGACTTCGACAAAGATCCACGTCACTTCTTCGCGTGATGGAAATGGGAGTTAAGATGGGCACAGCCAGAAATGAGAAACTTAGTGGCCGTATAAGAAGACTTATCAACCAACATAGAACTGGAGTCGTCAGTCGCAGGACACTGAGGGAATTGCTGAGGAGGGGATCTGAGCACGTATGGACATGTTCGGAGTGCAATGATGATGACCCGCAAATAACTCAATAACTAAATAGATGTTGGGTCCAATGTCAATGGATAGATGCTGCTTGTTCTGAACAGTAGACATTAGATGTTGGGTCCAATGGCAATGGAAAGATGATGATTGGTCTGAGCAGTGGCCACTAGATGATAGTCCCAATGTTTTTCTTATCTCCATATTAAAAACATTCTCAAAGAGGCCAACATAAAAAAGGAGCTACTAAAAAACAGCAGAAAGAAACAATCAACATTTTTTCTGGCACATCATGAGAAGAGAAAAGATGGATTACTTGGTTACAACTGGCAAAATATAAGGAAAGAGTTATCGCGGACGACAAAGAGAGAAAATACGTGATAGCTTTGTGTTATGGCGTTGAAAACAGTCAACAGCAGAACTGATACGATGCACTGTAGATAGAAGATTGTGGAGGGACATGATCGCCTACGCCAACCGGTATGGCACATGATGATGCTGCTTAAAAGAAAGCAAAAACCTTTGACGCTACATGAACACGAACCCATGTTCTCCTGGTTTGAAGTACGACGAGTTAACAATTAATCCACTTGCTGATGTGAGGAATGCAATGACCATTTCTACAATCCACAATGAAAACTGGATGGAGCGAAACAGAAGCTCCACAACACAATTAGACGTGCTCATGAACATTTCAAACAGAATAAACATTAAATAAGAACATCGGACGAAATAGTAGTTGTAAAATATAAAGACAAGAAAGAACATTGTGAACAAAATGGTAGATAATTAGAAAACTTCAATCAATGTAAAAGTGCACATAAAACATAGCTAAAGCAAAAGAAAAAAAATGTATATGTATTTGAAAAAAAAAAAACGTGAAAAGAAAGCATTGAAAGATAATTATAAAATAATTAATGAAAATTAGTCATTAAGTAAGTAAAGAAAAAAAGGATATGGATACATATGGAAAATTACAAATCAAACAATGAAAAACCAAAATATTGAAGAGAAATAAGCATATTGAGAGAGAGTCGGGTAAAAAAAAAATCTAAAAAACGTAATGAGAATGAATATAAATAAATTAAAATAAGCAGAATAAGAAGACGTAACTTATACAAAGGAATGGTATGAAAATGTGCATAGATAAAGGAGAAGACGGAAACAAAATAAAAGAAAATAAAGCAAACATTACACAATTGTAAAACAAAATTCATACATCACTAGTTGTTTTGTAACTAAGGCGCACAGTAACACGACGAGTGCCAGAAGAATTTGCTCATTCCTATCTCTGTCATATACCACATTATGTTCTTAAGTAATACACTGTACCTAAAACACTCCACATGACCACATAAGTTGCTGAGAAAAACAATAATTAACCTCTATTTATGTTATCACCCACATAAAGTGATGTTAAATAATGAATCATCTTCCATTGTCCAAGGAAGGGTAAAATGATAGAGTAAATGAATCATTTTCCTTTGTCGAAGGAATTATAAAATGATAGAGCAGATGAGTCATTTCTCATGGTAGAAGGAAGGATAAAAATGATACAGTAAATGAATCATCTCTCATTGTCGAAGGACGGATACAAATGATGAAGTAAATGATTTATCTATCATTGTCGAAGAATGGATAAAAATGATATAATAAATGAATCATCTCTCATTATCGAAGGACATATAAAAATGATGGAGTAATGTACTTCCCTGTGTTTGTAAGGATATGAAGTGTTGAATTAAATGTTAAATTATATATCATCACAAACAATATGCAAAAAAGCTTGCAAAATCATCGGACAGCTATCAGCACTATTTTCCAACAAGGCAATAACTGCAGAGACAAAGCGGACAATCTACAATACAATCGTTCTTCCAACGTTAAGCTGCCAATGCCATACATGAACCTTAGGTTAAAAAAGTATAAGAAAAATAGCAACTACCAAGGTGAGATGTGTTAGACGAATGACAGGAACAAGCTGAGAGATAAGATCAGAAATAAAGAGCTGAGAAAAAAGCTAGGAATTATTCCTAATTTAGAATATATAAAGAAACAAGAGAGAAAACAGATTGGCCACGTGATAAGGTAGAACGATCAAAACAGAACACATTAAGCCTTCAATAAACGTTGGGGAAACATCAGGTCTAAGAGCCGACAAATAAAAAAGAGGTGGATTGGACTGAATATTTGAATTTCCTCGACGCTGAAAGACAAATTAGGAAGACAAGAGGAAGAATAAACAAACTTACGTGATTTGTTTTTCAACATGTATATATAACCGCATGAGAAGCTGAAATAATGTTATTTTACTGTCATTTAATATAGCCTTCTCGACTGGTGCGACTTATCATAATACTGTGGAAAAATATAAGAAAGTTCACGGCAACAAGATATATATAAATAGAGGCGGAGCATTCTACGATGATACGTTCCATGCTCCTCAGGTATGCTGCAAGTAACCCTATGTTGTTGTTGTTATGATATTTGTGTACAGACTACCTTTTGCTAGTATTTCTTAAGATTTTCCCACATGGCGTGTTTATAAGAATGTGATCCTTCAATATCATCGTTAACACGGTTCTCAATCACCTCTTCCTGCATGTAGCAAATCTATTTTGTGTGTTCTAATACTGTAAAAACAATGGTATAACTAGGATGTTTTGGGTCATATGTTATCGTTCCATTCTTCACAAATATGTGCAAGGAGCGAGTTGAAGAGGTAGGCAGAGAAAACTAATTGGTAGATAACATCAATGAATAAATAAACCTCGACTTTGCAGAGTCCATATAATTACGAAAGATATAGAGACAAATGGACAAAGGAGTGGAAAAATGGATGCAGAAAAAAGGACATTGCATGAATGCCCTTCATTCTTTAAGGGAAGTGGATGAGAATGGTTGGGACAAGTATGTGTATGTATATAGATCGAGCCTGATGTTCCTAGAGGTGACAAATGGAACTAGTCTAGAGCATAGGTGGCCAGCCTATTTTTTGCTTAGACCAGTAAATTGATTTTTTTTTTATTTGAAAGGGACAACTAACTAAATGTATATTAAGTATTGTGAATGCAAACTGCAGTATTATATAAATATTAGTAATGTATTCAGGTAAGTGTATGGATGTAGACCGATATATGAAGCATAATGTTTTAAGAGTAATCTATTTTTTCATATAATCATATAAATGATTTGACACATTAACAAAAATTATGATAGAAGGAAACATATTGAATTATTATAGAGATGCTCATTAAACTAGTCTTATAGTCTTGAAGTTTTGAAGACCTGTAATGTTATTTTAATGTAATTTTTGAGCTTGCTTTTCATTGAACAATATCTCAATCTTAGGTGTCATTTTTGATGTGCACTAAACGAAGTCGGTGATCCAAATATGTTTTTTAAATTTAGCACAAACTCCTGAATGGTTTTGGTTTTCTATTATCTCCATTTGCAAGGTGGGGAGTAATTATGAATTTCAGTCTCTACAAAATGGATTTATGAATAAATCTATGTTACTCTTTTCAATCTCAAAAGAAGAAAATCGAGTTGAGAATGCCTCGCTCAAAGATGTAACTGCTGTTTTGTATTTTAAATGATCCACGATAAAGGCACTACATCTATTTACCATGTGAAAGAAACCTTTACCATATTTTCCATTTATTCATATTTTGTAACAATTAAGTTTTGGATATAATGAAGTCCTTTCTTTCTTCTTTGAGATGTAGTCAGTTCTTAAAGCAGAGACAGGAGGATATAATTTATTAAATACATCGTGTATTTGTTTGAGATGCCTTTCCAGGTTGCATATTTTAGAAACTGCTACTGTCGTTGAACAGGTCAAACAAATCGGTTTCGAGGCATTTCCCATTGTGAAGAAAAACTGTTCTTTCTATTCTTCATTAAATGCTCAGACACCCACTTCACTTTCACTTTTTTCTCCTTGAAGAACTATGCTTGCTAAAGCCGTCTTAACGAACACTAACTGCTAACACAGTGCAACACAAGCTGCAATATAATGTACCAACCTCACAAAGAAAGAATTACTGTATCGACAATTATTTAAAACAGAATAGGTAAGACTGTCCCATCTGTTGCAAGAAATATTTTTATTAACAAACTACACCACAAATTCACTGAAACTTACAAAATAAAAAATAGAAAAATAAATAATAAAATACAATTTGATTTATTCAATCTAAAATTTACAGAAGGTGAAGGATTTTACATTTTAAAATAGTGATATCTCCGTAACAACAAGACGTAGAAATGTTCAGCTTGGCTAAGAAGGAAGATCACCATTAGAAATATTTCTGGGTCAATTCAAACCGAGGCTAAGCCTATCAAATTGATGCATTTTACTGAAGATTTCGGAGACCAGTAGCTACGTGAAACTAACGAAGGAAAACGTCACCTTGACAAAAGGAAGGTTGTACTTGAAATCCGCTTCTATGAATCGCACAGTCTGATAGTGATAAACATGTTCGCATCGGATCTTGAGCTATCAGTTTGTCAAACACAAATGTTATTGTTATGGAAGTGTCACTGCAAACGAATTAAAATCCATAATTGCTCAACCGTCCGTGCCATTCAAATCATTCGAATTACTATCTCATCTCCCAAACAAAGGAAAGTAACTGTCTCCCCATCATAGCAGTCTTAGCACATGCCAAAAAAAAACATAACGCGAAACCGCACATAAAGTGAACACAGCCAACTGTTTCTTGTCATACAGAAAGTGAACACAGCCAACTGTTTCTTGTCATACAGAAAGTGAACACAGCCAACTGTTTCTTGTCATATAGAAAGTGAACACAGCCAACTGTTTCTTGTCATACAGAAAGTGAACACAGCCAACTGTTTCTTGTCATACAGAAAGTGAACACAGCCAACTGTTCCCTGTCAAACGATATCATCGTAAACAGTCTTAATATCGAAACACGATCAAAACGGATGAAACGCACAGATCACGGTGTGCACAGAGCACTCAGCAGCTCCTGCAACAAGCCGGACTTGGAATATGAGGAAACTGCAACAAGGAACACTTTACAGACAAAGCCTTCAATGGTTCCTGTCGTCCATCGACCATATTGACCGGAAGTCACGTTCTCCTGAAAATGTGTATCGTCATATTTTTTCTATGTATGATGTTAGGACATTGTTTCTTGATTCTTGATGATGATAGGACATTGTTTTTGACTACAATTCCGAACATATAAAACTCAGTGGTCGGATTATCCCCGTCGTACATCAACCAACAGACCGTAAGATCTTCCTTCAATGTGAATTTATAAACCACATATTGAAATTATAAAATCACATGTCTACCCGGAGGCGAAGGCGCACCCCACAGCACCAGAGCTGAAAGCTCTGTCAGCGACAGTCTTTGTCAGCGACCCACAGCTGATGCTTGCACCACTATCGGTGAACCAGAACCATTCAGACCCTGCTCCACCTCTCCGTGGTACCTTTTTTAACAGACTAACCTGTCAAGTCTGGCCAAGCGAGTAGGGATCGAAGAGGGAAGACAACTCGATACTCAAAAATGTCGTGCTGAATTCGGATGTGTGTGGGCTGTAAGGTGCAAATATCACAGATAAACTGCAAGCAAAAACACAGCGCAGATATGTCCACTTAACGTCATTTTAAGGGCGGATAATCAAAATGTTTTGACAGACCATTACTTGACCCGTGAGCCTAGTGTTCATCATCCCTGGTCGAGAGCTTAATGAGAAATGCAGATGTAATTACAACCAACATCTTACAGGGAAAATCAGTCTTCAGACGATTGGAGAAATGCTGAGGCTGACGGTTCAGCGCATATTTTCATGCCCATATTGCAACGAAACTGATTAATAGAATAGAATAGAATATAATAGAAATGGTTGACAAAATACTAAAAAGAGCCAGAGTTATGCAATGAAGACAAACAAATAGATACTTTAAATAACAATTGTTAATAACTGCTGGATATTTTCGGTGATAATTTATAGGTTGGGCATTACTTTGTCCGTGTAGCCACGGTTCAAGAGATTCAATGTAAACAAATAGTAATAGTGCTGCGCTGCACTAGAGAAATAAAGGATCCGGTTATTCAATCATGTGTTGCATGTTTTTGTTTCGATCTGCTAGTTCTACAAAAAGAAATAATTGATTTCGGACTAACCCGCAAGATGCTGTACCTATATTGTATACATTCTGATTTTAAATTATATTTTGAATCTTTTATCCGCTGACAACGTATGTTCATTCCAGCATTGAATCTTCCATTTTCTGGCATTTTGTTTTTAATTTGGTGTCTTTCGTTTATTCTTTCCTTTCTTCATGTGTCTTTCAGCGTGGAGGGGAAATATTATTTGTGGATTTTGGTGTTCCCAGCTTTTCCTCAATTATTTATTTATGATTGTATCTCTCAGTTTCCTGTCATTCATCTAAAATATTTCATGTCGATTGTGGCTATATTTCTTTTAGGTCTTCCTTCTAGCTTCTAGTTTGGCACTGGTAACACAACGTTGGACTGAAGATTGTATTGCAATGTGGCTGTTTTGCCCATAGAGTTATTTACTTTTTGGACTGTAATGCTGATAGCTGACCGATGATTTTAGAAGCTTTGTTGCATCTTGAGTCTATTTTAGCTGCTTGTTAATTTTCATTTGCCACTAGTCTCCCAAGATATTTAGATTCCTAAATTTGCTTTAGTTTGCTGCAGCGTATCGTTATCTTAAGGTTCTGTTTCTCTTATACGATATTAATTTATTCTGTTTTCTTGATGTTGATGTTCATGCTGAATTGAGTGCCTGTGTTTTTACGTCTATTTAAAAGTATTGTAGGTCGCGTATTTTCACTTGTATTAGTGTCTGATCCTCTGCAAATAACAGCTCGTTAAACTGCTCTGTCCTCAATGGATTGACAAACTTACATATATAGTCCACGAAGGTAATACACTATATGACAGCCATTGCGCACTAATGTCTTACTCCTTATCTAACTACTAGGTGGTCTGTGTAGAATGCTGCTATTCTGACCTTGCATCTGCTGCTGATGTAGACTTTTAATTTGGCTTATTAGATGTTGACATACTCTATATGTTTTTAGTATTCCCCATAATGTTCTATATTTACTTTGTGCAACGCTTTTTCAAGGCAATGAAAAGTTATGTACACATTATGAAAGCGTTCTGGTGTCTTTTCTGTTTAAGGGTGCATAGAGAGTCACAACATCTTCTATTTTATTCGAGGTCCATTTGAGAATCGCAGATCTGTAGTTATATGCAATACCGGAAACTTTTTTTCATGAAACCATTGCATCGAACTTTCCAAAATGTGACATTTTAATTTATTACTTCTGTTGATTCTTCCATCTTCTGTCTTGTTGCTATTTCGTATCTCCATCAAGTTGTTTTCAACATTCTGATATGTTATTTCACGTTCTCTACGGAGTTGACGTCTACTGAGGCATTGTATCAACTACTAATTGTTTCCTATTTTCTATTTCATAAAGTATAAATGATGAGTCTTCTATCTCTATGAATCATGTTTCAATATATCTATTGAGTTCTCCACGATCATGATCTGACCTGATGTTCGTTCTTATTGCATATTCTAAAAGCCTGCTTAAAAGTATGTTTTCTACTTTCAATAAACGTGTTCGATTATTGTATCACCTTCTAACTTGTTCACTCTTTACTCAAATTCTTTACCTTTATTTTGTGATCGATAATTTAGCATCTCCTTTCAATCATGTATTTTATTGTTCTTCCATCACCTTCTTTATGTACATATCAATACTTGCAACCCCTAAAAATGTGTTTCAATCTCACTATAGACCTTTATCTTATGGCGTCCTGTTCCAACATCTCTTTTGTGGTCTCTAATCTGCAGGAATATATTTTTTTGTCTTCATCTCTCCAATTTATCTTCATGCACATTACTGCTTGTCTCTATCACATTTCCTATCGTCTAACAACTAATTTCAGTCAGACTACTCCAAGTCAATGCCAAAGCACAACTGTTGTCCATCACACTTCTAATTCCAAAGCCTACGAACTCCGTACGTGCTAAATAACAGACAAAGGTATTTATGCAGCCAATTCACTATCAGATGAGTTATCGCCAAATCAAGACGTGTATTTTTTCATCAACGATAAGTGGATCATGCGGTGTTCATGTCCAATATGATGACTAATGTAAATGACGTATTGTTCTCTGATGACACTTAATCTAATTCTACCCGAGGAAATCAAGCCGTGACTTCAACTGAACACACCAGCCGAACAATACCCAAAGCTTGGCCCATTATAACTTTCCTCTGTTTTTCTTTCCCCTTTTGTCCAAACACAAAATCACAGTACAACGGCTGTTGTGGGTCTGCACATATTAGGCACGTACTTCGCACAATCCAATGCTGTCTGCCATGGTGGGCAAAGTGGAAGATGTAACGCTTCACTCTGAACTCAGTAATTGTTTGAGCATCAAAGAATCATATTCATCGTTCTCTTTGGAACCTCTCTGGTTATTCCATTGGCACGTAACAACAAGTCAAAACCGTCACTACATACTCAATCACAGAAATGACCAGCCCTTGGTATAAGAGAATAAGATTACGCTGTTCAATGTGTGCTGCTGCCATGACAACTTATTGAAGATATACAGTTACCGGCTTTTAATACAAGCTGATCCATCCTAGATGATTGGTAAAGGAGGAAGGCTCTCATTGCATCGCACCAGTTTGTAATAATAGACCAATATTTCTTTCAGTTCCTTTTGAGTGCGTTTCTTGTTAAATGTTAGTCTTTATAGCGTATCTCACAGCAGTGGCGTATTCTCTATGATACCGCAAGTACCGCCGGTAGCCTGAACATATTAACGAAATACAAAAGGAAATGCTAATTTATTATATTTTTTAAATAATTGTATTACACATTTTTGAATAGTCTATCAAATATTTCGTAGGCCAATATGATTTATTTTATATATTTGCTTTCATTTGCATTTATTATGGCAAGGTTTTCCTCTGGTGACTATAACGTTTGTGAATGAAACCGAAACTACACTACACTGAAACCTCTAGTAAACAGCTGTACACTTTTCCTCTATCCGGACCTAGTATTAACGACCTTGACATTCAAAAATGGGAGTCAAAATAACATAGCGGGTGCTACCGCTAGAGGACTGCGATTTAATCGGTTATTTTTAGCTCTAGCCATTAGAAGCGTTAAAAGTGAAAGTGAAACTATGTATGATTATCGGAACTTCCTTAGCTATTTATAACAACGTTATGCGCATCAGCATCTGTATAAAGAGTTTTTTCTGCTCTAAAGAGAATCAAATCTTATTGTCGCTCAACTCAGACACAAGAAAGCTTATCTGGTTTGGCATTAATGACCATTGAGAAATCATTCCCTCAGAAACTTAGAAACCAACCCAACATTACTTTCAACGACAAAGTCATCAAGACATTTTCGTCCCAAACAAGACGGATATAATTAACATAAATATGTAAGTAATTTAAAATGCACTGATGTCATTAGAAAATATTACTTTATGTTAGCCTACTGAATATAATGTATGCTTTAATTTATTATGTCAGCGGTAGCCCAGACCTCATATCTAGTATACGCCACTATCTCACAGTGAAAATGATATTGGTACAGCCCTATATATATATATATATATATATATATATATATATATATATATATATATAATATATCAGATTGACAATGCGCGTAAATATAAGTGTGTGTATGTGGTTATGTGTGTATGCGTATGTGTGTGTGTGTGCCCGCATTTTATTAATAAATAAAAAATAATCATGGTACAATGTTCTCGTTACATATTTTGATTTTTGTTTGATCTCATTCGTTATAATTTTCACCCAATAACCATTTTTTTCTCGTTTTCTTTTACAGGACGGATACTACTATTTCTCGATTTACACTAAAAGTAAGTCGGGTGATGAATGCTATCTTGCCCTTTACAAAAATAACGACCTACAGATTACTGTTTATGCGTATCAGAGATGGGATTTTGACTCTGCAGGTGAGAGCTGCCAGCCATGTATGCAAACACAATAAGTTATTACGGTACCTATACGTTTTCATAGTCGACATCAATTAGTTTTTGTGGTAGAGTGACACGTCTTTTTTTGTAAGTTATCGGTTTTTTTTTTTATAATTTGGAAACGTAAATAAATTTTTTACTGGTATTATTTTAATACAAACAAACAAGGATGTTCTTTCACCGGATTTGTTTTCACTTTAAAGTTAAAATATTATTAAATCAATAGTAGACTTAAAATAAATTGAAAATAACGGCCACAACATAAACAATGTTTGACATGCGGATGATACAGTCTTCATAAATGCAAAGCGTCAAATACTTGGCCACAATAAAACATCAAATGATGATGCACTACAGACAAAAAAACAGAATAACCCATGCCAAAAAGAAAAACAACTTATGCAACAAATATATGTCAATAGAAGTGAGAAAGATAGTTTATCGGTGCTATATAGAACCAATTCTAAACTATGGAAGAGAATCATGGACAGTAGACACACAAATAAAACGACGATTAGAGGCCACAGAAATGGGATTTTCAGAAGAATGTTGAATATTCCTTTCACAGATAAAAAGACAAATGAGGATATTTTCACAGAGCCAAACACTAAAGGGAGCCCAAAAAAAGCATCGGAAAGAAACAATCAACAACATTTTTTTTGGCACATCATGAGTAGAGAAAAGTTGAAATACTTGGTTCATCATCATCACCAAAGGCCATACTGGTTGGCGTAGGTGATCATGTCCTTCCACGAACTTCTCTGTCCACATATATTATGTTGTTGACTGTTATCATGTCGTGACACCAAGCTATAGAGTATCGTCTCTCTTTGTCGTCCGCGATCTCTTTTTTCGCTGCATTATTCCAGATGTAACAATGTTTTCCAACTTTCATCTTCTCATAATAGATGTTGATTGTTTCTTTCTAATGTTTTTAATCGTGTAATATTTTTTAAGCTTCTAATCGTCTTTTCATTCATGTATCTACTGTCCATGATTCGCTCCCAGAGGTAAGAATTGGCTCTTTATAGCACCGATGATCTCTCGTTTTCACTTCTATTGACATAGACTTGTTGAATAAGGCGTTTTTCATTTTGTGAAATGCTATTTTGGCCTGATCTATTATGCTTTTTATAGTTGTAGTGTGTATTCAACCTGATGTTATGATTGTGCCCAAGTATTTGACGCTTTGCACTTGTTTCAGATTTGTCATGTGTATTTTATGCTGCATGGTGGTAATGACTGTTTCTTATGTATGCCCATTACTTCGATTTTCATACCATTCAGACAGAGATTTTTCTTGTTGCTTGTAAGAAGTCCACACATTATACCAATTATTAATTGCACTTACATTTCATCCATATTTACAATTATTGCGAAGCTCCGTATTGTAACCAAAATGTTCCGGATCGCGTTCCTGTAAAGTTCTAGGGCCAGGGATATAATTCTTTACATTAGTTCACTCATTTTACATTCTCATACTGAGGTCGAAAACGTTTATATATGTATAACGATGTTACTGATGTCAAATATATTATGTCGTGTCCTAACCTTTATTGCTAATAGTTTAGAACTTGATTGTCACTATCTGCAGGTGATGTTGCGTAAAGTCTGGTTCAGATTTCTACTTGGGACTTTAGAACGAGATCGTATCACTGCAAGCGGTGCATTTCCATATCTGTTCAGGCCCTGTTTCAGCAATCAACAAAGTGTTCAATTTGATCTTCAAACTGTTCTATTGAACCTGCTCCGTTATTTAAAGAATGCGCGTTGTTACGTTCATTCTGTTCTATTGATGGTGTTGCATTCTGTACAGATGCCGCTCAGATCAAAACAGACGCTTTCACGTCGCATTAGCGACCGTCATGGCATGATAATCTCCATGCGAGTCGCGCCTAATTCATTGTAGTCTTAATATCAGTGAGGGTTACCAACTAATCCCAACAATTGCAGTGGCCACATCGATGAAACCCTCGATCCGACCGCGGTCCAGATGATGGAACATTTGCAGTCGCACACAGATCACATATCCTGGCCCAAAAGACAAAGCTGAGACCTGGAACCGTGCTATTATATTTCAGATGGATATAAATGGCGCGCACTGATAAAGATTGGTATGAAAATAGGATACATAACACAAAGCAATCGCCTAAGGTATACGCGATCTGAAATGGACGGAGGGCTTACATAAAACTGCAAAGGTTAGGGTGGATCCACAAAAACATTTACAAAATCACATCTCTGACAGAATGGTGTCTTTACTTATGTTTGATTCCAAAAAGACAGGATGCAAGGAGAAACAAACTCTTTGAGAAAATTGTTGCTGTTATCGTAAATGAATGTGAGACTGATTCCGTCTATCCAACATTTTCTGGAACAAACTTTCATTTTGTAGAACGGTGTTGTATGTTGTTAATTTATTGGTTTTCATTATTCAAGGGGTGTTCACCATTTAATTTTCTTATTTTCAAAATGATCGTTTACTCCCGTACCAGTTTTCTGAGGGCTCTGTGTTTATCCAACCCTTCTTTTATTTGTTTATATATTTCTTAAACTTCTAATTGAGTATCATTGCAAAAGTACTTAACATTGACTTTTGTTTCTATTTTAGGAAATAGTGTTATTTTGAACCTTAAAAAAGACGATAGAGTTTATGTAATTGCAGTACGTACATCGTACATTTACGGGGCATGGAACGAGATTTATACCACTTTCAGCGGATTTCTATTAGGGCACGGAAATTAATGATTTGTAATGGCCGCTGATTCATTTGGAACCAGAAACGTGACAGACAGAGAAATGGATGTTTTAATTCCCAGATATAATTAAACGGTTCCAATTGAATTGTGTTTATTTATTGTTTCTTTGTATTATTGTTGGGCGTGTGGTGTTGCGATAGGAAAACATGTTGCTATCAAATTATTTGTTCTTGTTTCACGACTCATAATCGTTACATGACCAAGCTTCAAGAATCGGAATATCTCCATACTGACACTGTTATGGAGGGGAGAGGGCATCAATATGCCAAGATGATGTCAACCGGGCAGATCAGAAAACAAATAGTACTAACAGACAAAACACGCACAACAAATAATAATGCAATAAATAACTTGTCTACCTTTTTAGCTCCCAGTGGAGCATAAGTCTTCAGCAAATACTTTCCAAGTCGTTATGTTTTTTGCCATTCTATTAAGACGATTCCGTCTCTTCCCCATCATGCCATCTCTGCTTCTATCTGTCTTCTCCAAGAATTCCTTGGTCTTCCTCTCTGTCTTTTCCCCATGGGAATTCCAAATAGGGCCAGTTGTTTAATACTCTAAGCTGACTTCCGTAGTGTGTGTGTGTGTCCTATTCAGCGCCATCGTCTTCGCTGTATCTCTTTATCCATTGGTATTTGACTGGTACATTACCATAATTCTATGTTAGTGATTTTGTCCAGCCATTTCCATCCTTTATTACCTCTTGACTATGTTGTGGTCCGGGTTCTTGGTGTCCTGATGATAAAATCATCTCTCCTCTATTTAGTTTTGTTCTTTCCGTTCCTAGCCATTTTGTTTTACACATTCCCAGAAAATCTATCTTGAAATTTCTCATTTCTACTGCTACCTGTGCAGTTTTTCCCTGTTCGTTTAGGGTACGTATATTACTGGTGTCAATTCTGGAGGATTTCCTGGTAGAGAAAGGGTGAGTCGCGCAATCCAGACTCCCTACGACTTTCTCCAGCTTGCGGCATACGTCTCTTAGACACAGAGCCCTTATCTTTCCTGGATGGCTTATTTACATTTTCTCTCATTGAATTGTCCATGTTTGTAACGTTTTTCGGCTTATTTTTTTACTGTATGGGATAGCCAGTCCCATGCCCAACACTCATTTTTCTAGCCAATAAATAACTTAACATTGTTATATTAAATGACTAACATTTGTGTGGCTGAAAATCAGAACGAGCATCTTGGAAAGCCTCTTCAGAATAAACAGATTTCACATCTAGCGATGTTTGTGTGTTTGGAAGAAGGTGGAAAGAGTTACCGCATAAAGAAAGAACACATCTCGGGATAGGTGACGGAAACTTACACAACAAGCAGTCTATAGTGAGTTGTGATACCTATTCTAGTCTTAAAGTCTTATTTTAATGTGTACGGAGATGATGCGAGTCCAGTTTTGGCATTAAAATACTCATGCTATTGGGTGGTAATTTTTGGTCAAAATTATTCATGTTATGGTTATGGAAGGCCCCGTATCACTGCAAACGAATTAAAATTCATAATTGCTCAACCGCCCGTGCCAGGGGAATCATTCAAGTTAATATTCCATCATGATCTCCCAAAAAAAGATAGGTAGCTGCAGTCCCCATCATAGCAGTTTCAGCACGTGCCAAAAGGTACAAGGCGAAATCACACAGAAAGTGAACACAGGCATCTGTTCTACTTAATAAAATACAATCATTCATCGTCAGCAATCGGAATATCGAAACACAATCAAAATGGATGAAACGTACAGCTCACGGTGTTCACAGAGCACTAAACTCTGTAGATCCGGCAGCAAATCGGACGTGAAAATGAGGAAACTGCATCAAGAAACACTTTTCAGACTGAGCTTCAATTTGCTCTTGCCACCTATCGACCATACTGACCGATCAATTTTTATTTAATAATTAAATTAAATTCATCATCATCATCATCGAGTGCCGACTCCGCAACGAAGGTTGGATACCATGGATCGACATTCTACTATGCTTCTTGCTTTGATGGTGCGGGTTATCATAGGCTGACTTGTCCATCTTTTGATGCTACTCGTCCATATTAGTCTTGGTCTGCCTCTGCCTCATTTACCTTGCATTTTCCCTTTCAATATTACGTCTAGTAGGCTGTTGTATCTTTTAACATGCCCCAAAAATTTCACTTGTCTTGTCTTAATTGTATTTAGCAGTTCTCTTTCTATTTTTAGTTGTTTTAAAACTTAGTCGTCTGTTTTCTTTTCTTCCCATCCAATTCTACCTATTCTTCTATAAATCCACATTTCAAAGGCTTCAATTTTCTTTCTTGTTTTCGTGTCTAATGTCCATGTTTCTGCACCATACAAGAATATTGAGAAGATGTTCATAGTTTTAGTCTTTTTGATATTCATATCTAGTCCAAAAATTAAATTAAATTAAATGTTAATTAATAAACATGATTCTAATTAGGCATAGATCTGTTGAAGGAAAACTATGTTGACGTTAATTTGTCATTGCGAGCTGTTCTGTTTAAAGTAAATATAGTGTGAAGTTTATTTATTTCTTTTTGAGTTATTGAGTTATTACGGTATTTGCGGGTCATCATCATTGCACTACGAACATGTTTCTAGGTGCGCATATCACATCCTCAGCATATTCTCACAGTATCCAGCGAGTGACGACTCCAGATCTGTGTTGGTTGATAAGTATTCTTATACGCAACTAAGTTTCTCGTTTCTGGCTGTGCCCATTTTAACTCTTATCTCTTTCATCCGAAAGAGTGACGTGGATTCATGGTTGTCGAAGTCTTGTGCCTCCCCACATCTTGGAGGCCACTGATGATGTCCTCCCCGATCCATAGATGACCGTCTTCAACGACAGCGCAGCTAGCCAACCTGTCCGCTATTTCATATCCCCGTATTCTCGCATGTTCAGTGACGTAGACAAACGTGACCTTACATATTTGTTTACTTCTGCAATGGATCTACCCATTACAACCGTACAGAGTATGCCTCCACTTTTTTATCATGTTCATCGAATCACGCAGAATGTAGGCGTGGGTGTAGTCTTGTGACTCTAACCAGATGAATGCCTTGGTCACTGCCATCACTTACTTCATCATGTTACTCGTGGTCATAACGTATGCACCACTGTCTTCCTTGACTATTCCGCCTGCCGATTGTGTTGTAAATGCCCTTGGATTTCTTTTGTGTCGTATTACAGATCCGTCTGTATAGATCTTTCTCATCGGTGTTATCCCATATGGGAACGTTGACCTTCGCATTGGCCATGACAGAGTTCTGTTCCCTACATTTCCATGTCGAGTGTGACAATACACGAAAATGTTCATCTGCATGTTGAAGGCGCCGGTATTCACTCCAGATCTTGATCATGCCATCGATGGTTAGAAGGTCAAGGAGATACCTCATTGCTACACAGGAGTGTCTCTCGTACACCCAAAGATAATGTGCTTTGCTTTATTCTGTATTATTATCCAGCATGCCAATTTCGCCGTACTGACAGTAAAAAATACCACAAGCAGTGTTGTGTGAGCTTTCAAGTATTGTGTGAATGGTATCGTTGTTATTGGGAGATCTTCTCCCAGCACTACATCCTAACACAATGTTGATAGTGACCCCTGTACCCTCATTCTTACAGCCTCATTTCTTTAGTCAGTCTGCTCAATGTAGCAGGCAAGCAGAGCAATCCCTATGTTCTCATTAGATGTGTGCTATATCTGACCTGTGCTCTGGAAGCCTGATATGCCTCTGTGTCGTGTTGTGCCATTCATACTCTGATGAAAGCATCTGAAAGTTGCTAGCAATTTTTTTTTTCTGAGCACACCTTTTTGCAAAAAAAATTATCTCACTAGGCCTTCTTAGGCTGCTAAACCATGTCTTGGCCCTTTGTCTCTTGTTCCGCCAAGCTTCCTCGACTTCTACGTTCCACTAGGGCCGCTGCGCCTATCTCTACTGCCTGATAGTAACGAGGGAGGAACGTCCTGTTTACTATGTCTGAATTAGCTAATGACTATCTGGTCTATGTTCCCATAGTGGAATGTGTTGAGCTGGCTTCTGGCTTTAATTTCTGCCTTTCTCAGTCAGGATGATACATGGATAGTGATCACTTCCGTAGAATCCCAGTACACTCCACCTGCAAAAAGCTAAAAAGGTGGAAGACACCATTCCCAAGTCTATGACACTATCAGAGTCCTCTGTTCGAGTGGTCATTCTGGTTCCCTTCCATAATTCTAGCACACTAAATCGCAAAACACCAATGCCTCTAAGTCTTCTCCCTGCTTGTTGGTTATAAACCACTGGTTACCTCTAGCATTGAAGTCACCGTAGAAAATGACGTTCTCCTCGAATTCAAAGGGAACCTGCCATTATTGTGTGTACATCTTCCCATTACAGTCATACACATTTACAACCACGAAAGGAACTGGGGTCTGCACCCTTACCACATGTATCTGCTATTCTTCACTGTCCTACTCAGACATATCAACCTCGGCTGCTACCATGTTGTTTTGCACAATGATGTTCAAGGTGTCGTCTATTTTATAGACAGTGAAATCCAGGGACACTGAATGTCTTATCACCAGGAAGTGTTTCAAAATCACATTGGCGCCGCACAGTTGATTATCAAGAATGGAAACTTTGTTGATTTATGGAAGCACAGTTGCAGTATGTAACGCAAATATACTTTAGGCAGAGCCTCTGACACTTCGACCATTTACACATAGCTGCACTTTCACCATTTCTTGTTTTCTTCGATATTGTTGTTTTGGCTTCATCTAAAAATTCCTTGTCGCCATTGTTGATTTTATCGCTGAAAGTAGATGTTGTGGATGGTCTAGACTCACATGCACTCACTGAGTCGCACGATCCATAACTGGTCAACTCAAGTCAATCAGCTCTTTATCACGTGGATACACTGTGAATTTTTTTTTTTTTCATTTAGCACGCATGCATGAAATTACACTTCCTTGCCAACGAGTCGACAGAAACACGCCACCATCTTGTATCTATTTGCGACCTTGTACACTCGTGATATAAAGTAAAGGTTACTTCCAAGAAATCCTCACTTTTGTTTCTTTTTTTTTAAAAGCCAACATTTGAAGTCACCTCAAATGAAGCTGGGGTTTCCTTCTGTTCTTTATCAACCTTCTGTTCTTTATCAACCTTCTGGTCTTTATCAACCTTCTGGTCTTTATCAACCACTCAACAACAGCTGATTTACAGCCTTTACGCGGTATGGTAATTATGTTACTAATTCTACATTCATCGACACGACTCTATGAGTTTCCTCATTGTAGATTTATAAGAACAGACATTGAGTTTATGCAAAACGAAAAATAAAATCACATGCAACAACAAAATATTGATAGAGAAAAGGTAAACTGAAGCAAACATCTATATTATGTTTCCTTCAATGATTAAGCCAAATATGTTGACAGACAACGCCATAAAGAACTCAAATGCTGGTAGACTATATGAAAGATTCAGATGATAATGACACAATAATCACATCATCATCAAGTACTATGCCTGCTGGCGTAGGTGATCATGTCTCTCCAAAGCGTTCGATCTCGACAGTTAATTATCATTTCTGTTGTTGACCATCTGCCAAGTCATTCTCTTAAACTGTATGGTATCTTTTCTCTTTGCTTCCTCTATTTCTTTGTCCCTCTATTTTTCCAGTTGTCACAATATATTCCAGTTGTTCCTTTCACATTATATGGCCAAAAATGATATTGGAAATACCCTCCCTTTTTGCTCTGGCCTCTTCCTGAACATTTCCGTTACTCTTCTTAGATATCAATAGTATTCTAAACATTCGTCTGTAAAACCACAATTCTACATATTCAAGCGATTTTCATGTCTTTTGTCATATTTTCCATGACTCACACACATATGTTAAGACAAGCTCTACATAACATTTAAGAACATTTTTCCTGTTCCTTTTGTCAAAAATTGATTGCACAGCATCTTCCTCATTTTTTGAAAAGCTGTTTTTGTCTGAGCCATTCTGCATTTGACTTATGTTGTAAATCAACCATCTGAGGTTAACATCGTTCCCAGATAATTACATTTATTTAGCTGTTTTAATATTGCTATACTTGTCTTTCTTGTTTGCTACCATTACTTCTGTCTCTTTGTTATTAAGGCTGAGTCCTTTATTTTTGCTTTCCTCAACTATGCTTAAGATTTCTCGTAACTCATTTTCTCTTAGAGATTAAAAATATATCATCAGCATAACTTAGATTATTTATATCAACCTCCAATTGTTATTCATGGCATGTCCCTTATGGTTTTTAAAATGATCTAATAAGAAATAATAAGAAGGAGATAATATATTGACAAATAACCTATACAGAGGACAGATACCAATTCGAAAAAAGATCGAACACGGAGAGTTTCTATGTTTGTTCAAGTTTATCGCTTAGACGATCATTGAACATTTTAAATATCATGGAAACGCCACATTTTAACATCCTTTGCAATATAATTAGATATAAAAGATATTCATATAACATGGTACCACTGTTAGTAAGTCAAGAACAAAAAAACTGCATGAACTTGTTAACAAAATAAACAATAAAAGTATACTCCGATTTTGATTACACACAAATGTGTAGAAAGCTAAACCATTGATACTAAATAGAGTTAACAAATAAAATTGATGCGAGAATATCAAAATAAACATTAAAAATAACCTATTAAATATGTGGGGGCCTTGGTTGCCTAGTTGGGAAACCACCCCACTGGACTACCGACGTTCGGACAATCCGTGTTCGATTCCCGCTGGGAGCATTGTGAATTGTACTCATGGTTGGGAAAAAAAATACTCCCACGGTCGACCCAGCCGTTGGCAGAAATAGGTACCAGTGTATTACCCTGGGAAGGTGAGGAATGTTGCCTCGCATCTGACTATCGATGCTTGAGGCAACACTATATAGAAATTTCTGAACATTTCTGGATAGGCGGCCGAGCACATATGGGTGGAAATTCGCGTGCTAAGACGCCGGTTCAAGTCTCGTACTTTACCTTTTATTAAAAATGTATTGGTATATAGGACAGGTAACGTATAACCGAAAATGCCGGAAGCTATTAGACATTAGAATTGAAATACAACTTTTTTAACCTGAAATATATAAAAACAAAGCAGCACATAAAACAGAATTAAATCGAGAGCTTGCATTATGGGCCCACATCATGCATTATGCAGAAACAAGGGAACTGAAAGAGAAAAAGAGAATGAAGAAGGGAATTGAACTTCAATAAAATAAGATTAATATAGGAACTGCAAGAATGGTGGACAGAGAAGGAAACAAACAGTATACTTTTAAGTCAGGTGTCAAATTAGAGAGAACAGTTTTGACTATTGTCTTAACGCAGGCTGTAACTGGGGGGGGGGGGGGGGGGCGATCCCGTGTAGGTAGAACTGTTAGGTCTTGGTCAGCAGTTGGTGCGCCAACCCTTCTATTGCGACCATATGTCGCAGACGCTGAGGCTACCCCATACCAAAAGACAAGACGAGGTCAACAGAAAGTGGCTATAATCTTGTAGTATTATATGATGTTGATATTTATATAGAGAAGACACATTGTGCAGTTAAATATATACTGAGTTCGATAATCACAACAGCGCAGACGAAAACAGAGCCGCCATTTGAGCGTTCCAAAGTTCTTAAATGTTACGTAGAGAACGTCTTAACATACGGATGCGAGTCATGGACAATAGGACAACATACAAAAAAATGTGGTTTTATAGAATAATGTTGAGAATACCGTGGACAGCTAAGAAGAGTAATGAAGAGGTTCTGAGAGGGGTCAAAGTAAAAAGAGAGCTAATTTCCAATATTAGGAAGAGACAATCATCATTTTTTGGCCATGTAATGAGAAGATAACAACTTGAATATATTCTAACAACTGGGAAAATTGAGGGACGAAGAGATAGAGGGAAGCAAAGAGAAAAAATAACAGACAGCTTAAGAGAATGGCTTGGCAGAAGGTCAACAACAGAAATGATAACTAGCTGTCGAGATCTAAAGTACTGGAGAGACATGATCACCTACGCCGCTTGGCCCGGTACTTGCTGATGATGATGTGTTACCAAATGACTGGAAACGATTTTTAGTCATGTCAATACATTCAAGACAACTCAAAGAAGGCACCAAGCACAGAAAATTGGCATTGATCAGCCATGCGAGCTAGATCGTTCTTATATTTGTCATGGATAAAGCCCAGAGAAAACTGCATGTGAAGGTTATCATTAGGGCTCGGATTTTCATGAAATGTCATATTTTTTTCCTAAAGCATATTTTCAATTTTAAGTTAATTTCTACATGTTTCAAGCATTTCTGAACAATTTTAAGCTGTTTTTATTTGTCATATAAATGCATATTTTGACCATAATTTTGATGAGGTCATATTTTGCCTGAAATTGGAGATTTAGGTCATATTTTGGTCATATTTAGGTCATATTTAGGTCATATTTTGGTCATATTTGGCATATTTTCTGGTGTACTCAACTTTCTGGTGTACTCCGTTTGCTTATCAATGTTAGCACATCTTAAACTATGTTTAGAGACAAATTGTGAGGATTGGCTATATTTCTGAATGTGTGTATTAGTGAATATGCATGTGTGTCTTTCATGCGACTGTAGGGAGGGGAAGACATCAGTCAACTCTTTGATGTCAGTGGGCATCTGAGAATAAAAAAGGGAGTGACATCCGCTCAATACTTCAAAAGAATTTTCTGGGTTTTGTTTCGAAAGTAAATTGTAGGAAACAATTTCAAATGTTTCAACGTCAGGAGCGAATATTCCTGGATTTGTTAAATCTTCCAGTTTCATTTTAAACCGTTTGGCGCCCATTTGTATGTTACAATTATTAATTTGCCATTTGCAACAGTGACTGACTACATGATCTTGTGCTCTAGCTCATAGTTATATAATAGTTATATTGTTTATGGTTGATTCACTGGAATAACTTTGCTTTACAATGCCTAAAGTGTCTAATTCTAATGGTGCAAAGTTGCGTAAATTTGTGCAGGAATTTGGTTCAAAAGTATTTAGTACCGATGGAGAAATATTGTACTGTACACTGTGTGAGGTCAAGGTTACAGCTGGAAAACGGTTTAATGTGCAACAACATTGCAATACTTCTAAACATATGAAATGTTTAAGTAGACTTTCTGAAATGAAAGGAAGACAAAGTTTATTACTTGAAAAATGTTCTGCTACTTCCTCTTCTTCTTCGGGAAACACAGAGACCGGTTTTTATAAAGATTTGTGTCATATGATGGTTTCATCAAATATCCCTTTAAATAAATTGCAAAATCAATATTTCCGACAATTTCTGGAGAAATACACTAGCCATCCTATCCCAGATGAATCTACTTTAAGGAAAAATTATCTTTCCAAATGTTATGAGGACATGTTAAATAAAATTAGAAATTCTATTGCAGATAACAAGATATAGGCTTCCTTAGACGAGACTACTGATGTAGATGGCAGGTTTGTCGCAAATGTTATAGTTGGAACTTTAAAAGGAGACCAACCAGGAGAAAAATTTGTCCTTAACTGTGAAGTTCTTGAAAGAACAAATCATACATCCATAGCTGTTCTATTTGATAATTCCATGAAGCTGTTGTGGCCAAATGGAATAGAAAGAAATAATATCCTTCTATTAATAACAGATGCTGCTCCCTATATGAAAAAGGCTGCTAAAGGACTTCAAATTCTCTACCCGAAATTGATCCATATTACTTGCCTTGCTCATGCACTGCATCGAGTAGCTGAGGAAGTTCGAGGTAATTTTCCTGATGTGGACAAGCTTATTTCAAATGGGAAAAAAATATTCATCAAGGCTCCTCTTCGAGTACAAAAATTCAAAGAAGAAGCTCCTCAACTACCACTTCCTCCACAACCTATCCTTAAACGTTGGGGTACATGGCTGGACGCTGTAGAGTACTACTGTGAAAACTATTCAACACTGGATAAAATATGTAATGCCCTAGACAAAGACGACGCAACATCAATACAAGCAGTGCAAAGCTTATTTTCTACCAGACTATCACAGAATCTGACTTATATAAAGTCAAACTTTTCTGCAATTTCAAAAGCAATAAAACGTCTGGAAAGCGAAGGGACTGCACTTTATGATGCATTAGATATTGTGAAACAAATTCAAACAGAAATAAATGGATCACGTGGTGAAGTAAGCAACAGGATTAAAGTAAAATTAGAAAGTGTTCTTCATAGAAATTCTGGTTATTTCTCATTGTGCAAAATTGCAGACATCCTTAGTGGTAAACATGCAACATTTCAAGAGGATGAACCTGAACTTTCAGCAAATGATCTGACATTATTTAGATTTGCCCCTGTGACATCATGTGATGTAGAACGAAGTTTTTCAAAATATAAAACAATTCTCAGAGACAATCGACGATCGTTCAAATTTGAAACTCTAAAAATGTATGTTGTTGTCGATTGCAATTGTACAAACAATGAAAACTGAGGAATAAATGTGGTAAGTGTTTTTATACATGCTTTGTTAAGTTTTACTACTATGTAGGTACTATGACTACTATGTAATGCGTAAAACATGCAAACAATAATAATTTGCGTTTTTTTTTTTTTTGGTTCATAAATGAGAGAAACCTTATGGTCATTTTTCGGCATATTTAGCATATTTTAGGTCATATTTTGCCTTTTTTAGGTCATATTTGCATGTCATATTTCAGGATTTTTAGGTCATTAAAAATCCGAGCCCTAGTTATCATAAATGAAGAGCTTATCTACAAGATGTATAAACAAGTGTTCACATATTTTATTTGAGAAACGTAATTTAAATATGCAGAATACACAATATATATATATATATATATATATATATATATATATATATATATATATATATATATGTATATATGTATGTGTGTGTGTGTGTATGTGATTCATTTAACGTCACATAGGGCGGAAAACAAAGTTCACCAAGACTGGCGAGTTGCTGCTTGTTCCTGTAGTTCTTAAATTCTTCTTTATCTCGTGATTGATCATTCCGTATTAATTGATCTGCGTTGTGATTCCTCTGGTCCTATATTTTCTTTTCCCAGATCGTTTCCACATCAATGCAAGACGGGCAAGTCTTATTCATTCATCCTTAATACTTTTATGTTGTTATTTCCAACGCAATACATTTTATTGACTGCTCGAAAGCATTTGATTGTGGACATTATTGGAAGTTGCGGAAGGTAAATTTAGATATGGGGTTTCCATTTAATTATAAATATGACTACCAACAGGCTAGTGTGATTTAATGTGAGAAAATGATACATTAGCATAATTTGATAAATCATAGGAATGCATATTAGGGCATTATTTATTAAACTTATATGTAGAAAATGTAGCTTGTGTAGCTTCTAGAGAAGCAAACAGTAAAACACAACATGACGGTTTTACTATTGAATGTCGTACACAACACACATGTGATTGGGGACTGGGTGGTCTGGAGGTAGGACGACGGTTTTAGGACAAGAAGGATATGAGCCCACCGGAAGTGGTGGTGAATTGTTTTTTTTAATAGGAAAAAAAAATATGTGGTTTCATTTATGACTTTGCCCTCCGTTGGTTTCTTGGGTAGTGATATCCGATGTCTAGCCCTCTCGGGTAACGGCAATTCACTGGAGATTACATGTGCAATCGTGCCCATTAAAGAACCGTTGACAGTTCAATTCGAAAAGAGTAGGTCATAAATATTGCGCTGTTCAAGCACAATTTTCAGCAGATGCCTACACACCGTGGATTCAAAGACTGTTCTAAGTAGCTTGTGCATGTGGCCATCATTCTCTTCGGATTTCTCTTCGAGGCATAACGAAGCGCCTATGGATTCGTCGGGAGCCACGATAGCTCAGTGGTAATGAACTAGACTATACAGGACAAGAGGTTGGGTTTGATCTAGATCGATGGCTTCCAGGTTCACCCAGCCTTAAATGTGTGTTGGATTTTTTCTTGGAATGTAAAGCAAAGTAATACTGACCACATTACCTCAAAAATAATGCACCTAAGCTCTGTACAAATTATGGGCACTAACACCATATTAATCAAATATAACAAAGAGAACTCCACACCCATTGATAGAGAAGCAAGACAGGGATGCATCCTATCACCAAGCTTGTTCAATCTATACATTGACCGAATATTTAAAAACATCACAGAGATGCTAGGCCTACAAATTAATGGAAAGATAATCAATGACCTAAGATACGCAGACGATACTGTACTACTAGCAGAAAATCCTAAAGATCTACAACAATTACTTAATTAAATAAACATAACAAGCAAAATATATGGACTAGATATGAATATCAAAAAGACTAAATCTATCATCATAAACACAGAAAATACTCCAAACCACAAGTGGATAACAAAATTGAAGGAATAGACCTGGAGACAGTTCAGAACTACAACTACCTAAGACATACTGTAACCAGTGAAGAAAAATGTACAACTGAAACAAAACAAAAGAATAGGAATGGCAAAAAGTAATTTTAATGTCAACATCAAAACAAGTAACACCAGGGCTAAAACTAAGAATAGCAAAATGTTACATCTTCTCAATATTCCTATATGGTGCAGAATCATGGACATTCATCCTCTTCTATTTTTCTTCTTCTATCCTTACTCTGTTGCCGTTGGCGTCGAGGGGAGAAACAATCTGCGATTCTTTGCTCTTCTGCTGGCCTCTTCTAATGTTCTTCCTCCTAGTGACTCTAGTATTCCATTTATCCATCTCTTTCTCGGTCTTCCTCTTAATCTGGCGTTTTCGTAGCATTTGTTTATGGCTCTTTGATTCATTGTTAGTTATTTCTGTCTTGTTATGTAGCCGAACCAATTTATCTGTTGTTTCTTTATGTATTCGATGGCTGGTTCAATTTCGAGTTTCTTCCTCAGGTCAGTGTTTCTTACTCTGTCCCTTAAGCTGTTTCCTGTCATTCTTCTGACACATTTCATTTCTGTGGTCGTTATCTTTCTTATTGTTCTAGAGTCCAGCGTCCAATTCTGGCACTGATAGCACAGCGTTGGTAGAAAAATTGATTTGTATATTGCCCTTTTTGCTTCCTTAGTTATTGCTTTGTTTTTCAATAGTGTAGATACATGGCCTATAACTTGACTTGCTTTGTTACACCTTATATCTATCTCGGTCTCTTGGTTATTGTCTTGTGTTAGCGTGCTACCCAGATATTTAAAATTGTCAGCTTGCTTCAAAGATGTATTATCTATTATGATGTTTAGTTTTTCTTTCTTTCTCGCTATTGCCATTACTTCGGGAAAGAAAGAAAAACTAAACATCATAATAGATAATACATCTTTGAAGCAAGTTGACCATTTTAAATATCTGGGTAGCACGCTAACACAAGACAATAACCAAGAGACCGAGATAGATATAAGGTGTAACAAAGCAAGTCAAGTTATAGGCCAAGTATGTACACTATTGAAAAACAAAGCAATAACTAAGGAAGCAAAAAGGGCAATATACAAATCAATTTTTCTACCAACGCTGTGCTATCAGTGCCAGAATTGGACGCTGGACTCTTGAACAATAAGAAAGATAACGACCACAGAAATGAAATGTGTCAGAAGAATGACAGGATACAGCTTAAGGGACAGAGTAAGAAACACTGACCTGAGGAAGAAACTCGAAATTGAACCAGCCATCTTATACATAAAGAAACAACAGATAAATTGGTTCGGCTACATAACAAGACAAAGAACTAACAATGAATCAAAGAGCCATAAACAAACGCAATCATGGACATTAGACAAGAAAACAGAAAAGAGAATTGAATCCTTTGAAATGTGGATATATAGAAGAATAGGTAGAATTGGATGGAAGGAAAAGAAAACAAACGATGAAGTCTAAAAACAACTAAAAATGAAAAGATAACTACTAAGCACAATTCAAAGAATACAATTGCTATTTTTGGGCCATTTTAAAAGACGCAACAGAAAGACGCTACAAAAAGTAATTCTGGAGAGGAAAATACAAGGTAGCAGAGGCGGAGGCAGACCAAGACTAACATGGACAAGTAACATCAAAAGATGGACAGATCAGCCTATGACAACCTGCACCATCAAAGCAAGAAACAGAGCAGAATGGTGATACATGGTAGTCAACCTTCGTTGCGGGGACGGTACTCGTGATAATGATGATGATGTATCCATTAGCTGCAAAATTGCATTTATCACTTGAATTTGTCCTTACTGGTGGTATGAACTTTATTGATGTTTGTTGCATTGATTCTCTTAGCATTTCCCATTGTTCATAACTGCTTTGTATCCTCTCTATTGCATTGTATCGATTCTGAATTGTGATGTTATTTTTGTCTTGCAACTTCTTGTCTGATTTGAGTAAATCTAATTTAACTTCATGTTAACTGAAGCTTGTTTTGCTGCTTTTATTTCTACTCTTAGATTTCCCACAATTGGTACATGATTACTATTGCAATCTGCCCCTGGTCAAGTTTCCACACACACACACCAGACTGTTTCTAAATCTATTGCTTATTATTATGTAATCAATTTTATTACGTGCGTTGTCTGCTGAGCTTTTCCATGTCCACATACGTTTTGGATGTTGCTTCAAAGAGGTGTTTCCTATAATCATGTTTTGTTTTCTTGCCCACTCAATAAGTTGGTCACCGCTTTCAGTCGTCTTACCTAAGCCATAATAAACAACTACTTCTTCAATATATATATATATATATATATATATATATATATATATATGATGGTACAAAATCTGTTAAGTGTTACAGGCCTTTAACTCTAAGACGGTCCGGTCCTATCAGGCCCTACGTCTCATCTTCAAGATGTGCGCCATATATATCTTATAAATAACATGTATAGTCCGTAAGTGTTTTACTGTCGTTGATTGGTCTATATTAACTCCGCCTCCAAAGATAATGTGAGTTCAATAATAATATAGGCCTTACTATACATAGAACGCATACAGAAACGGCACAACAATCCAGCGAAAGTTGAACTAAAGAGAAACCTTGGTAAGTTACAAATTGTTTAGTTAAAATAGCTACTATGTCAGTAAATCATTTCATCGTTACATAATAAGGTAGCTCCATGGTATGTTTAAACTGAAGTGCATTTGTTACACAAGAAAACATATGGAATTCCAAAGCAATTAGGTTAAAAACTGAAATAAAAATTTTCAACTCATATGTTATGTCAGTTTTATTAATATGGCTGTGAAACATGGAGAACAACAAAAATGGCAATCATGAAGATACAGACTTTCATTAATGGATGCTTACGCAGAATAAAAGGATGGAACTGGCAGGACAAAATCACTAACATAGAATTATAGAAATGTACCAGTCAAATACCAGTGGATAAAGAGATACATCGATGACATTGGCGCTGGATACAACACACACTGCGGAAGTCAATTTAGAGTATTACAGAACGGGTTCTTTTTTTTGGAATCCTCATTGAAAAAGACAAAGTAGAAGACCGAGGAATTATTGGAGATGACAGATGAAAGCAGAGTTGAAGATGATGGGGAAGACATGGAATGATCTTAATAGAATGGAAAAAAACAGAACGGCTTGCAAAGTATTTGTTGAATACCTATGCTCAAAAGGGAGCTGAACGGTAGAAGAGAAGTTGATATTAACTGGTAATACTTTGTGTTGAATTGAAAGTGCAATCGATAAATTGGATTGCAATGACATCACGATAATAATGATTCAAGTTAAAGCAAACTTATCAACATGGCGTTAACATTACATTCTTTTTTATTTACTGGACTTCTATATTTTTCTTTCATGTGTTCTTTCCCTATTTCTCCCTGCGTTATTTTTATTACCTCTCTTGCCACTCCATCCTCTCTCTCTCTTTTCCTCTATTTCTCGTTTTCACCGTACCCTATGGGACACCTCTTTTCATCCATCCTCATGATAATCCCTTTCTAGTGTTTCACTGCTTGGCTTCAGTTGGTCTCCAATTAATCCCTACTCGCCCTAGTGTCTCCTAATAATAAAACCAACATCTACCTAAATCATTGCCACCGATCAGTGTTTAGTTTTTCGTGCTCTGATTTATTTGTTTCATTTCAATATATGACCCTTTTCGTCTTGTCAGATTGTCTAGTGGAGGCTATTGTATAGTTTTTGTGGTTTTGTTTTTGTCGAGCAGCTTTTCTCGTGTCTAATTCTACCAATGTTTGACAAACACGCTCGGCCACAGAATGAACAAGTCAGGCCCACTGGTCCACGGGGTTTTCCATCCTTTTTCGTGAGTCTTTTCTCTTCTAATTTTTGCCTTAGCACAGTCTCAAATGATGTTATACAATTCAGTATACATGCTATCCATGATGTGCGATCGTTTGCCAGATGTTCCCAGTCATTTTCACAGATGGAGAAGTCATTCTGAGATGATTTACATATATCTCTATATCGTAGTTTAGGTCTGCCGATTTGTCTTTTTCCGTGTATTAGTTCACCATATAGTATTTGCCTGGGGATGAGTTTTTCTTCCATTCGTCGGATGTGACCCAGCCATCTTTGTCTTCGACATCTGAGCCTCGACATGATTGTTGACGTCCTGGCACGTTGCAGGACAGTTAAGTTGGTTATTTTGTCCTGCTATTTGATGTGCATTATTCAATGTTAATACAGTACGTGTTATACCCGATGAAAGATGTACACTATTAAATGATATGAAGGGCCGCAAGTAGAGTTGCAGAGAACAACTACAATAAACTTAACACGATATGAAGCAGCTACACTAATAGAAAGACAAGACAGCGTACGACGTTTCGCCAATAAAATAAAATCATAAGTACAAGCTATCTCCATCACCCAGTTAAATAAATTCATTAGTGCAAGTTATCTCCATCACCCAATAAAATAAAATCATTAGTACAAGCTATCTCCATCACCCAATAAAATAAAATCATTAGTACAAGCTATCTCCATCACCCAATAAAATAAAATCATTAGTGCAAGCTATCTCCATCACCCAATAAAATAAAATCATTAGTGCAAGCTATCTCCATCACCCAATAAAATAAAATCATTAGTGCAAGCTATCTCCATCACCCAATAAAATAAAATCATTAGTACAAGCTATCTCCATCACCCAATAAAATAAAATCATTAGTGCAAGCTATCTCCATCACCCAATAAAATAAAATCATTAGTGCAAGCTATCTCCATCACCCAATAAAATAAAATCATTAGTGCAAGCTATCTCCATCACCCAATAAAATAAAATCATTAGTACAAGCTATCTCCATCACCCAATAAAATAAAATCATTAGTGCAAGCTATCTCCATCACCCAATGAAATACCACCGCTTCTAGTTCCGCCGCTTATGAACTCTATCGAGGTCAATCATTTGGTCGCTGCGGTCACAACCATTCAATCTTTGGTTGATATCATGAATGACAACCGGCTTTGGCTGTAAGTCGTGGCTACTACATTGTTGGCTTCTGTAGAGTTACTGAGAACAGGCTTTTTGCTTTCTTGTCACTCCATCCCAATCACATAAAGGTAGAGTCAACCGTGTTCCAGTACTTTCTTTCCATCAGGGCAAGCTTCAGACTTTTGACTTCTTGCGGAAAACCGATGTGGTTGGCTTGTAGTGTCCCAGTGTAATGCTGTTTCTCCACCAATAAGGTGGCATTCTAAAGAGTGTGGAAATAGATTGCAGCCCACTTTTGTCAGTGATGGTAAGAATGAGATATCCTCAGTGTCATGTGGAGCCAATCTTAAAAGATGGCTGCGAATGCTCCACAATCGAACAACAGATACGAAAATAGTCGGTCATAGAAATGAGGTTTTACATAAAAGTATTGGTAATATCATGGGTAGACAAACAAATATTGAGGATGGCCTGAAAGCTGTCCTAGCAAACAGGAAAGCTTACTTCCGACATCAAGATGAAGTATGTTACATTACTGGTAATGCTATGAGAAGTAAAAACTTGAAAATAATGTGACAGCCCGAAACTTCGAGGCAATAAACAAGATTTAATCAGTGAGAAACTATACAAGACAGTTTAAATATGTGGTTTCTTTGGATGTTAACAACACAACTGACTATCAGCTATTGAGATATAAGTTATAGTTTGGGGTAAAAAGGCAAATGATGAAATTCTTAATGACGCCAACACAAAAAGCGAACTCTTAAGAAACATCAGAAAGAAACAATCACCATTTTTTCGGGCACATCATGAAAAGAGGGAGCCACGATAGCTCAGTGGTTAGTGAACTGGACTACAAAGGACAATAGGTAGGGTCGATCCCAACCGACGGCATCCGGTTCACCCAGCCTTTAATGGGTACCGGATTTTTTAAATAGGAAAGTAAAGCGGCACGGACGTAATACTGACCACATTACCCAAAAAATCATGTGCCGAAGGTCTGCAAAATGTATGGTCGCTAACAACATATTCTCTATACGCCACTTGGCGTGACGGTTGTGACCAGTTGTAGGTGGAGTGTATTGGGATTCCATGGAAGTGATCGCTACCCATGTGTCCTCCTAATTGAGGAAGACTGATATAGAAGTCAGAAAAATAAACTTCACACATTCCACTATGAGATCACAGACCATGACGCCATTAGCAAAATCAGACTAAGGAAACAGGGCGTCCCTCGCAGGAGACAGGAGAGATGGACACAGCCGTCCTGGTGGAACGCTGAAGTTGAGGAAGCATGGCGGAACAGGATACAAAGGGCCAAGACATGGCTTAGCAGGCTAAGGAAGCTTAGTGATTTTTGCAAGAATGTGTGCTCAGGAAAAAAAATGCGGTCAAGACATGGCAGGAAGCCAGAAGGAATGGAAGAACACAACCTGAGCTCTCGGAGCGTCTGAAAGAAGAGGTCGACCAAAAAAGGATGCACTTTTAACGATGCGCTATGCAGGTTAAGGATTCCAAATATGATGATTTCTGTAAAAAAAAGTGTGCTCAGAAAAATCGCTAGGAACATGTTGGCGCCTTCATCAGAGCATGAATTGCACAACACGACACAGAGGCATACTGGACTTCCAGAGCACACGTCAGATGTGGCACAAATCTGATGAGAGCAAAGTGAAGGCACTGCTTGCGCTCTACATTGAGCAGACTGACCAAAGAAATGAGGCTAGAAGAACGAGGATACAGAGGTCCCTTTCAGAATTGAGTGAGGATGTAGTCCAGGGAGACTATCTCACAATCACAATGATACCATTCGCACAATGCTTAAAAGGTCACACTACACTGCTCCTGGTACAGATGGTGTTCGATACGGCGACATAGGCGATTTAGCTGACGACGACTTGTAAAAACTGGCTAAAGAGTTTAATGCCAGTATTTAGAGTGGCCAGATTAAGGATGAGTGGCTACACAGCTACTTACTGTGGCTACTGAAGCCAATACGAGGACCATTCTGAGATCAGTACCTACAGAATCATCACGATGCAGAACACCGCGTACAAGCTGCTGGAGAAAATAGTTGTCCATGTCCTCACCTGTCACCTTGAACAAAAACGCGCGTTCCCAACCATACTCGGAGATTATATATATATAACAAAAAGACATGACTCAATGCGGCAGTCTTCGCCTATTACATGTTTGAAGGCTTCCACAGACGAAAGGAGACATGTGCTGCCGCTATAGATCTGGAGGATTCATACAACGGAGTAACGTTTGAATACTTCATGCGTATGCTCCTCAAACTGGTGGTGCAACTCTTCCTCATTAGATGGACCGCTGCAGCACTATTTCAAAGGAAGGTGATTCTTAAATGTGGAAGTTGGTAATCTGAGCCAATACACATTTTTCCAGGGCTTCCACAAGGCTCACCATTGTCTCCAGTTCTATTTAACGTGTTCACAGTAACGATCACGGAACAACAGCTGGATAGTAGGGGAAGAACTATTACTTTTGCTGATGATATTCTTGTACATCTACAGAGATGAGACAGATGTCAAATCGCATTCACAATGCAAGACGAACTCGATCGCATCTCTTTGTGGTGTGGAGTATCAGGTGCATTGTTTAATCCTAATAAAGCATCAGTTGCGTGGTTCTTACTTAACAATCATATCGTTAACATGGAATCACCGGTGGTACGAATGGGAGCTGATGAGGTGACCAGAGACAGGGTGATGACGTATCTCAGAGTTAAGTTTGATCGCCGCCTATGTTTTCGGAACTACTACGTCGACCGTGAGATAACAAAATCCCGCAAAAGGATTAGCAGCTTTGAAGGTCATGGCACCTGCCAACATCGAGCAGAGGCTACTTACTCTTCTGTTCCAGCGACTAGTCCTTGCACCATTCGAGTTTACCCTGGCAGTTCTTACAATCAGTAAGATGCAAATTGACAAGCTGGAGGAAATCCAGAATGAAGCTATGCGCTATCTTGGGGTGTACGAGAGAAACTCCCTGTGTAGCAAAGAGGTATCTTCTCGACTTTCCAACCATCGATGACCAACGAGATCAACATCTGGAGGGCACAAGCAAACCTGATGATTAGTGCAGGTAAAGAGCATCCATTGCATCATGAGCTCGAAACAGGGAAGGGTGTCAGGATAAAAAGAGGCAAATCATTGGTGGGCCGAGCAGAAGATGTCATCACACAGATCTGTGGGCTTACCAACATCAACGCCGGCGAGGAATGGATACTTGTGCCTACGTCATTGAAGGGGACACTATCGAGTTTTGTCACACTCGACATGAAATGTAGGGAACATAACTCAGTCGTGGTCAATGCGGAGGTCAACGGTCTGAACTGGGATACCACTGATGAGACAGATGCTGTCATCTATACAGACGGATCTGTAATACAACACCAAAGAAGTGCATTGTCATTTATAGCACGCTCGGCGGGCAGAGTAGTCAATGTAGACAGTGGTGCATACGTTATTACCACGAGTAGCATGACGATGGAGGTGATGGCAGTGGCCAAGGCAATCATCAGGCTAAAGTCACAAGACTATACCCACGACTGTATACTGAGTGATTCGATGAGCATGATACGAAAAGTGGAGGTGGGATCTGTACGTAGGCAATGGGTAGAGTCATTGCAGAAGTCAAAATTTCGTAGTCACTTTTGCCTACGTCTCACGACATGATGGAGTGCGGGGAAATGAAAGGGCGGACAGGTTTGCCTACTGCGCTACTGTTGAGGGCGGTCAACCAATGGATCGGGCGGACATCCTCAATGCCTTCCGGGAAGTTGGAAAGACACTGTACTTCGATAACCATGAGTCCATGTCACTCCTTCGAATGAAAAAGAAGGGATTAAGATGGGCACAGCCAGAAAGGAGAAACTTAGTGTGTTTGTAATCAACCAATACAGAACTGGAGTCGTCAGTCGCTAGACGCTTCGACACTTGCTGAAGAGGGGATCTGAGCACCTATGTGAGCTTAGATCCGTTAGGGGTGCAATAATGATGGCTCGCTATTACATCAGTACATCAATAACTACTTCTAAAGGAAACCTAGAGTGAGTGTCTTTTCTTTTTTCTTATTCCGACTTCTACAGGAACCCTTGAGTGAGTGTCTTTTCTTCTACCGTATTACTAAATCTATAGGAACCCTTTTAGTGAGTGTATTTTCCTCTTTCGCATTACAACATCTATAGGAACCCTATATTGAGTGTCTTGTCTTCTATCTTATTACTACTTCTATAGGAACCCTTTGAGTGAGTGTCTTTTCCTCTTCCTTATTACTACTTCTATAGGAACCCTTGAGTGAGTATCTTTTCTTCATTCTTATTACTGATTGTATAGGAACCCTTGTGTGAATGTCTTTTCTTTTTTTATTACTACTACTATAGGAAGCTTGAGTGAGTGTCTTTTCTTCTTTCGTATTACTGCTTGTATAGGAATCTTGAGTGAGTGTCTTTACTTCCTTCTTATTGCTACTTCTAAAAGAACTCTTGTGTGACTGTCTTTTCTTCTTTCTTATTACTACTTCTATATGAACCCTTGAGTGAGTGTTTTTTCTTCTTTCCTATTAATACTTCTATGGGAACCTCATGTGGACACTGTTAGAACTGCAGTGAAACCACATGGAGACCATCTACTGGCATCTACTTGAAGACAAATGACTCTAGTGCTGACTTGAAGTCCATTATACTTCATTTTAGCAGTCCTCTACATCCAACTGACACAAGTGACCCAGGACGTGGCGACCCTCTGTCCAAACAGATGACCCCCGCATAATACACCTGAATTAACGGAGAAAGTGCCGGTGACTGTGGCTGGCGGGGAACGGGCTGTTGTGAACCCTGCTTGAATACATGGTCTAGAAGGAGAACACATCGATGGATGATATGTCAGCAGAGACAGAGCCCCATAACATGCCACGGATGGAATTGAGACTATGATTTGTAAAACCTTCACTCTGGAGTAGGAAGATAGCCCACAGGTACCCCAGTTTTAACAATGCCATGTACATCAAGACTATAATCCAATACGAGTTCCGACGCTGCCTTGGTCAACAAGGTCCGCGCCAGACAGTGACCGACCAGGCTGGACTGCGCGATAAATTAGCTACTGGAAGAAATATAAACAACTCATCCAAAAACCTGAAACCTCGGATCCAACAATCTGCAATTAAATAATATTTTAATGGAAGAAAGAATATGAAGATTTGCAAGAGTGGAAAAACAAATAAATTAAACATACTACAACTTAATATTTCAGGCCTCAAAAGCAAGAAAATAGGACTAACCAAAACCATGTACAAATACCGGATTCACATTGCCCTACTGTAGGAAACACTACACAAGAACATAGACACACATATAACAGGTTACACCAGCTATCCATGTAAATGTACCAACAACTGCAGCGGTATAGTCACCTACATCCTAAAATAATTATACAGGGAGATGTTCGTTGATGTTTCCGCATCGAATGTTGGGTACCATGGAGCGCCATTCCACTCTGTCTTTTGCTTTGATGGTGCAGATTATCATAGGCTGACTGTCCATCTTTTGATGTTACTCGTCCATGTTAGTTTTGGTCTGCCTCTTTTACTTTGTATTTTCCCTTCCAATATTACTTTTAGTAGGCTGTTGTGTCTTTTGACATGCCCCAAAAATTCTACTATTCTTAGTTTTAGCCCTGCTGTTATTTGTTTTGATGTTAGTATATTTTTCATGGCATTAAAATTACTTTTTGCCATACCTGTTTGTTTAATTTCAGTTTTACATTTTCCATCACTGGTTATAGTATGTCCCAGGTAGTTGTAGCTCTGAACTGTCTCAAGGTGTATTCCTTAAACTTTGATATATATTTGTAGGTCTTGAGAATTTTATTTCCTTATGATCGTAGTTTTAGTCTTTTTGATATTCATATCTAATACATATTTTGCGCGTGTCATGTTTATTTCATTAAGTAATTGGTGTAGATCTTTAGGATTTTCTGCTAGTAATACAGTATCATCAGCATATCTTAAGTAATTGATTATCTTTCCATTAATGTTTATGCCTGGCATCTATGTGATGTTTTTAAAGATTTGCTCAGTGTATGGATTGAACAAGCTTGGCGATAGGATGCATCCCTGTCTTATTCCTCTTTTTATATCAATGGGTGTAGAGTTCTTTTTGTTATATTTTATTTTTGCTGTTTGCTCCCAATATAAATTATAAATCGTGTATATATATATATATATATATATAATCGTATGTCTATATCGTCTAAATTTATATCTTTTAGGCAATCTATCAGTTTATTATGATGTATTCTATCAAAAGCTTTGGTGTAGTCTATGAAGCAGTCATATATTGCTTTGTTTACTTCTATGTACTTTTGAATCAATTACCTCATGCTGAATATGGCTTCTTTTGCCCCGCTGTCTTTCCTGCATCAAAATTGCTGCTCATCTAATTCAGTATTAATTTTATTCTAAATCGTTACCTGTATAACTTTTAGTAAAATGTTTTGTTACCTGGCTCATTAGGGTTATTGTTCTGAAATCATTACACTAAACTGCACCATTCCTTTTAGGCAACGCAATGAAAGTTGATGTTTTAGTTCATTTGGTATGTATCCTGTATGGTATATGTCATTACATATAACTGTGATCACTTCAATGCCGAAATCTAGTGCCTGTATCATCTCTATCTGTACATAGTTATATACATTGAGATGTAGTATCACTAAATAATGTCGAATCAACTGATGTTCAGAAAGCCACAATTTTGTTTACATCCAGGAAATTTAATATTTATAATGTTTACAATCCACCTGGCACACTTTGTGATATAACAGAACTTGACCATGTCAACTACCATACAACTATTTTACCCAGAGCTTTTACTGGGCATTCAACACAATGACTACATACTTACTCAAATCACACAGGAAATTACATAGAAGATCTTTGACAATCAACTAACACTATTTGTCATGCAGGACGCAGAATCAACACTAACTCTCCTACATAGAGCCAATCACTCCCTTAGTAGACCCGATTTGTCTATTTCTCCTGCTGATCTCATAAGCTACTGCCACTTTGAAGTTATTGACGACATACTCAGTGATCACAGACTCATAGTAATCATACTAGAAGCCAAAACAAGAAAAATCCAAACAAAACAGAAAACGAGATAGGATTTCAAAAAAGCTGACTGGAATTTATACCAAAAAAATGTCGACCAACTCCTGAACAATCTGACAGACAACAGTGAGGAAAAATTAAACGAGACGTTCACACAAATATTACTCAACACTGCACAACAAAGTATACCTAAAGGATGTAGAACACAATATCGATCATTTTGGATCACAGAACTGGAGATATCATTATCAGAAAAAAAAGAACGCGAGAACAATACTTGAACGACTAAAATTTGAATAATAAAATAAACTATAACAGGGCTAGTCCTAAGGTCAAAATCATGACTACAAAAGCAAAGAAGGATAAATGGCAAGAAACAAGCAATAAACTTGATCGGCGACATGAAGTAAATAAGAATGGAGACGTATGCAACACATTTGTCTGGGGATAAAAGAGAACAAAACCCTAAACCAATCAAATTTAATAATGAAATCATCAGCTCAAAAAAAAATTATAGTTTAAAAATGTAATAATTACTTTGCTTCAGTCAACAGAGCGAGCAAACTTACATATAGTGATACAATTCATCTACATAATTCAAAATTAATTGAAAGAGTGTCAACAACAATATTTTAAGAAAACTTTCATATGAGGGAACTAGAAAAGGGAATATGAAAATTAAAATATAGAAAATCACCAGGGCCTGACAAGATACACAATGAGATGATAAAACATCTTGGCATGTCAGGTAAAGAAATATTACTCAGACTGATCAACAAGTCATGGAAGGAAAGCTGGGAGAGATGCCTATCAAGTGCCATAGTTCAAGAAGAACAAGCCTCCAGATGACCCAGAAGCTATCGTCCGCCAAAAACCTAACATCATACATAGGTAAAATAGCTGAGAGTATGGTCAATAGCAGACTATACAGGTATTTGGAAACCTCTATTACCCTGTTCATTGAACAAGCTGGTTTCAGAGCAGGGAATAACACAGAAGATCAAGTCCTCAGGTTAATAAAAGTCCAAGAGATAGATTTCAGAAGAGACAACATACACTAGCCCTACTTGTGGACCTGCAACAGGCTTAAGATAGAATCTGACGTAAGGGGATTTTTAATGAAGTTGAGAGATGCTGGGATACATGTAAAAAGAGGTGCTAGAAGAAGGATTGCCACATGGATCACCACTTAGTTGTTCCCTTTATATATATATATATATATATATATATATATATATATATATATATATATATATCAATGATCTGACCAAAACCCTGATAAAAGAGAAAGTTCTCTATGTGGAAGACCTAGTCGAGTGGAGTACAAAGAAAAAAAGCTCTCTATAGAGATGATCTGGTCATGTGGAGTACAAAAAAAAAGCTCCCTATGTGGATGATCTGATCATGTGGAGTATAAAAAAAGCTCCCTATGCGGATGATCTGGTCATGTGGTATACAAACACAAATATTAAAACAACTAAAGCACAACTAAATAAAGACTTAATTCACCAAGAAGAATAATGAAATACCTGGAATATATATATATATATATATATATATATATATATATATATATATATATATATATATATATATATATATATATATATACACACACACAAATCAGTATATACAATATTTACCAGAAGTAACAAAATAACTAAGACAAATATCAAACTCAATCTCCAACACAATAGTCTACAACATGAGGAACACCCTACATATTTAGGAATACAACTAGACCGACAATTGAACCTGAAGAAACACGTTGGAAAACTCACTAAAAAGGCAACACAAAGACTGCAACAAATGAAAAGGCTTTCCAGTACATTATCGGGAGCAGACACAAAAACACTTAGAAATCTCTATCTGGGATATATTCACTCTGTCTTGGATCATGGTAGCTCGCTTCTAGTGACATGCAGCAAAACAACTGTCACTGGACAAGATACAAAATAAGGCATTACGACTCATTAGTGGTACAATGATGTCCACTCCAAATGTAGCCTGCAATATTCACTTCAATGTGGAACATTAGAGATGAGAAGAAACAAGGCTGCTGTGGTGCTCTAAGAAAGACAAATAAGAATGGAGAAAGACCACACTAACAGAAAATTAGTAGATACATGGACTCCAAAACAAATAATTATGCAGATGACAGTATTACAACATTTTAAAAATATAGAAGAGAGATACTATCTATCTGTAAAAAGGCTACATACATCAAGAGTCGCCAAAGAAATGCCACCAAGTACGAATTATACAAATCCAGAAAAAAAAATTAGAGATATGTGACAGAACAAATACAAATGCAGACCCAGTATCAGTAACACTAGCAGTAAGGAAAACAAAATATACTTATCGACACGATTAGATACACATATACACAGATAGTGCAGCCACTAACGCTGCTTCAAAAGCTGGATATAGAATATCAATACATTATCCAGATGGAACAGCAGACGAAATATGATGCCCGTGTGGTGAAGTGTGTAACAATTATGAAGCAGAAATAACAACTGTAGAATAAGATAATCATTTAAACAATTTTTTCGTACCACACCATCGAAGAAAAGAAACACAGTCATATTTACGGATTCCAAAACGGCTCTGCGAGCACTGGGAAATAATACGATAAACCAGAACTCACACAGCTCACTATAGATACAGACAAACTCTTTGAAATACATTACATTATAGTCCGTTTCATAAGTCGTGCCCTACTTTTAAATTCGATATCTTTTAAACCGCTTTTTATAAGCTTTTCAAAATTTGCATGTAAAGTTATAATGTGATTAGAACCCAACAGGGAATTAATTTCATAAAAAAACAACATTTGGTTATTATTGTTGCTTATTTGATTTATATAAATTTATAACGACCCATTGATGTAGTCAAAACTTAATGATTACAGTATTTAAGTTAAAAATAACGATTAAAAATCCATACACGGTCAAATTGACGATTTTGCACGCTTTCAACGTGAATTTTCTGACACAATTAGACACTTGTAGAAAACACGAGGCATTGTGTGTTCCATTTCCGTTTATTCAGCGGCGGAGCCGTCCTCGAACTGAGCAGACAATAATTCTCCTGGTGTTTTGTCTTATCCAATTATTTCACCATTACGGCCACGACTTTACATAAAGGTAAAAATTAATCATAGACCAGCAACTACGGTAATTTCTATGCTTTAGGGCTTCACAGTTTACAATTGTGACAAACATCAAAGAAATTCGCCGCTGTAAGAAAACTGCAGCTCCAAGAAATTTGTTAAATATACATTTAAAGGATCTTTTGCATTCTAATAACATTTGGAAAATTTCAACAGTCTTTAACAAATGTTTACTGCGTAATAGCGTTTTGAAGTTGGGCACATGATTTGAAACGAACTATAGATTAGTAATTGAATGGATCCCGGGACACTTGAACATACCAGGAAATATGGCAAGGCATCATGTTGACTTTATTGCTGCGATCTACATTAGAGAGCTGAGAGTAATCAGTTTCCAAAATCAAATTCTGAAGTGATCGATAGAACATAAATTCGTTTCTTCCATTTTGGAAACGGAAGTTCACAGTGAGAGAATACGGGGTTGTCCAACTGCAATGAAAATTAAACAATGAATCAGCCAATCTTCAAAGTAAACACCACTGATCACTTCGTCTGTCAAGACTTGCTGTATAGTAGCTACTTCCGTTTGTCCCCCTTTGTGTACTCTTCTAGGACCAGCTTCGTTCTCTTCCAGTACAGAGCGCCATCTATCAGTCTTGGTGTAACTCTAAACATTTGCCGCCCTTATTTGCTGGTTCCCCTCCTGATCACTCCGGAGTACTTCTGCTAACTTCATGTAAAAGTATTATTGTTAACAATAATATTCAAAACAGAGAATAGTAAATTAAAGGACAAATTTGAAAATCATATAGTGTCGACGTCAATGTAACTCTTTCAGTCGTAATGCACTGTTTAACCGCGCAAGGAATATCTTATATTAATAGTTAAGTGAATATAATAAACTAAATCAGGCTGAGAGATACACACTATTCCACATCAGTCTAGATGTAATTTAGTTTAATCGACAAGTCATCCTCACTGCAGATCGAACAAGTCCATGCATGGTCGTATCTCCTGTAAAGTATAGTCCTCAAAGTGTAGCGGCCAACGACACCAGTATTGAATTAGTTGATAATTTTTCTTCGGATTTCTGCGTAGCACGCTCGTCTGACATCGCCCACTTTGACAAGGCAGTCTATTTATTGTTTGCGGATTCAGAGTAATTGTTCTTGTCCTTCGTCCAATGTCCCTGAGGGTATTCCGAATGACATCGAAGTCCCCTGTCCTTCGTACACAACATTAACCAAACTAACAAGCCTTTCAACACGTTCGTTACCTTTTACACCCGTATGCCCTGGCACAAAAATGAAGCAACCCTGTATTGGACTAGCCTCACAAGACACACTAACAACTGCCTTTTAGCCCTGCCAATTGCGATCTTTCTGAGCATCCACTTTGAGCTACCGAAGAAACGTACGCGTGTATAAGTTTGTGTCTCGAGTTAAACATATACTTCTATGACAGCCATACAGTCCATTGTCAAGCTATTTGTAGTCAACGCGAAAGTAGTTAGTCAAGCTATATGTAGTCAACGCGAAAGTAGTTAGTCAAGCTATTTGTAGTTAACGCGAAAGCACCACCGTCTTCCCTCAATATTCTACCATTACAATGTGAACCTTGAAAGGACATGGACACGAGCTAAATAACTCAATCATCTGTGTCATTGACTATGTCACAATGAAATGTTCTCTAAAATCGCAGCCTGTACTTCTGCCTCAGCTACAAAGACATTTTGTTGAAAATGTCTACATTTTTATGTTCAGTTAGAAGACTGCTCGATAGAGCGTATCTGATGACACCCGTATCTGTTCTTTCTTGGGTTCGATGACCTTGACTGAACACACCTGGTGAACAATGCCTATAGTCTGACTGACCTATGGATTTCATCTTTCAACCCGCTAACTTTTGTCCTAATGAATTCACGATTATTCGGATGATGGGGGTCTGTGTTGATTCGAAAATTGGCATGTCCTCGCAGTCTTATTGTGTCTGCCATGCTGGGAATATCGAGGAGGTAACTCAGTATTTTATGTACTGACAAGAATATTGCAAATTAACTCATTTTCTACCCCATGTCAGTGAACAGTAAAGCTTCTAAGGATTGCACAACAGGTAATGTAATTATATACCGCTTTAACATGTTGATTGAATTCATTTACATATATATATATATATATATATATATATATATATATATATATATATATATATATATATATATAAATATGTACTATATCACAGAAATTGTCAACATGTATCTGGCAATAGTCGTTGGTGTGACTCTTTTTTCAACGGCATCCTGCACGTTAATTGGTAAATATTGTTTAAGATAAAACCTACACTATAATAAGTAGTACCACGTTATCATTTTGTTTGGCATTTTTGAATATACGTATCTCATCACTAGGAAAAATCATTATAAATTGTCTACCTCACCGCTACACATCTTTGAAAACAACAAGCATGTGTACTTTCCATTGTACTCTCATTATAACTGAAATGAAGACTGTCTTCTTTAGCAATAAACCTATATCACAACCAAACATAGTTTGCCCCTTAACATTATACATCGTACATAAAATATACTTCTCATTATTATATGTTTAACAACGTGAAATGCATTATTTATCTTACAATTACGTTGATACAAAATGTTATGTCATGTAATATACTTTTTAATACTATAACCAGGGTATGTTTTAATATGATAATTAGTGTAATTTTCTATTACTTAGATCATTGCATTTACAGTTTTATATAATTACTGTTATTGTATGGTCGAATATTATTGACTTCGTGTCATTGTCGTCACATTTGTTTTTATATAATTTTCTTTACAAATACAATACGATAAACTATTGTCATCTCTGTCATTATTAATGTCTGTCAATGATTGTATTGCTATCTATTTAGACAATTCTTTGTTGTCTTAGACTTCGTGATCTTATTATTCTATTACCTGCTACATCGACATAAATATTTTTACAATCCCTGAAGTGGACCTCCTGTCGTCTAGACCGGATATGTTAACTATAGAGGGATGTAATATTCTCTTTTATAAGGAAAGTGACTGTTCACGATCTTTCTCTCTATAGTTATGAATAGATATATGGATAGGTGTGTGGTGTGTATGTGTATGTGCGTGCGTGTATGTGTGCGTGTCCGTGTCCGTGTCAGTGTGTGTGTGTGTGTGTGACATCTGACTTGTAATCAGTTTGACTTCGAGATTTCATAAGGAATTGTGAGAGTTGTAATATGTTTTATTTGTGCTTGCTCCTCCTTGAAGAACCCTTTACTGTCGAAAGTGGTGTTTGTATAGACTTATCTGTAAAACTGAGAAAATAAACTTTCACGCATTATTGTATTTATTATATAGTAGCTGGCATTTCGTCATTTGCTGAACACAGTTCATTTGATCAATTTTTAATCACCAAATAAAAATTAAGGTTTGTGACGTCTGGCAATGTCTCAAATATATTTTCTTTGGTGTTTTCTTGTATCAGCTTATTAAGTTATAGTTCCAATAACCAGTCATTTTACCTTGTCCAATAGTTTTATTAGTTATGTATCTAAGATTATTATTATATTTACATCAGCAATTGTTAATGATAATATGGTGATGAAGAAAAATGAAGATAAAAAAAATATGTACAAAAACGATGGAGCCAATGAGTATTACAAATGAGAATGGGAACTAACTGGGTTAAATGTGTTCACCAGAAACTCTAATGAAAGGGCAAAGCTCATGTCAGTTCTTGGTTCATCATCAGTTAACTTGAACATAACACAATTCTAAACAACTTCCATATTTTGTGACCAAGACTAAACCGTGAAATTTAGCTAAACAAGTTTCAGCCCAAGAGTGGAGAAAGACACAACCATAACTTATCAGTTTAGAATAGACACCACTTGTTCTGACAGTAACCACTAGATGTTGGGTTCAATGTCAATGGATGGATGCCACTTGTTCTGGCAGTAACCACTAGATGTTGGCTTCAATTTCAATAGATAGATGCCACTTGTTCTGGCAGTAACCACTAGATGTTGGGTTCAATGTCAATGGATGGATACCACTTGTTCTGGCAGTAACCAATAGACATTGGTTCCAATGTCAATTGATGAATGCAACTTGTTCTGAGCAATACCCACTACATGTTATGTTGGATCCAATACCAATGGATAGATGTCGCTTGTTCTGAGCAGCATACACTAAATGTTGTGTCCAATGTCAATGGATAGATGCTGCTTGTTCTGAGCAGTATACACTAGATGTTGGGTCTAATGTCAATTAGTGTATGCCGCTTGTTCTGAGCAGTAAACAATAGGGCTTGTGTCCAATGTCAATGGAAAGCTGATGCTTGCTCTGAGCAGTGGCCACTAGATGACAGTCCCAATGTTTTACTTATCCCCATATTAAAAACATTCTCAAAGAGGCCAACATAAAAAGGGAGCTACTAAAAACAGCAGAAAGAAACAATCAACATTTTTTTCTGGCACATCTTGAGAAGAGGAAAAATGGATTACTTGGTTACAACTGGTTACAAAATATAAGGAAAGAGAGATCGCGGACGACAAAGAGAGAAATGCGTGTAGCTTGGTGTCATGGCGTTGAAAACAGTCAACAACAGAACTGATACGATGTACTGTACATAGAAGATTGTGGATGGACATAATCGCCTACGCCAATCGGTATGGCACATGATGATAATGCTTAAAAGGAAGAAAAAAAAACTTTTGACGCTGCAGGAACACGAACCCATGTTCTCCTGGTTCGAAGTACGACGAGTTAACAATTAATCCACTTGCTGATGTGAGGAGTGCAATTACCATTTCTACAATCCACAATGAAAACTGCATGGAGCGAAACAGAAGCTGCAGAACACAATTAGACGTGCTCATGAACATTTCAAACAGAATAAACATTAAATAAGAACATCGGACGAAATAGTAGTAGTAAAATATAAAGATAAGAAAGAACATTGTGAACATAATGGTAGATAATTAGAAAACTTCAATCAATGTAAAAGTGCACATAATACATAGCTGAAGCAAAAGAAAAAAACAATGTCTATGTATTTGAAAAAAAAAACGTGAAAAGAAAACATTGAAGGATAATTAGAAAATAATTTATGAAAATTAGTCATTAAGTGAGTAAAGGGAAAAAAAGGATATGGATACATATGGAAAATTACAATCAAAAAATGAAAAACCAAAATATTGAAGAGAAATAAGCATATTGAGAGAGAGTCGGGTGAAAAAAAACAATTCTAAAAAATGTAATGAGAATGAATATAAATAAATTACAATAAGCAGAATATGAAGACGTTACTTATACAAAGGAATCGTATTAAAATGTGCATAGATAAAGAAGAAGACGAAAACAAAACAAAATAAAAATAAGCAAACACTACACAATTGTAAAACAAAATTTATACATCACTAGTTGTTTTGTAACAAATCCTCACAGTAACACGACGAGTGCTAGAAGAATTTTGCTCATTCCTATCTATGTCATACACCACATTATGTTCTTAAATAATACACTCTACATAAAACACTCCACATGACCACATAAGATGCTGAGAAAAACAATAATTAATCTCTATTTATGTTATCACCCACATACTTCCATATGCGTTGAGTGCGTGGCATCCTGATTGTTGTGCGCCTTTTGGCTGGTTGCCTCCGACTTCAGCACTTGAACTTGCTAGAGCAGACTGTGGTCTTGCTCGGTTGTAGGAAGGCCTGGCCAGTCTTAGTTTTCAGTCCCTGGTGACTGTTAAGCCCCATCCCCTAGACAAGGAGCTGGCCTTGATGAGGTATGCATACCTGCATAACAGGAGAGCCAGAGTGCAACTGGATGGTCTTAAGAGTAAGAAGGTCTTATTGCGCCAGGGCGTTCCACAAGGAGGGGTACTATCTCCAACACTTTTTCTGATCTACATCAATGACCTAGTTACTGAACTACCACATGGCATCAAAGTGGCAATGTATGCAGATGACTTGGTAATATGGTGCACAGAGGAGTATGCAACAGTGGCCTCCAAATTGCTACAAAGAGCTATGAATGCACTGAATTCATGGACAAATAGATGGTGTATCAGCATCAATACAGACAAATGCAGTACTACACTTTTCACACTCTCCCCAAAACAAAAAGCAGGAGCCATCTACATAAACAATGAGCCTGTGAAAGAAGACATACAAGCTACATATCTCGGAGTTACATTTGATAACAAACTATCTTGGAAACAGCAGATAAATAAGGCAACCCAAAAAGCAAGGAGAAAATTGGCTATTCTAAGAAAGTTGTGTGGAACCACATGGGGTGCGAGTGGGAAAATACTCAGTAAAGTTTACCAACAGAGTATACGCCCACATTTAGAATATGGATCATCCGCATGGTGCTCAGCATCAAACACCACATTGCAAGAACTGGATAAAGTACAAAACCAGGCACTTAGGGTCATCACAGGAGCAATGAAATCAACACCAATATTGGAGATGGAGAAATTGTGGAGGATACCAGCACTGAGAGAACGGAGATACACAAAGGTGCTGATACAGGCAGAAAAATGTGTATGCATGCCGAGACATCCAATGAAGGACAGATTCCAAAATCTTGCATTGGGACGACTTAAGAGAAGCAGCTTTATCCACCAAGCCAAGCGTATTAGTAGACAAACACCAGACATGCCAAGAGTTGTTAAACCCCTTCTGCCCATACCAGAACAGACTCCCTGGACAGATGAATCAGAATTATCAGTTCAAATACGGACAGAAGTGAAAGGAATAGTTGACAAAGAGGAACAAAATAGTCTACAGCGAGTTTCCTGGATGAAGAATACCCACAAGACCTATGGATTCGTGTGTACACAGATGGATCAGCACAGAATGCAGTAAAGAATGGGGGAGCAGGTGCATATATAGAGTACCCAAATAACACTAGGGATATGAATAAAATAGCAACAGGGAAATATTGTCACAATTATGATGCAGAAATACAAGCAATAAAGTTGGCAATAGAAAAACTGCTGAACAGTAATCTTAGCCCACAGCCTGTAGTGTTTTGACAGATGCAAGATCAGTACTCCAGGCACTACAATCCAGAAAATTACCACATCTGCAGACCTTATTGACTGAACTCTGCAAGCACCACAGGGTTGCCCTGCAGTGGATCCCGTCTCACTGTGGAATACCAGGAAATGAGAAAGCAGATCAGTTGGCAAAGGAAGGTTCAACAGGCACACAACTAGATACACCAGTTACATACCATCATAAGAAACAGATAATCAAATCAATCTGAGGACCACAAGCCCCAAATCAGGATGCCTTTCATAATATGAATAGATATGAACAAGTTATCATTATACGCCTAAGAACAGGACACAATCGACTGCATAGTCACATGTATACAAAATTCAAGATCGGCACATCAACTACTTGTACATGTGGACAGGCACCCCAGACTGCTGAACACATACTTCAAGACTGCACTGAATATAGTAGACTGAGGAAAATCCATTGGCCCATAGATACAACACTACATACAAAACTATATGGGCCACTGCAAGAATTACAAAAGACAGTAAAATTTATACAGAAAACGACATTGCAGATATAGACAATACTTCAGGCAAACGAAAGATAGATAGATAGATCACCCACATAAAGTGATTTTAAATAATGAATCATATTCCATTGTCCAAGGAAGGATAAAATGATATAATAAATGAATCATCTCTCATTATCGAAGGTCAGATAAAAATGATGGAGTAATGTACTTCCCTGTCTTTGTAAGGATATGAAATGTTGAGTGAAATGTTAAATTATATATCATCACAAACAATATGCAATAAAGCTTGCAAAATCCTCGGGCAGCTATCAGCACTATTTGCCAAGAGGCAATAACTGCAGAGACAAAACGGACACTCTACAATACAATCGTTATTCCAACATTAAGCTACCAATGCCATACATGAACCTTAGATGAAAAAAGATTAAGAAAAATAGCAACTACCAAGGTGAGATGTGTTAGACGAATGCCAGGAACAAGCTGAGAGATAAGATCAGAAATAAAGAGCTGAGAATTAAAGCTAGGAATTATTCCCAATATAGAATATATAAAGAAACAACTGAGAAAACAGATTGGCCACGTGATAAGACAGAAAGATCAAAACAGAACACAAGTCTTCAATAAACGTTGGGGAAACACCAGATATAAGAGCCGACAAAGAAAAAAGGTGGATTGGATTGAATATTTGAATTAGTAGGAACATACTAGTACCAAAGGCCAACAGAAGATGAAAGGACAGAAAATTATATTTCCCCTCGACACTGAAAGACAAATGAGGAAGACAAGAAAAAGAATAAACAAACTTAAGTAAATTGTTTTTCAACATGTATATATAACCGCATAAGAAGCTAAAATAATGTTATTTTACTGTCATATAATATAATATAGCCTTCTCGGCTGGTCTGACTTATCATAATACTGTGGACAAATCTAAGAAAGTTCACCTCGACAAGATATATATAAACAGAGGCGGAGCATTCTACGATGATACGTTCCATGCTCCTCAGGTATGCTGCAAGTAACCCTATGATGTTGTTGTTATGATATGTGTGAAAAGACTATCTTTTACTATAGCCTGTTTCAAATCACGTGCCCAACTTCAAAACGATATTACTCAGTAACCATTTGCTAAAAACTGTTGAAATTTTCCAAATGTTATTAGAATGATAAGAATGCAAAATACCCTTTAAATGTATATTTAACAAATATCTTGCAGCTGCAGTTTTCTTAAAGCGGCGAATTTCTTTGATGTTTGTCAAAATTGCAAATTGTGTACCCCTAAATAATAGAAATTACCGTAGTTGCTGGTCTATGATTATTTTTCACTAGGGAAAGGCGTGGCCGTAATGGGGAAATAACCTAATAAGACAAAACACCATGAGAATTATTGTCTTCTCAGTTCGAGGACGGACGATAATATCAAGGTATACCCGTTTGTCCAATTTTCATAGTTGTGTGGTCCTGATAAGGACCGTTTGTTGAACTAATTTAAGGTAATATAGGGGCCAACATTGTGGAGACTATATACTTTCATTCTGAATCAGACGAGTCTAACAGATTAATAACTGTTTGGGGTTGAACATTCCACAAACCATCATTTTTCGAATATTCCTCTTCCTGTTTTAAGACGTGGTCTTCACATTTAGCCCAATAATCTGTGTCTATATTTAATAAAGCGAGATTAGCAAGAGTCTTTACATCGCATATTTTGAATGTTGTATTTGCATCTGCCACTTGTCCTTTTAATTTTGCCCATATTAGTTCTATTGGATTTAAATGAGCATGGTAAGGTGGCAGCCTCAAACTTATATGACCGTGCTCTTGGACAATCTTATCTATTTAAAAAATCGTTGTACTTTGTTGTTGCTTTACTAGAGATAGTAATTCAGGTTTTAAGTACATGTTATTAAATTGTATGTGCTCCTTTGTGAGCCATATCTTAATAGCATCTTTTGTACTGGATGACGTCGGGACTTTATCTTCAAGTGCAACAATGTTGTGGTACGCTGCATTGTCCAGTATTATCCAAAATGGTCGATCTAGTGATGGGAGAACATAATTTTCAATCCAATGTCTAAATATGTGACCATTCATCTCAGAGTGATAATCCCGATTGTCTATGGATTTTGAAAGAAAAATGAGCTCTCTGCATTCTGTATTTGTCCATGTTGTCGACTAATACAGAACGCAGAGCTCATTTTTCTTTCAAAATCGAAAAAATGAGCAATTATCAAGCGCTGTCCTTTGCTGCTAGGTATTAATCTCTTAATCTTTCCATCTGATGACTGCCATTCCCTTTGGTTAGTGTGGTGAGCATTGATCCATGTTTCACCCATGTACACAATATCATAACCTTGCTTGTGCACCTCTTTTACTTCACGTAAGTACTTGCTTCTCATGACTACTATATATGGCTTCTCACAGATGGTGTTTCGTCCATTGGAATACTTTCTGAATGTAAAGCCAGCAGCTCTCACATTCCTCCATAATGTAGACTTTGATATTTCAATACTGTTGTTCTTTTTCAGCGAGACTTTTAATTTTCTTATTGTAACAGTTTCATTCATACCCAACATTTTGCGAATTTCACTTCTAATAAGTTCACTGTCGAAATTATCCAACATTTTTGCTCTTCCTTGTGATTTTGTATATATTGAACATTGACGGTCACGTGCTTGAATCCAGCGATTAAATGACCGTTTAGATAAATCCAAAATGTGTCTTATCCTATTCTCAGGTTTTTCTAAAGAATGAAATAATCTTTCTCGTTTAGCCTCTTTGCAAAAATAGTCATACATTTTTATTGCGATGTTTTGTAAACTGCAGAATTTCATTTTAAGACTCATGATAAATGTTATCGTTCAACGTCTCCCCACCTATGAATGAACGGAAATAGAATACACAATTTCTCGTGTTTTTACAAGTGTCTAATTGTGTAAAAAAAAAAAAAACAGGGAATAAACATGCAAACACTTCAATTTTACCGTGTATGGATTTTTACTCGCTATTTTTCACTTAAAATACTGTAAACATTAAGTTTTGACTACATCAATGGGTCGTTATAAATTTATATAAATCAAATAAGCAACAATAATAACCAAATGTTTTTTTATGAAATTAATTCCCTGTTGGGTTCTAATCATTATAACTTTACATGCAAATTTTGAACAACTTACAACAAGCGGTTAAAAAGCTATCGATTTTAAAAGTTGGGCACGCGTTATGAAACAAGCTATTGTATTTCTTAAGCGTTTCATACATGGCGTGTTTATAAGAATGTGTTCCTTCAATATCATCGTTAATACGGTTGTCAATCACCTCTTCCTGCTTGAAGCAAATCTATTTTGTGTGTTCTAATACTGTAAAAACAATGGTATAACTCTAGGATTTTTTGGGTCATAGGTTATCGTTCCATTCTTCACAAATATATGCAAGGAGCGAGTTGAAGAGGTAGGCAGAGAAAACTAATTGGTAGATAACATCAAATAATAAATAAACCTCGACTTTCCAGAGTCCATATAATTACTAAAGATATAAGAAAAATGGACAAAGGGATGGAAAAATGGATGCAGAAAAAAGAACATTGCATGAATGCCCTTCATTTTTTAAGAGAAGTGGATGAGATTGGTTGTGACAAGTATGTGTATATCTATATAGATCGAGCATGATGTTCTTAGAGGTGAAAAATGGAACTACTCTAGAGCATAGGTGGCCAGCCTATTTTTTGGTGAGACCAGTAAATTGATTTTTTTTTTGGTTATTTGAAAGGGACAACTAACTAAATTTATATTAAGTATTGTGAATGCAAACTGCAGTATTATATAAATATTAGTAATGTATTCAGGTAAGTATATGGATGTAGACCGATATATGAAGCATAATGTTTTACGAGTAATCCAGTTTTTCATATAATCATATAATTTATTTTATACACTAACACAAATTATGATAGAAGGAAACATATTGCATTATTATATTTCTCATTAAACTAGTCTTACAGTCTTGAAGATTTCGAACCAGAACCATTCAGACCCTGCTCCACCTCTCCGTGGTACCTTTTTTAACAGACTAACCTGTCAAGTCTGGCCAAGCGAGTAGGGATCGAAGAGGGAAGACAACTCGATACTCAAAAATGTCGTGCTGAATTCGGATGTGTGTGGGCTGTAAGGTGCAAATATCATAGATAAACTGCAAGCAAAAACACAGCGCAGATATGTCCACTTAACGTCATTTTAAGACGGATAATCAAAATGTTTTGACAGACCATTACTTGACCCGTGGGCCTACTGTTGGCCATCCCTGGTCTAGAGCTTAATGAGAAATGCAGATGTAATTACAACCAACATCTTACAAGGAAAATCAGTGTTCAGACGATTGGAGACATGCTGAGGCTGACGGTTCAGCGCATATTTTCATGCCCATATTGCAACGAAACTGATTAATAGAATAGAATAGTATAGAATAGAATAGAATATAATAGAATAGAATAGAATAGAATAGAAAAGAAAAGAATAGAATAGAATAGAATAGAAATGGTTGACAAAATACTCAAAGAGAGCCAGAGTTATGCGATGAAGACAAACAAATAGATACTTAAAATAACAATTGTTAATAACTGCTGGATATTTTCGGTGATAAGTTATAGGGTGGGCATTACATTGTCCGTGTCACTGTAGTCACGGTTCTAGCGATTCAATGTAACCAAATATTAATAGTACTGCGCTGCACTAGAGAGATAAAGGATTAGGTTATTCAATCATTTGTTGCATGTTTTTGTTTCGATCTGCTAGTTCTACAAAAAGAAATAATTGATTTCGGACTAACCCGCAAGATGCTGTACCTATATAGTATACATTCTGATTTTAAATTATATATTGAATCTTTTATCCCCAGACAACTTATGTTTATTTCTGCATTGAGTCTTTTATCTTCTGGCATTTTGTTTTTAATTTGGTGTCTTTCGTTTATTCTTTCCTTCGTGATGTGTCTTTCAGCGTGGAGGGGAAATATTATTTGTGGATTTTGGTGTTCCCAGCTTTTCCTCAATTATTTATTTATGATTGTATCTCCCAGTTTCCTGTCATTCATCTAAAACATTTCATGTCGATTGTGGCTATATTTCTTTTAGGTCTTGCGTCTAGCTTCTAGTTTGGCACTGGTAGCACAACGTTGGACTGAAGATTGTATTGTAATGTGCCCGTTTTGCCCCAGAGTTATTTACTTTTTGGACAGTAATGCTGATAGCTGACCGATGATTTTTGAGGCTTTGTTGCATCTTGAGTCTATTTTAGCTGCTTGTTAATTTTCATTTGCCACTAGACTCCCAAGATAATTGCATTCCTAAATTTTCTTTAGTTTTAAGTTTTCTAAGTTTTCTTTAGTGCAACCTATCGTTATCTTAAGGTTCTGTTTCTCTTATATCTGTTACCACAGCGAGTTGGTGGATTTTTTTGAAATGTAATCACGGGTTTGATGATAAATGTGTGTACACAGATCGTTAACCATCGCTGTAGATCAAGTCTTTATTCGCTGGCTTCCTTAGCGACATTGGAAGCTAATGACCTAACTTGTGCAGCCGGTTGGTTTGGGACGAATTGTACGTTTCAATGTCACTGCTATAATGACTTAGTTTGTGACAAAACTACAGGGACATGCCCAAACAATGCCACGAATATTTCGGACCCCAGTGTCAGTACTTGGATTTTATTTACAAATATGCCCAACAATCTGAACCTACTTTTCTGTTTGATAACAACGACACCTCATGTAATCCGGACACAAATTCTACATCAGTTGAGACAACTCTCAATCAATCTTTGCCGTGCTCTTGGTTTAGGATTTATGTGAATGACTTTTACACACATCCGGACACTTTTACGGTAAAACTGAACGGTTCTGCCTCATGTAACAATGTATCAAGGTTTGTAGTTAGTCCGCAGGAGATTGATGTCTTCTGGTCTGGGGCTGGTCTGATCAATAAGTTACGGATTGAAGGGTCGATAGTTGCAAATATCTGCTCCAACTACATTGGCGGGGGTAGAAAAGTGCTCTCAAACAGATCACAAACCAGACCGACACATTTGATGCTTGTTATACAGGAGACGGATGTGGACCAGAGGCCGCAGTTAATAACAAAACAAAGACCAATCTCTATGACAATGACTGAACACACACACACACACACAATGGAGAAGTGGAAACAATTCTGTTTTCTGGTATCTAAACTTTGCAACGCCCCTGAAGACTCACACCATTCGAATCTATCATTGAGCTAGCACTATGATTCGGGTAAAGAATGCCACTCTAAAGGCTTTCTCTGACAGTAGCGGAGTAGTGTTCCAGTATAATTATATATCATACCCTAATTTATCTGTGAACACTATTGTAGTCAAAACACACACGCCAATGGCACACATTAAGATTGAGTTCTCACCGACCATTTCGCAGGCCGACAGTACACTGACGGTGAGTGAGGTGCAAACATTTACAGACACCTATTGTCTGGACGAGCATTCTTCGTCGTTTTGTGCAGTGTGTAGCGGGTGTAGTAAAGGCTGCAATGTCATCATAGGTACTTGTCACGGCAACTGTTCACATGGGATCTATGGACACGACTGTTCCGGGTCTTGTCTCAGTGTATGTCCTTTTAGGAAAAATCCGGAAAATGCCTACAATGTAAACATTGTGGCTATACCTGTAATGACACTTGTCCCGATGGTAATTTTGGGCTATAGTGCGAACAGATGTGTTCTGATGGCTGTGACATCATATGTACTCTCAAATGTCCGGACAACTGTTTCAACGACACCTGTGAACAGTCAAGACCTGTACATGCAAGAGAACGTTCTTTGGGTCAGACTGCACTCTCAAATCTCCGGACAACTTTTTTAATGAAACCTGTGATTCCCACGTTCAGAAGAGTCTGCCGACTACAACAAGTCCAAGCATATGGACACTTTAATGTGTTTCTGTGCTAGACATGGTTCATTTCTTGGTGTTTTTCATGAAGCCGTGGCTCATATCTTGTAGTGTTTCTGTCCTAGCCATGGCTCATATCTTAGCTTGGGTGTGCTTGCCATGGCTCATATCTTGGTGTGTGTCATGTTAGTTATATCTCATATCTTGGTGTTTCCGTGTTAATCATGTCTCATATATTTATGCTTGTCTGTGTTTAGTCATATCGCATATCTTAGTGTGTACCAGTGTTAGTCATATGTTATATCTTTGTGTGTGCATGTTTGGGTTAGTGATATCTCATATCTTTGTTTGCATGTTTATGTTAATCATATCTCATATCTTTGTGTGTGCATGTCTGTGTTTGTCACATCTCATATAATTGTGTGCGCATGGCTATGTTAGTTCCATCCCATATCTTTGTGTGTGCATATCTATGTTAGTCATATCTCTTATCTTTGTGTGCATGTCTATGTTAGACATGTGTCATATATTTGTGTGTGCATGTCTATGTAAGTTATATCTCATATCTTTATGTGCACGTTTATGTTAGTCATGTGTCATATATCTTGATGTATGTCAGTGTTAGTCATGCCTCGTATCGCTGTGTGCATGTCTGTGTTATTCACATCTCATATCTATGTGTGCATGTCTGTGTCAGTCACATCTCACATCTTTGTGTGTGCATGTCTGTGTTAGTCACATCTGAAATCTTTGTGCGTGCGTGTCTGTGTTAGTCACCTCTAGTCACTCGGACAGATGGTGCTCATAAACCTGGGAGGGCCGACCAACTAAGGGAAGAATCCCCCTACAGAAAAGACAATCTGCTGCCTTGCAGGAAGATTGGGGACAATCAAAGGCTAGGGAAAGCAAACCCGAATAAAATGATGGCCGAAATCGGATGCACTGGGCCACACAGTGCAACGTTTTAACGTGTGTTCAATCAGAGTAATTCTGGCGAACTCTACTTGTGATGTTCTGTCTGTGGGGGCAATCAACACACTTAGCCTGACAGCTTACTTCATGTGAGAGTCTGGAATCCTTACTCTGAGTCCTGATCGCAGAGAGAGAGAGAGAGAGAGAGAGAGAGAGAGAGAGAGAGAGAGTAACGATATTAATTTATTATGTTTTCTTGATGTTGATGTTGATGTTCATGCTGAATTGAGTGCCTGTGTTGTTAGGTCTTTTTAAAAGTATTGTAGATCGCATATTTTCCCTTGTATTAGTGTCTGATCCTCTGCAAACAACAGCTCGTTAAACTGCTCTGTCCTCAATGGATTGACTAACTTACATATATAGTCCACGAAGGTAATACACTATATGACAGCCATTGCGCACTAATGTCTTACTCCTGATCTAACTACTATGTGGTCTGTGTAGACTGCTGCTGTTCTGACCTTGCATCTGCTGTTGATGTAGACTTTTAATTAGGCTTATTAGATGCTGACTTACTCTGTATGTTGTTAGTATTTCCCATAATGTTTTATATTTACTTTGAGCAATGCTTTTTCATGATCAATGAAAAGTTATGTACACATTATGAAAGTGTTATGTTGTCTTTTCTGTTTAAGGGTGCATAGAGAGTCACAACATCTTCTATTTTATTCGAGCTCCATTTGAGAATTGCAGGTCTGTAGTTATATGCAATACCGGAAACTTTTTTTCATGATACCATTGCATCGAACTTTCCAAACTGTGACATTTTAGTTTATTACTTCTGTTGATTCTTAAATCTTCTGTCTTGTTGCTATTTCGTATCTCCATCAAGTTTTTTTCAACATTCTGATATGTTGTTTCACGTTCTCTACGGAGTCGACGTCTACTGAGACATTGTATCAACTACTAATGTTTTCCTATTTTCTGTTTCAGAAAGTATAAATGATGAGTCTTCTATCTCTATGGATCATGTTTCAATATATCTATTGAGTTCTCCACGATCATGATATGACCTGATGTTCGTTCTTATTGCATATTCTAAAAGTGTGTTTTCTACTTTCAATAAACGTATTCGATTATTGTATCACCTTCTAATTTGTTCACCCTTTACTAAAATTCTTTACCTTTATTTTGTGATCGATAATTTATCATCTCCTTTCAATTATGCATTTTATTGTTCTACCACACCTTTTTATGTATATATCAATACTTGCAGCCCCTAAAAATTTGTTTCAATCTCACTATAGACCTTTATCTTATGGCGTCCTGTACCAACATCTCTTTTGTGGACTCTAATCTGCAGGAATATATTTTTTTGTCTTCATCTCTCCAGTTTATCTTCATGAACATTACTGCTTGTCTCTATCACATTTCCTATCGTCTAACAACTAGTTTCAGTCAGACTACTCCAAGTCAATGCCAAAGCACAACTGTTGTACATCACACTTCTAATTTCAAAGCCTACGAACTCTGTACATGCCAAATAACAGACCCAGGTATTTATACAGCCAATTCACTATCAGATGAGTTATGGCCAAATCAAGAGGTGTATTTTTTCATCAACGATAAGTGGATCATGCGGTGTTCATGTCCAATATGATGACTAAGGTAAATGACGTATTGTTCTCTGATAACACTTAATCTAATTCTACCCGAGGAAATCAAGCCGTGTCTTCAACTGAACATACCAGTTGAACAATACCCAAAGCTTGGCCCATTATGACTTTCCTCTGTTTATCTTTCTCCTTTTGTCCTCTCACAAAATCACAGTACAACGGGTGTTGTGGGTCTGCACATATTAGGCACGTACTTCGCACAATCCGATACTGTCTGCCATGGTGGGCAAAGTGGAAGATGTAACGCCTCACTCTGAACTCAGTAATTGTTTGAGCACCAAAGAATCATGTTCATCGTTCTCTTTGGAACCTCTCTGGTTATTCCATTGGCACGTAACAACAAGTCAAAATCGTCACTACTCAATCACAGAAATGACCAGACCTTGGTATAAGAGAATACGATTACGCCGCTCAATTATGCTGCTGCCATGACACCTTATTGAAGATATACAGTTACCGGCTTTTAATACAAGCTGATCCATCCTAGTTGATTTGTAAAGGAGGAAGGCTCTCATTGCATCGCACCAGTTTGTAATAGTAGACCAATATTTCGTTCAGTTCCTTTTGAGTGCGTTTCATGTTAAATGATTGTCTTTATAGCGTATCTCACAGCAGTGGCGTATTCTCTATGATACTGCAGGTATCGCCGGTAGCCTGAACATATTAACGAAATACAAAAGGAAATGATAATGTATTATATTTGTTAATAATTATATTACACATTTTTGAATATTCTATTACACATTTCGTAGGCCAATATGATTTATTTTATATATTTGCTTGCATTTGCATTTATTAAAGCAAGGTTTTCCTCTGGCCGCTATAACGTTTGTGAATGAAACCGAAACTACACTACACTGAAACCACTAGTAGCCAGCTGTACATTTTTCCTCTATCCGGACCTAGTATTAACGACCTTGACATTCAAAAATGGGAGTCAAAATAATATAGCGGGTGCTACCGCTAGAGGAATGCAATTTAATAGGCTATTTTTAGCTCTAGCCATTAGAAGCGTTAAAAGTGAAAGTGAAACTATGTATGAATATCGGAACTTCCTTAGCTATTTATAACTACGTTATGCGCATCAGCATCAGTAGAAAGAGTTTGTTTCTGCTCTCAAGAATATAAAATCTTATTGTCGCTCAACTCAGACACAAGAACGTTTATCTGGTTTGGCAATAATGTTCATTGATAAATTATTCCCTCAAAAACTTAGAAACCAATCCAACAGTACTTTCATTGACAAAGTCATTCAGACATTTTCGTCGCAAACAAGACGGATATAATTAACATAAATATGTAAGTAATTTAATATGCAGTGATGTCATTAGAAAATATTACTTTATGTTAACCTACTGAATATAATGCATGTTTTTATTTATTATATCAGCGGTAGCCCATATCCCGAAACCAGTATACGCCACTATCTCACAGTGAAAATGATATTGGTACAGCCCTATATATATATATATATATATATATATATATATATATATATATATATATATATCAGATTGACAGTGCGCGTAAATATAAGTGTGTGTATGTGTATATGTGTGTATGCGTATGTGTGTGTGCCCGTATTTTTATTAATAATTGAAAAATAATCATGGTACACTGTTCTCGTTATATATTTCGATTTTTGTTTGATCTCATTCGTTATCATTTTCACCCAATAACTATTTTTTTTTCTCGTTTTCTTTTACAGGACGGATACTACTATTTCTCTATTTACACTAAAAGTGCGTTGCATGATGAAAGCTATCTTGCGCTTTACAAAAATAACGACCTACAGATTACTGTTTTTGCGTATCAGAGATGGGACTTTGACTCTGCAGATGAGAGCTGCCAGCCATGTATGCAAACAAAATAAGTTATTATGTTCTACGGTACCTATACGTTTTCATAGTCGACATCAATTAGTTTTTGCGGTAGAGTGACACGGCTTTTTTGTAAGTTAACGTTTTTTTTTATAATTTGGAAACGTGAATAAATTGAGAACTGGTATTATTTTAATACAAGCAGACAAGGATGTTCTTTCACCGGATTTGTTTTCACTTTAAAGTTAAAATATTATTACATCAATAGTAGACTTAAACTAAATTGAAAATAACGGTCACAACATAAACAATGCATGACATGCAGATATAACAGTCTTCATAAATGCAAAGCGTCAAATACTTGGCCACAATAAAACATCAAATGATAGATGCACTACACACCAAAAAAAAACAGAATCACCCAGGCCAAAATAGTATTTCAGAAAAAGAAAAACAACTTAAGCAACAAATATATGTCAATAGAAGTGAGAAAGATAGTTTATCGGTGCTATATAGAACCAATTCTGAACTATGGAAGAGAATCATGGACAGTAGACAAACAAATAAAAAGACGATTAGAGGCCACAGAAATTGGATTTTCAGAAGAATGTTGAATATTCCATGTACAGATAAAAAGACAAATGAGGATGTTTTCACAGAGCCAAACACAAAAGGGAGCCCAAAAAAGCATCAAAAAAAGAACAAATCAATATTTTTGGGGCACATCATGAGAAGAGAAAAGTTGGAATACTTGATTCTTCATCATCACCACAGGCCATACTGGTTGGCGATCATGTCCTTCCACGAACTTCTCTGTCCACATCTATTATGTTGTTGACTGTTATCATGTCGTGACACCAAGCTATAGAGTATCGTCTTTCTTTGTCGTCCGCGATCTCTTTTTCCCTGCATTATTTCATATGTAACAATGTATTCCAACTTTCATCTTCTCATGATAGGCCCGAAAAATGTTGATTGTTTCTTTCTGATGTTTTTAATCGTGTAATATTTTTTAGCTTCTAATCTTCTTTTCATTCATGTATCTACTGTCCATGATTCGCTCCCAGAGGTAAGAATTGGCTCTTTATAGCACCGATGATCTCTCGTTTTCACTTCTATTGACATAGACTTGTTGAATAAGGCGTTTGTCATTTTGTGAAATGCTATTTTGACTTGATCTATTATGCTTTTTATAGTTGTAGTGTGTATTCAACCTGATGTTATGATTGTGCCCAAGTATTTGACGCTTTGCACTTGTTTCAGATTTGTCATGTTTATTTTATGCTGCATGGTGGTAATGACTGTTTCTTCTGTATGCCCATTACTTCGATTTTCATACCATTCAGACTGAGATTTTTCTTGTTGCTTGTAAGAAGTCCACAAATTATACCAATCATTAATTGCACTTACATTTCATCCATATTTACAATTATTGCGAAGCTCCGTATTTTAACCAAAATGTTCCGGAACGCGTTCCTGTAAAGTTGTATGGCCAGGGATATAATTATTTACATTAGTTCACTCATTTTACATTCTCATACTGAGGTCGATAACGTTGATATATGTACAACAATGTTTCTGAAGTCTGGTATCTACTTGAGACTTTAGAACGAGATCGTATCACTGCAAGCGGTGCATTTCCATATCTGTTCAGGCCCTGTTCCAGCAATCAACAAAGTGTTCAATTTGATCGTCAAACTGTTCTATTGAACCTGCTCCGTTATTCAAAGAATGCGCTTTGTTACGTTCATACTGTTCTATTGATGGTGTTGCATTCTGTACAGATGCCGCTCAGATCAAAACAGACGCTTTCAGGTCGCATTAACGACCGTCATGGCATGATAATCTCCATGCGAGTCGCGCCTAAGTCATTGTAGTCGTAATATCAGTGAGGGTTACCAACTAATCCCAACAATTGCAGTGATGCCTCCACATCGATGAAACCCTCGATCCGACCGCGGTCCAGATGATGGAACATTTGAAGTCGGACACAGATCACATATCCTGGCCCAAAAGACAAAGCTGAGACCTGGAACCGTGCTATTATATTCCAGATGGATACAAATGGCGCGCACTGATAAAGATTGGTATGAAAATAGGAGACATAACACAAAGCAATCGCCTAAGGTATACGCGATCTGAAATGGACGGAGGGCTTACATAAAACAGCAAAGGTTAGGGCGGATCCACAAAAACATTTACAAAATCACATCTCTGACAGAATGATGTCTTTACTTATGCTCGATACCAAAAAGACGGGATGCAAGGAGAAACAAACTTTTTGAGAAAATTGTTGCTGTCATCGTAAATGAATGTGAGACTCTGATTCCGTCTATCCAACATTTTCTGGACCAAATTTTCATTTTGTAGAACGGTGTTGTATGTTGTTAATTTATTGGGTTTCATTATTCAAGGGGTGTTCACCATTTAATTTTCTGATGTTCAAAATTATCGTTTACTCCCGTACCATTTTTCTGACGACTCTGTGTTTATCCAACCCTTCTTTTATTTGTTTATATATTTCTTAAACTTCTCATTGAGTATCATTGCAAAAGTACTTAACTTTGACTTTTGTTTCTATTTTAGGAAATAGTGTTATATTGTACCTTAAAAAAAAACGATAAAGTTTATGTAATTGCAGTACGTACATCGTACATGTACGGGGCTAGTGACCAGATTTATACCACTTTCAGCGGATTTCTGCTACAGGACGAAATTAATGATTTGTAATGGTCGCTGATTCATTAGGAACCAGAAACATGACAGACAGAGAAATGGATGTTTTAATTACCAGATATAATTAAACGGTTCCACTTGAATTAGGCTTATTTATTGTTTCTTTGTATTATTGTTGGGCGTGTGGTGTTGCGATAGGAAAACATGTTGCTATCAAATTATTAGTTCTTGTTTCACGACTCATAATCGTCACATGACCAAGCTTCAAGAATCGGAATATCTCCATACTGACACTGTTATGGAGGGGAGAGGGTATCAATATGCCAAGATGATGTCAACCGGGCAGATCAGAAAAAAAAAATTAGTACTAACAGACAAAACACGCACAAGAAATAATAATGCAATAAATAACTTGTCTACCTTTTTAGCTCACAGTGGAGCATAGGTCTTCAACAAACACTTTCCAAGTTGTTATGTTTTTTGCCATTCTTTTAAGATCATTCCGTCTCTTCCACATCATATCATCTCTGCTTCTATCTGTCTTCTCCAAGAATGCCTTGGTCTTCCTCTCTGTCTTTTCCCCCTGGGAATTCCAAATAGGGCCTGTTGTTTAATACTCTAAGCTGACTTCCGTAGTGTGTGTCCTATTCAGCGCCATCGTCTTCGTTGTATCTCTTTATCCACTGGTATTTGACTGGTACATTTCCATAATTCTATGTTAGTGATTTTGTCCAGCTATCTCCATCCTTTTATTACCTCTTGACTATGTTGTGCTCCGGGTTCCTGGTGTCCTGATGATAAAATCATCTCTCCTCTAATTAGTTTTATTCTTTCCGTTCCTAGCCATTTTGTTTCACACATTCGCAAATCGGACGTGGAAAATGAGGAAACTGCAACAAGAAACACTTTTCAGACTGAGCTTCAATTTGGTCCTGCCACCTATCGGCCATACCGACCGATCAATTTTTGTTTAATACTTAAATTAAATTCATCATCATCATCATCATCATCGAGTGACGACCCTGCAACGAAGGTTGGATACCATGGATCGCCATTCTACTATGCTTCTTGCTTTGATGGTGCAGGTTGTCATAGGCTGTCTTTTCAATCTTTTGATGTTACTCGTCCATATTAGTCTTGGTCTGCCTCTGCCTCTTTTACCTTGCATTTTCCCTTCCAATATTACGTCTAGTAGGCTGTTGTATCTTTTAACATGCCCCAAAAATTTCACTTGTCTTGTCTTAATTGCATTTAGCAGTTCTCTTTCTATTTTTAGTTGTTTTAAAACTTAATCGTTAGTTTTCTTTTCTTCCCATCCAATTCTTGCTATTCTTCTATAAATCCACATTTCAAAGGCTTCAATTTTCTTTTCTGTTTTCGTGTCTAATGTCCATGTTTCTGCACCATACAAGAATATTGAGAAGATGTTCATAGTTTTAGTCTTTTTGATATTCATATCAAGTCCAAAATTAAATTAAATTAAATGTTAATTAATAAACATGATTCTAATTAGTCATAGATCTGTTGAAGGAAAATTATGTTGACGTTAATTTGTCATTGCGAGCAGTTCTTTTTAAAGTGAATATAGTGTGAAGTTTATTTATTTATTTTTGAGTTATTGAGATACTAAGGTATTTGCGGGTCATCATAATTGCACTACGAACATGTCTCTAGGTGCTCATATCACTTCCTCAGCATATTCTCACAGTATCCAGCGAGTGACGACTCCAGTTCTGTGTTGGTTGTTAAGTATTCTTAAACGCAACTAAGTTTCTCTTTTCTGGCTGTGCCCATTTTAACTCTTATTTCTTTCATCCGAAGGAGTGACGTGGATTCATGGTTGTCGAAGTCTTGTGCCTCCCCACATCTTGAAGGCCACTGCTGATGTCCTCCCCGATGAATAGATGACCGTCTTCAACGACAGCGCAGCTAGCCAACCTGTCCGCTATTTCATATCCCCGTATTCTCGCATGTTCAGTGACATAGACAAACGTGAACTTACGTATTTGTTTACATCTGCAATGGATCTACCCATTACAACCGTACAGAGCCTGCCTCCACTTTTTTTATCATGCTCATCGAATCATGCAGAATGTAGGCGTGGGTGTAGTCTTGTGACTCTAACCAGATGAATGCCCTGATCACTGCCATCACTTACATCGTCATGTTACTCGTGGTCATAACGTATGCACCACTGTCTTCCTTGACTATTCCGCCTGCCGATTGTGTTGTAAATGTCCTTTGGTTTTCTTATGTGTCGTATTACAGATCCGTCTGTATAGATCTTTCTCATCGGTGTTATCCCATATGGGAACGTTGACCTTCCCATTGGCCAAGACAGAGTTCTGTTCCCTACATTTCCATGTCGAGTGTGACAATACACGAAAATGTTCACCTGCATGTTGAAGGCGCCGGTATTCACTCCAGATCTTGATCATGTCATCCATGGTTAGAAGGTCAAGAAGATACCTCATTGCTACACAGGAGTGTCTCTCGTACACCCAAAGATAATGTGCTTAGCTTTATTCTGTATTATTATCCAGCATGCCAATTTGCGCCGTACTGACAGTAAAAAATACCAGAAGCAGTGTTGTGTGAGCTTTCAAGTATTGTGTGAATGGTATCGTTGTTATTGGGAGATCTTCTCCCAGCACTACATCCTAACACAATTTTGATAGTGACCCCTGTACCCTCATTCTTACAGCCTCATTTCTTTAGTCAGTCTGCTCAATGTAGCAGGCAAGCAGAGCAATCCCTGTGTTCTCATCAGATGTGTGCCATATCTGGCCTGTGCTCTGGAAGCCTGGTATGCCTCTGTGTCGTGTTGTGCCATTCATACTCTGATGACAGCGTCTGAAAATTGCTAGCAATTTTTTTCTTCTGAGCACACATTTTTGCAAAAAAATATCTCAATAGGCCTTCTTAGGCTGCTAAACCATGTCTTGGCCCTTTGTCTCTTGTTCCGCCAAGCTTCCTCGACTTCTTCGTTCCACTAGGGCCATTGACCTATCTCTACTGCCTGATAGTAAAGAGGAAAGGGACGCTCAGTTTACTATGTCTGAATTAGCTAATGACTATCTGGTTTATGTTCCCATAGTGGAATGTGTTGAGCTGGCTTTTGGCTTTAATTTCTGCCTTTCTCAGTCAGGATGATACATGGATAGTGATCATTTCCGTGGAATCCCAGTACACTCCACCTGCAAAAAGCTAAAAAGGTGGAAGACACCATTCCTAGGTCTATGACACTATCAGAGTCATCTTATAGAGTGGCCATTCTGGTTCCCTTCCATCATTCTAGCACACTAAATCGCACGACACCAATGCCTTCTCTAAGTCTTCTCCCTGCTTGTTGGTTATAACCCACTGGTTACCTCTAGAATTGAAGTCTCCATAGAAAATGACGTTCTCCTCGAATTCAAAGAGAACCTGCCATTGTTGTGTTTACATCTTCCCATTACAGGCATACACATTTACAACTGGGTTCTGCACCCTAAACACATGTACCTGCTATTCTTCACTGTCCTACACAGATATATCAACCTCAGCTGCTACCATGTTGTTTCGCACAATGATGTTCAAGGTATCGTCTATTGTAGAGACAGTAAAATCCAGGGATACTAAATGTCTTATCACCAGGAAGTGTTTCAAAATCACATTGGCGCCGCAAAGTTACTTATCAAGAATGGACCTTCGTTGATTTATGGAAGCACAGTTCCAATATGTAACGCACACATACTTTAGGCAGAGCCTCTGACACTTCGACCATTTACACATAGCTGCACTTTCACCATTTCTTGTTTTCTTCGATGTTGTTGTTTTGGCTTCATCTAACATTTCCTTGTCGTCATTGTTCCTTCAAGGATTAAGACAAATATGTTGACAGAGAACGACATAAAGAACTCAAATGCTCGTAGACTATGTGAAAGATTCAGATGATAATGACACAATAATCACATCACACCATCATCATCATCAAGTACTAAGCCTGCTGGCGTAGATGATCATGTCTCTCCAAAGCGTTCGATCTCGACAGTTAATTATCATTTCGTTGTTGACCTAAGGTGACCATATGTTTGAAATCCCATTCCGGGACGGAATAATTTTACTTCAATTTTCCACCAATAAAATTACATTTCTTCTTGCTGTCATTTTCAAGTGAATAATACATACATTTTAAAACATCTAATAATATAGACCTACAATACGCTATCAGGATAATCAGGAGATTAAAAAGAAACAGTGATACTCACTTAAATTGAAGGTGAAACAGAGATGCTGTACTTTTCAGATGAGTGAATTTTCTGTAAAATGTCCTTCTTTGTATGCAGCATCTTATAAAATTCGACACATGTTCCCTCATAGTTCACTTTGGTGATCAACATGGCTTTTAAAGTTTCAACACCTAGTTGCGTTTTATCATTTGTCCACAAACTGTTCATCAGAGAAAACACTCGTTCTGTTGCAGCATTTGTTCCAGGTAGACACAAAAAGAACTCTGCCAACTTCAGAATATGTGAAACGGGCACATGATTGTTTCTGAAGTGAGAAGCTAGTTCAACCCAACGCTGCCCTGGTAATGTTTTATTAAGACTCCACTCACTAATTTTTTGTGAAGTAACGAACTGTTTCATGTAGACATATTCGTCATACATTTCATTTTCTGGAAAGTCGACTGAAGGCACTGTTTGACTCACTAATGATGAAGATTTCTCAATATCTTCCCAATTTGGTGTTCTGTTCAGCATTACCCAGCTGTAAGACTCTAGGTTTTGAAAATTATTTGCAGCCCATTTCTTCAAATAACTTAAAGCTGTTTCATAAAATGAAGAAACACTGGCGTTAAACTGTTTCACATCATCACGTGGAAATCCTTCCATTTCCAGCTTTTTAAAGATTATCTGAACTCTTGATGGCAAGAAGCCGTCTTCCAGCTTGGACTCCAAGATAGATTTCAACCTATTGATGTTGTCAATGACTTCAAATACAGTGACCATCTGTCCCTCTACTTTCTGCACTGCTTCGTGGAAAGAGGATGCCTGACTGTGAATCAAAATAAGCCATGCCTCAGACAGTGGATTTTCAAAGAATTCCTGTATAAAAATTGGGCATATGTCTTGAGCTTGAAAATATGATTTTAGAGGCAGGAACATGTAAAGAACCCTTTCAACAGCAGGCAAGAGCGCAAGCCACCTAGTTTGTGCATCAAACATCATCTGGAAGTCTGTGTCGACAAACTGACAAAACTCCTTGAGACTTTCAACTCTAACTGTGTATGATTTGAAGTACAGATACATTTTTGCAATAGTCATTTCAACATCAACAGGCAATACGTCTGCAGCTGCTCGAACAGTGTTGTGGAAAATATGGCAAGCACACCCAACACCTATCAAACTATGTCCAAGGTTTTCTATCAGTTTGTGAAAACATTGTTCCGTCCATTTCTTTCAGCGCCCCCAAAATTACAATTTGTGTTGTCTGCACATAATCCAACTACTTTCAGTTCTAAACCATTTTCAGTTAAACAGTCAATAATAAAACTACGTACTATATCAGATGTTTCACCCGGCAATGACTTCAACTCTAATATTTTAACTTTCAGTTCCTTATTGCGATCAAAGTATCTGACAAGCAAAGGAAAAATCTTGATTTCTTTGTGGTTGGAGGCATCTGTCAGTATGGAGATAAATTTTACGTTTTCTAGGTCACATCTCAACTCGTTTAGAGCATGGGGTGTGAACACATTCCGAATAATAGCTTCTGTTTTCGTACGTGCACAAGCAAATTTTGGTTCTAAAGTTACCTGAAGCAATTTTGATGTGCAGTCCATAGATCTAAACGTGTGATTGTGCATCACTGTATGATATGCAAAGGCACCTTCTGTAGCAGCTAACTGTTCTTCTTTGTCACCAACCTGTTCAGCTCGAAAAAAAATATCAACGACGAGCTTGATGCAGCAGTAGCGACGGCTCTCTTATGTTTATCACTATTTATGTGGCTCTTAATATCACCACGTCCCATATGGTTGATAGTAAACCCGGATGAACATATATTACATCTTACAGTGAAGTCTGATGACGATGTAGACTTTTTTATAAAAGGGCATTCCTTTCGTAAATCTTTATTAAAACTACAATTACGCTTCGGTGCCATTTTTTGCGAAAGTGAAAGTGAAAGTTAGTAACACAACAAATATATACGAGATTTAAAACTAGGAGCGCAATCTACTGTTTTGATATTGAACAAAATTGTCTACACAGCAACGGAATAATATTTTTTTTAATTAAAGAAATGTACGCCGTATACCAAAATGGCAAAATTGGTAAACGTTTGTGTCCCAAATTATTTTTTTATCAAATCCGGGACAAAAGCTAAAAAATATGCCAAAATCGAGACAAAACCGGTACGGCAGCTAATCCGGACAAAGGTTCAAAAAATGTCAAATTCCGGGACTGTCCCGAACAATCCGGGACGAATGGTCACCTTACCATCTGCCAAGCCATTCTCTTAAACTGTTTGGTATCTTTTCTCTTTGATTCCTCTATTTTTTTGTCCCTCTATTTTCCAGTTGTCACAATATATTCCAGTTGTACCTTTCACATTACGTGGCCAAAAATGATATTGGAAATACCCTCCCTTTTTGCTCTGGCCTCTTCCTGAACATTTTCGTTACTCTTCTTAGATATCAATAGTATTCACAACATTCGTCTGTAAAACCACAATTCTACATATTCAAGTGATTTTCTTGTCTTTTGTCATATTTTCCATGACTCACATACATATGTTAAGACAGGCTCTACATAAAATTTAAGAACATGTTTCCTGTTCCTTTTGTCAAAAATGGATTGCACAGCATCTTCCTCATTGTTTGAAAAGCTGTTTTTGTCTGAGCCATTCTGCATTTCACCTATGTTGTAAATCAACCATCTGAGGTTAACACCGTTCCCAGATAATTAAATTTATTTAGCTGTTTTAATATTGCTATACTTGTCTTTATTGTGCATTGCGGTGATGTCTTCTGTCTCTTTATTATTAAGGCTGAGTCCTTTATTTTTGCTTTCCTCAACTATGTCTAAGATTTCTCGTAACTCATTTTCTCTTAGAAATTAAAACTATATCATCAGCATAACTTAGATTATTTATATCAACCCCCAATCGTTATTCATGACATTTCCCTTATGGTTCTTAAAATGATCTAATTAGGAAAAATAAGAAGGAGATAATATATTGACAAATAACCTATACAGAGGACAGACACCATTTCAACTAAAGATCGAACACTGAGAGTTTCTATGTTTGTTCAAGTTTATCGCTTATACGATCATTTAACATTTTAAATATCATGGAAACGCCACATTTTAACATCCTTTGCAATATAATTAGATATAAAAGATATTCATATAACATGGCACCACTGTTAGTAAGTCAAGAACAAAAAACTGCATGAACTTGTTAACAAAATAAACAATAAAAGTATACTCCGATTTTGATTACACAAAAATGTGTAGAAAGCTAAACCATTGATACTAAATAGAGTTAACAAATAAAATTGATGCGAGAATATCAAAATAAACATTAAAAATAACCTATTAAATATGTGGGGGCCTCGTTAGCCTAGTTGGGAAAACCACCCGACTGGACTACCGACGTTCGGACAACCCGTGTTCGATTCTCGCTGGGAGCAGTGTGAATTGTACTCATGGTTGGGGAAAAAAAATACCCCCACGGTCGACCCAGCCGTTGGCAGAAATGGGTAGCAGGGTATTACCCTGGGAAGATGAGGAATGTTGTTTCGCATCTGAGTTTCGATGCTTGAGGCGACACTATATAGAAATTTCCGAACATTTCTGGATAGGCGGCCGAGCACATATGGGTGGAAATTCGCGTGCTAAGACGCCGGTTCAAGTCTCGTACTTTACCTTTTATTAAAAATGTATTGGTATATAGGACAGGTAACGTATAACCGAAAATGCCGGAGGCTATTAGACATTAGAATTGAAATACAACATTTTTAACCTGAAATATATAAAAACAAAGCAGCAAATAACACAGAATTAAATCGAGAGCTTGCATTATGGGCCCAACATCATGCATTATGCAGAAACAAGGGAATTGAAAGAGAAAAAAGAAAATGAAGAAGGGAACTGAACTTCAATAAAATAAGGTTATTATAGGAACTGCAAGAATGGTGGACAGAGAAGGAAACAAACAGTATACTTTTAAGTCAGGTATCAAATAAGAGAGAACAATTTTACATAATTCTAACAACAAATAATACATGTTTGAACATATACAGAAATATAATCAACTTTGACAGCAGTCATTTTACAGGAGAATATACCAATCAAAAAGAGATGCAAAGTTGATAAGCCTGAAGATGTAATCCCTGCATAGAATAATGAACCTAATAATATCGCGATGGAAAAGAAGTTCCCAGCCATTTCTATTTTTTAATGACTTGGTCAAAGAATACAATCTTCATCCGGTCGTTGTGCTACCATGGCCAGTCCTGGACCTTAGATGCAAGAACAATAAGAACAATAACCTCTACTGAGATGAAACATGTCAGACTAATGACAGAAAACAGCCTGAGAGACAAGATCAGAAATAAAGAACTGAGAAAAAAAAACACTAGGAATAGCCCACGCCATATATATTATAAAGAAACAACAGATAAAATGGTTTAGTCACGTGACAAGGCAGATTGATCAAAACACAACACAACGAGCCCTCAATAAATATTGCGAGAATACCAGGCCCAAGGGTCGACCACGAAAAATCGATCGATGGAATATTAGAAGAACTAGGAAACATTACAGCAGCAGAGGCGAATGAGGAAGGAAAGAAGATGAAAGAATGACTTGGTATGCCATGAACTGTATTAGTTAGGGCTCATCCTTTTGTGTCCTATATTTATGTAATCATTGCATGATCAAACACTTGTTTTAAGGGACAATGAGGAAGACCAATCGAGGAATAATGCAGCAGGCATCAAATACAAAGAAATGATAATCGCAACGTTGTGTGAGTTTAATAACAAAAAACACTTTCAGTACGAGAGCTGTGTTCTTGCCACGTGTTATTTGTTTTGATGTTAGTATATTTTTCATGGCATTAAAATTACTTTTTGCCATTCCTGTTTTTGGTTATTTCAGTTGTACATATCCCATCACTGGTTATAATATGTCGAAGGTAGTTTTAGCTCTGAACTATCTCAAAGTCTATTCCTTTAACTTGGATATCCATTTGTAGGTTTCGAGTGTTATCTCTGTTTATGATCAAAGTTTTAGGCAATTTGACATTAAATCAAATCCATAATTATTGCTTGTCACGTTTATTTCCTTAAAATGTTGTAGATTTGGATTTTCAGCTGGTAATAACAGGAGTAAGACGAGGATGTGTCCTCTCACCACTCCTCTTCATCATATATATGGACAAAATAAATCAGGAAACAACCAACAATAAGGACAAATCATATAATAATATAGAGGTAGAAAACTCCAACATCAACGAGCTACTCTTCGTAGGTGACCAATGCCTAATATATGAGTATGAAAACCTGCTACAACAGCATTTAACATCTTTAGATAAAATCTGCACAAACTACAATGTGAAAATTAACATAGCAAAAACAGAGGCTATAAGAATAAGCAAATTAAGACACCCATTAAACATCAAGAACAAAGATAAAGAAATAAAACAAGTAGAGGAATTCAAGTATTTAGGCACAATGTTCACAGAAGATGGAAAACTAGACAGAGAAATTGACATGAGAATACAAAAAGCAAATGCTGTCACATAGCAGCTTTCACCGTTGTTAAGACATCCAAACATTTCTATGCCAGCTAAACAATAAATGATAAATAGCATCTTCATACCAACTTTGTGCTATGAAAGTCAAACATGCACCCTTTCTAAATCACATTTAAGAAAGATCAATACATGTGAGATGCGTTGCTTGAGAAAAATAACAAACAACACAAGAAGAGATAGAATACCAAATGAAACCATAAGAAAAATAGTAGGAGCAAAACCCTGCCAAGAATATTTAGAACAACAACAACTTAAATAGTTTGGCCACCTGGTCAGATTGAATCCTTACCAATCACCATCAAGGGCGTTCTTCTCGAGAATGCATGAAAAAGACCGAGAGGAAGACCCAACAGAAGATGGATAGATGCAGTGACATAGACATGTAACAACAAAGGAAAATCACTAATTCAGACAATTCGAGCAGCATAAGAATGAAAAATGATATAAACCACGACACCTTTTAGGTATCAGTGAAAAGAGAAAAGTAGAGGAAGTAGAAGAATACAGTGTCATTAATATATTTTAGGTTATTGATTATCGTTCCATTAATTTGTATACCTGGTCTCTCCGTGATGTTTTTAAAGATTTGTTCAGTGTATAGATTTGAACAAGCTTGGTGATAGGATGCATCCCTGTCTTACTCCACCTTTTATATCATTAGGTGAAGATTTCTCTTTGTTATATTTTATTATTGCAGTTTGCTCGCAGCAAAAATAACATATTAGTTGTATGTGTGTTTCCTTCAGATGCATATCTTTAAGGTATTGTATATGTTGTTTATGGTGTATTCTATCAAACGATTTCCTGTAGTCTATTAAATAGGCACATATTGGTTTCACCGCTGCAGATAACATTCTTTATGAGAATGCACATTCCAATCAACTTGAAAATAAATACAAACTATGTTCAGATACATTCAGTGCCATTAAATATATATTATGTGTGTATATATATATATATATATATATATATATATATATATATATATTATATATACACACACATTAATACACGCACACAAACCAGGGCCGTCCAGGAAATTTTGCGAGCGAATTATTATTTCTAATAAACTATAAGATCTGCTAATTTAACGTTGGTCTCTGCAACTGCAGGACATTTCACAACTTGAATGACCACTCGAACATGGGACTCTAATAGTGCCATACACCTGGCACTAGTGTCTTCCACATTCGTACCGGTTTACAAGTGAAGTGTGCTGGGATTCGACGGAATTGATCACTATCCATGTGTCCTCCTAACTGAGAGAGGCATCAAGCGTCAAAAAGAAGAGTTCGACCAAGAAATGATGAACACTAAACTATGTGCTAAGGATGCAAAGTGAAACGATTTCTGTAAAAAAATGTTCTCAGAAGAATTACTAGCTACATTCCGGCGCCTGCATCAGACCATGACTGACACAACACGACACTGAGGCACATCAGAATTCCAGAGCACAGGCCAGATGTGACACACATCTGATGAGAGCAAAGGGAAGGCCCTGCTTGCGTGCTACATTGAGCAGACTAACCAAAGAATTGAGGCTGTAAGAATGAAGATACGGGGTCACTCTCAGAATTGTGTGAGGATGTAGTGCTTGGAGAAGATCTTACAATAACGACCGATGCCATTTGCACAGTAGTTAAATGGTCACACAACGTTGCTGCTGGTCGAGATGGCTTTTTCTGATGATATTCCGGTACATCGACAGGGAAGAAACAGAAGGGAAATCTCTGCCCAATGCAAAATGAACTCCATCGCATGTCTTCCTGGTGTGGAGTACCAGGTGCATTGGTTAATCCTAATAAGGCATCAGTTACAAGGTTTTCACTTAATAATTATATCGTTAAAATTGAAACACCGGTGGTATGAATTAGATCTGATGAGGTGACTAGATGCAGGTTGATGACGTACTTCGGAGTTAAGTTTGTATGCAACCTGTGTTTTCGGAGCCACGTCAACCATGTGAAAACGAAATACCGCAAAGGATTAGCAGCCTTGAATGTCATGGCAGCAGCCAACATCTAGCAGAGGCAACTTATCCTTCTGTTTCAGAGAATAGTCCGTGTACCAATCGAGTACGCTCTGGCAATTGTTACTGCCAGTACTACGCAAATTGACATGATGGAGAAAATACAGAATGAAGCGGTGATCATTTTCTTGGGGCGTACGAGGAATATTCCATGTGCAGCATTTATGCATCTTCTTAATTTTTCAACCATCAAGATCTGGAGGACACGAGCATACCCGAAGATAAGTGCAGATAAAGAGCATCCATTGAAAAACAAGCTCAACACAGGGAAAGGTGTCTAATATAAAAAAAAAAAAACCTAGGGTGGGCCGAGCAGTGGATATCATCAAACAGGTATCTGGGCTTACCAATATCAACGCTGGCAAGGAGTGGATACAAGGGCCTAGGTTTATTCAAGGGAACATTCTTGAGGATCGTCACACTCGACAGCAAATGTAAGGAACAGAACTCAGTCAAGGTCAATGTGAAGGTCAACAGTCTTGCCTAGAATAACTCCAATGAGAAAGATAAATTCAATTAGAACTTCCATATATTTCCCAGTGCAACAAATGCACCTCTTGCTTTTGATATCCGTATTTTGGTATCATTTTCTGGCCCTCCCTCTTTGTCTATATTACTGCCGAGATATATGTAGGATTGTACGTCTAGTAGAGGTATTTCTCATATGTTTATTTGATTATTGCCAACTGCATTAATTCTCATACTTTTTATCGTATCTATATAATTATTATTTTCAGTCTCATCTTTTGTGATCTCTCATCAAGTATGCTCACGTGATCTTGCATCTAGTGATGGTTGTGTGATAGAGGGGCTATATCATTAGTGAAGTCTATAGCAAAGATGGTTATCAAGTTGCTTAATCAGTGACCACTGGAATCCATTTCTATTGTTTTGAGTTATTTTCATAACCCAATCTATGGAAGTGAACCATAGGCAGTAGACAAACACATGAAAAGACGATTAGAGGCCACAGAGATGGGATTTCTCAGAAGAATGTTGAAAGTTCCCTGGACAGATAAAAAATTCAATGAGGAAGTTCTCAAAGACACCAACACAAAGAGGGAGTTCTTAAAAAAAACAGCAGAAAGAAGCAATCAACATGTTTCGGGCACATCATGAGAAGAGGACAGTAGGAATACTTCCTTACAACTGCAAAATAGAAGGAAAGAGAGATCGCGAACGACAGAGAGGGAAATACTGGATAGCTTGGTGTAATGGCATGGAAAACAGCCAACAACAGAAATGATAGCACAGTAGATAGAACATTGTGGAAGGACATGATCTCCTACGCCAACCGGTATGGCACATGACGATGATGATAAATCTATGGCCAGTAGAAAGAGAAATAGAGATAGATGACATCCCTGTCTTACTCCTGTTCTTATATCAAATGTAAACTGCCCTTCATGCACCACACATTTCATTCATTCATACATTGTTCTTCATCATCATCATCGAGTGCCATCTCCGCAACGAAGGTCGCCTACTATGAAGCGCCATTCTGCTCTGTCTCTTACTTCGATGGTGCAGGTTGTCATAGGCTGGTTTGTCCATCTTTTGATGTTACTCGTCCATGATAGTCTTCGTCTGCTCTTTTACCTTGTATTTTCCCCTCCATGATTACTTTTAGTAGGCTGTTGTGTCTTTTAATATGGCCCAAAAATCGCATTTGCCTTGTTTGAATTGTGCTTAGTAGTTCTCTTTTCATTTTTAGTTGTTTTAAGACTTCATTGTTTGTTTTCTTTTCCTTTGATCCAATACTGCCTATTCTTCTATATATCCACATTTCAAAGGCTTTGTTCTGTTTTCTTGTCTAATGTCCATGTTTCTGCACCATATAGGAATGTTGATAAGACATAACATTTTGCTAGTCTTTGTTTTAGCCCTTGTGTTATTTGTTTTGATGTTAGTATGCTCTTCATGACATTAAAATTACTTTTTGCCATTCCTATTCTTTTGTTTATTTAAATTGTACATTTTCCATCACTGGTTATAGTATGCCCAAGGTAGTTGTAGTTCTGAACGGTCTCCAGGTCTATTCCTTCTATTTTGATATCCACTTGTGGGTTTTGAGTATCTTCGTTGTTTATGATAATAGTTTTAGTCTTTTTGATATTCATATGTAGTCCTTTTTTTTTTTTGCTTATCATGTTTATTTCATTAAGTAATTGTTGTAAATCTTTAGGATTTTTTACTAGTAGTACAGTATCGTCAGCATATCTTAGGTTATTGATTATCTTTCCATTAATTTGCATGCCTCACATCTCTATGATGTTTTTAAAAGTTTGCTCAGTGTATAAATTGAACAAGCTTGGTGATATAATGCATCCTTGTCTTACTCCTCTTCTTGTATCACTGGGTGTAGAGTTCTCTTTGTTATATTTTTAATTGATGTTTGCTCCGGGTCATCATCATCATCATCTCTGTATCTCTGTTAGGCATTCTATAAGTTGTTTGTGGTGTACTCTATCGAACGCTTTGATGTAGTCTATGAAGCAGACATATATTGGTTTGTTTACTTCTATGTATTTTTCGATTAATGTTCTCATGCAGAATATGGCTTCTTTTTTCCCGCTATTTTTCCTAAATCCAAATTGCTGCTCATCTAATTCAGTATTTATTTTATTGTGAATCCTTCTTTGTATAACTTTTAGGGGTTAACCCAAACATAAATTGCGAGGGGTGGGGAAGTGCTGCTAGACAAAAGGAGTTGAGAACGGAATAATGAAAACTTGAGGAGCTCTACTCTTATTTTGTTGGCCCAGGAAAACAATTATTTCAAATTGGCACGTGAAATGGAAGGGCAATTTACCCTGAACTTGACAAACCGGACTTATCAAAAGAATGGGGTACTATGGAAACACCCCCCAATGCCTTAGACTAACTGAAGCTGTTGCAGGTCGACATCGCAGCTCTCCAGAGGATTATGCGTGCAGATTGTGGATTAGGTAAAGAGCAATAGTAAACTTTCTTCTAGCAAGAGCTTAGCTCTGAACAACATAGCCATATGTGGTAGGGTTTACTGCTTTAACTAACTCGACAGTTAAATAGCAACCCCATACGGATTGTTAAAGCGCATAATCTACCTCAAGATTCACTCTCAAAGTGAGTTAATCCACATTTACATACCAAGACAGAGGCCGTATTATTGTGTGTGGACGAGGTTTTAGTAGCCAGCGAGACGACGTAATTGAGTAAATGTTTATATAGTAATATTGTACTGGCAACAAACAGCAGCTATACGAATTAACAACCAAACAGGACAATTCCAATATATAAAACAAGGAGTTAGACAAAGCTGTGTTCTGTCACCGGATTTGTTTTCACTTTACAGCGAATATATTATGAGATCAATATTAGACAAAAACGGAATTGACGAAAACGTCAACGGTCACAACATAAATAATTTGCGATATGCGGATGACACAGTCTTAATGACTATAGAAATTATAGACATAATAGCAGAAGAAAGCAACAAGAAAGGCCTCAGTCTGAATAGTAAGACAACAGAAGTAATGGTTATATCGAAGAAACAATCATCACCATCATGCAGCATAAAAATAAACGAGACAAATCTGAAACAAGTACAACGTTTCAAATAATTGGGCACAATAATTACATCAGATGGGAGATGCACCACATAAATAAAAAGCAGAATAACTCAGGCCAAAATAGCATTTCAGAAAATGAAAAATATCAACAAATATATATATAAATATATGCAACAAATCTATGTCAATAACAATGAGAAAGAGAGTTCATCGGTGCTATATAGAACCAATTCTGACCTATGGAAGCGAATCATGGACAGTAGACAAACAAATGAAAAGACGATTAGAGGCCACAGAGATGGGATTTCTCAGAAGAATGTTGAAAGTTCCCTGGACAGATAATAAGACCAATGAAGAAGTTCTCAAAGAGTCCAACACAAATGGGAGCTCTTAAAAACATTTTTCGGGCACATCATGAGAAGATGAAAGTTGTAATACTTGGTTACAACTGGCAAAATACAAGGAAAGAGAGATCGCGGACGACAAAGAGAGAAAATACTGGATAGCTTGGTGTCATGGCATGGAAAACAGTCAACAACATAACTGATACGATGCACTGTAGATAGAAGATTGTGGAGGGACATGATCGCCTACGCCAACCGGCAGGGTACATGATGATGATGATGGTGATGGTTAGTAACGAACATGCTGTAGTCGTAATGCCCGCCAATAACTAATATCTTCTGTGCCACAAACAATGTCCTGTGGTATGTGGGTTAAGGTCACCGCACTCTGGACACACATTTAGGCGTTACAAAGTTTCCAAAGAATCATGTAAAGTGAGGACATTGAGGGTTTCGATAGTTCTGGCTGTGTACGTATCTAGCACTAATTTGTATGCGGTTACATATACACATTTGATTTTGTTTTCCTGATTGCTGCAGCCTCAAGACTGCGTCCTTCATCTTCTTCTTTCTTCTTTTTCTAACTTTTTTGTTATCTCCCAGTGGAGCATGGGTCTTCAACAAACACTTCCCATGTCATTCTGTTTTTTTTTGCCATTCTTTTAAAATAATTCCATGGCTTCCCCCTCATCTTCATCTCTACTTCTATCTGTCTTCTCCATGAACTCCGTGGTCTCCTCTTTGTCTTTTCCCCTGGGGATTCCAAAAAAGGGCATGTTGTGTAATACTCTCAGTTGGCTTCCGTAGTGTGTGTCCTATCCAGCGCCATCGTCTTCGCTGTATCTCTTTATCAACTGGCATTTGACTGGTACATTTCCATAATTCTATGTTAGAGATGTTGTCCTGCCATTTCCATCCGTTTATTCTGCGTAAGCATCCATTAATGAAAGTCTGTATCTTCGTGATTGTCAATTTTGTTGTTCTCTATCTTTCACAGACATATAATAGGACCGACTTAACATTTGAGTTGAACATTTTTATTTTTGTATTTAACCTAATTTCTTTGGATTTCCATATGTTTCCCAGTGCAATGAAAGCTCCTCTTGCTTTTGATATCTTTATTAAGGACTGCGTCCTCACTGACACATAATTCATTATACAACAGTTAATCGTTGCGGATATTCGAGGCATAGACATTGAACACAATCATCTTCCACTTTAAGAACCCACCAGGTGGTCTACATATCACTTCTATCTGTGGGGTGTGTAGCCTAGAGATACAAGGTCGGCATCAGGACAAGAAAGACCGAAGTTTAAAGTCAACCAGAAGCGTTGGCGATTTTTTCCAGTACATGAACAAGTATAACCTGTGGTTTCTTTATGACATTAATCTGTCATTTCGTGTAGTGAGATCAGATAACTAGCCCTATCGGATAAGGACAATAAACAGGAGGTCCTGTGTGCACTTGGAAACGTTAATGAACCTTTGCCCGTTAAAATCGGAAAGAGCAGGCCATAAATATGGCCACTGTCCGGGTAAAGTCGTCAGAAGAAACACACCAACACTGTAGATCCCGTTCTCTGAAGTTCGTACACGCAGGATTCTCCATCAATCTTTATTATTCCTGCCTATGTATATTTGTTGTTCTATCATTTACTATGGTTTGGGTATACTCATTCTCTTCTCAACGCAGAACGCAATGTTGTAAAAGGTTCATTTATCTACGGCCAGTGCTGGCATGCACCAGAGATACATCAATCCAATGAATGGCATACCTTCTTGGCTTACCAAGCATTAGAGTGCGACATAAGTTTGACAAGGTCTGGGCCTATTTACATTTGATAACAAAAAATAAGAGCAATCCTTGCATTCAGAATTGAGTACGATCAAGGCATGCGTCTCAGGCACGAAAAATCCTGGATAGACGAGGCAGAAAGATCCATAAAGAGAGTGTGTAATATGACTGGCATTAAAGTTGTCATTGGTTAGAATGAAACAAAAGCAGGAAAATGTTAATTAAAGTAATCATTCAGCTTGCAGGGACTGCCGGAGCTACGGTCCTCATGGTACATGAATCCATAAAAAAAAAAAAAATCATCATCCTTTTATCTGCGTCAACGATTCTGTGGTTCACTGAGAGAGTAGGGCAGCTCTTGGAGCATCCTGGCATACCAACGTGGATGGGTTGTCCAGGACACACTAGTGTACTCTGCAATGAAATAACCGATATGATCGCGGGCATTACTTGCATTGTGTGTGGCCTGACTCTGCATACAGATTCCATCGCCAAGCTCGTTTTTAAAGCCAGCTTAAACTGATTAAACTAGCACATTGAATTTGACTATATATCTACTGTAATCAATTCTTTCATGTGAAACATAACAGTTTAAGATTTCAGGAAACTTAAGTTTTGTGCCCAAAAATAACATATTTTCAGGTGATTGTGCTGAAGATGTCGTATTTTTGTGCGGCAAATCTCTAAATTTGGACTTACATGTTTGTCATGGAATCTCAGAAACTAATAAAGACAGCTTCGTGTAATGTGGTATGCATATAGAACATTAAGTCTAGTCAAGTCATTTCTGAACTTTTGGATTAGATCTATTGTTGGAAAAAATATGCTCACTTATGGGGAACAATAACATTTTCTTTTTAAATCAGGGGTATGAGTTACAAAATATCACTGAAATAACATCAAGTTAATGATCTATAGTATTCCCATTAGTTCAGATTTTCCCAGTCGTATATCCCTACTTGTCTGCCAAATATGGAGACATAATAGTAATAATGTTTTGAGATGTTCTAACAAATGTCAGTAACAATATAGTAAACATTGAATTGAGAGAAAATTGGAAAAATGTACCTTACCATGGTGTTTTTAAAACATAAACTTGGTTCAATGAGCCCCTGCAGCATATGAGCCATCTTCAGGATATTCCTCAGCTCTCTGAACACCGTTTATAACTCTTTTTATCGTATTATCTATTGTAATCATTTTTTTCAGCTGCTCTTATACGTGCCAGATCAAAACTTCGAAATAACTACATGATGTAGTGCCCACAGCTTAGTCCCAAATTCTTTAATATTTCAAGTTTTCCCAGTTCTCCTTCATTATAGACAACAATAGCATCATTCACAGCTATTTCTAGTCTACCTCTAACAACAAAAGTAGTTTTATAGCACCTTTCCCAGATCAAATGATGGAATACTTCATTAGCATTTTACGTTCCAACAGATGCAGGATAAAATGAGTATATTAGATGAGAGATCACAACAGCTGGGACTAAAGATTAATAGAGATAAGACCAACATTATGAGAATTAATGCAGTTGGCAATAACCATATAAAACTAGGAGAAATACCTCTACTAGACGTACAATCTTATACATATCTGGGCAGTAATATAGATAAAGAGGGAGGAACAGAAAATGATACCAAAATAAGGATATCAAAAGCAAGAGGAGCTTTCATTGCACTGGGAAACATATGGAAATCCAAAGAAATTAGGCTAAATACAAAAATAAAAATTTTCAACTCAAATGTTAAGTCGGTCCTATTATATGGCTGTGAAACATGGAGAATGACAAAGTTGACAATCACGAAAGTACAGACTTTCATTAATGGATGCTTGCGCAGAATAAAGGGATGGAAATGGCAGGACAAAGTCACTAACGTGGAATTATGGAAACGTACCGGTCAAATACCAGTGGATAAAGAGATACAGCGAAGACGATGGCGATGGATAGGACACACACTACGGAAGCCAACTGAGAGTATTACACAACATGCCCTTTTTTGGAATCCCCAGGGGAAAAGACAAAGAGGAAGACCAAGGAATTCTTGGAGAAGACAGATAGAAGCAGAGATGAAGATGATGGGGAAGACATGGAATGATCTTAAAAGAATGGCAAAAAACAGAACGACTTGGAAAGTGTTTGTTGAAGACCTATGCTCCACCAGGAGCTAAAAGGTAAAAGAAGAGAAGATTTTGCGTTCCACTGTACAAACATTTGCTCAATAACTCAACATTTGAAAGATCTTCAAACTCAGGTTTTATTATTTCCATGACAGACTCTGGCAGCTTATTTTTTATTTAACCATGACACCATTTTCCACAGTTTAAATGTATTCCTTTCCTAAGTTGCCAGATTGACCATATTGCCTTTTTCATTTCTTATGAATTCCCTCCCCTTGATCAAATCGCCCCTCCGCATTGACCCTGAATTCTTTTTATTGACAAATTGTGTCAGTCTTCCAACACCTCTAATTCCTTTATATGTTTTTTACCATTTTCTTCGGATAATTTGCTTTTATTGGCAGTAACTTTAACTAGGAGTCTCTTTCCCATTCTCTTCTGAACATGGCCGCAACATTCTAGTTTTGTTATTGTTTTACCTGTATAAATGGGGGGTTTCAACCCAGCAATTTCTTTGTAGCTTTTTGAATCTCCATCTCCTAGGTAACCAGTGTATTTTAGGCCATACTGACTGACAGATCTTAGAAAGATTCTTTTCAGACCTACAGGTTCCATGTTTCCTGCACAACCATCATGATATTTGTGCAAGTGGTTGTGTATTGTTCCTTCCATTCCAGTAATTTATCATCATACATTTTCTTATTCTACATGCACCACAGTAATTAAATAGGGCCTACACATCAATGACTTTTGCTGGTGATTTCTTAATTACAGACAAACGACAGACGCGCAATATGGAATCAAAGTAGTGTCATAAAAAGATTACCCAAAAAACACTAGGGATATAAATAAAATAGCAACATGAAATATTGTCACAGTTACGATGCAGAAATCCAAGCAATAAAGTTGGCAGTAGAAAAACTGGTGAACAGTATTCTTATCCCAAGACATGTAGTGTTTTTGACAGATGCAAGACCAGTATTCCAGGCACTACAATTCAGAAAATTGCCACATCTGCGGACCTTATTAACTGAACTCTGCAAGTACCACAGGGTTACCCGCAGTAGATCCCATCTCACTGTAGAATACCAGGAAACAAGAAAGCAAATCAGTTGGCAAAGGAAGGTGCAACAGGCGCACAACCAGATGCACCGGTTACATACCATCAGAAGAAAGACTGATAGTGCCTGAGTCGATCGTGATACTGTCATTTAAAATAATTCAATAATTTAAAATATTATTTTAAAATACTTTCAAATTCGATTTTGCAACAAGAAATTATTTATTCTATTCAAAATTGATTATAGTTTCATTTGGTGTAAAAAAAAATGAAAATGTCACATTTTGAAGAAAATACTCATTTTTAAAGATCCCTTTTTGTGATCCCTTTGAGAACTTTCTCATTGGTCTTTTCATCTGTCCAGGGAAATTTCAACATTCTTCTGAGAAATCCCATCTCTGTGGCCTCTAATCGTCTTTTCATTTGTTTGTGTGTCTACTGTCCATGATTCGCTTCCATAGGTCAGAATTGGTTCTATATAGCACCGAGGAACTCTCTTTCTCATTTTTATTGACATAGATTTGTTGCATAAGATATTTTTCATTTTCTGAAATGCTATTTTGGTCTGAGCTATTCTGTTTTTTTATGTATGTGGTGCATCTCCCATCTGATGTAATTATTGTGTCCAAGTATTTGAAACGTTGCACTTGTTTCAGATTTGTCTCGTTTATTTGTATGCCGCATGATGGTGATGATTGTTTCTTCGATATAACCATTACTTCTGTTTTCTTACTATTCAGACTGAGACCTTTCTTGTTGCTTTCTTTTACTATTATGTCTATCATTTCTTGTAGTTCGTTCTCTGTCTCTGCTATTAAGACTGTGTCATCCCATATCGCAAATTATTTATGTTGTGTTCGTTGACTTTAATTCTTTTTGTGTCTACTATTGATCTCATAATATATTCGCTGTAAAGTGAAAACAAATCCGGTGACAGAACAAAGCCTTGTCTGACTCCTTGTTTTATATATTTGAATTGTCCTATTTGGTGGCTAATTCGTATAGCTGCTGTTTGGTGCCATATACACGTTTTTATTATTCGCAGATTCTTATCATCATCAATGTTTAATTTCTCCATCATATTTATTATTTCCACATGCTTTACTTTGTCAAATGCTGTTGTGTAGTCTATAAAAAGCACATTTATAGATCATTCTTTACCTCTATAGATCTATAGGTCAATGTTCTTAAGATGTACATTGCATTATTGGTGCCCTTTCCTTCCACAAATGCACATCATTCCTCACTTATTTCTGGTTTTATTGTGTACCTTTCACGTCTCATGATGCTTCTTAGAATATTTTCGTCATATGGCTCATGAGGCTAAGAGTGCGGTTGTCTTCACACATATATGTAAGTAAATAAGTTTAGTCCTACATAACTAATTATGAGTATTCAAAAAAAAAATATTATCGAACTAGAGGGAGAAATAAAAATGAAAATATTTTCTCTGAATATTGTGCTGTAGCCAGAAGAAAAATGAACGAGGGCTAGTCTGCGCATGATACCCGTTGTAGTTGACCAGCTCTTGGTAGGGTCAAAACACAGTGAAAGGGTTCTAAGCAAATGTGGGAGGATATTGTAAAGGTTACCGTAGCTATAACGTCACCGGCAATGTCTATAAATATTTACGTATATACAACCATGAGAGAACCCACGATTTCAATGTTAATGAATATTTCTCAACAGCCAACTGCTTTAATTCCACGTTCACATGAGCGCGAGCCATAAATAAAAGATTATACGAAAATGTACAAATTGTTTCACATTTTGATCACTTCACATTGTGATGTTCAAAGCACAGAATGTCTGAAAGTAAGGTAAAAGGCGAATATATTCTGTTCACTTTGAGTGTAGTGCGCATGCGTTCATTTCCTGGAAAACCCACGATTAATGAATATTTTGCTACAAAAAGGCCTGTGGAAGTCATGAACTCCACGTTTGTCACTTTATCCTTCCAGGTGATACCAAGAATACGGCGTAGACATCGCATATGGAATGCATTTAGCTTTCTCTCCTGCTTTACATAGGTTGTTCAAGATTCGTTGCCATACAGGAGGATACTAATTATGCAGGCATTGTACACTGCGGCTTTTGTTTTAATTGTCAGTTTGCTGTTTTGCCAGACACGCCTAGAAAGACGAGCAAAGGTGGTAGCAGCTTTACCGTACGATTGTCAATGTATGTATCTACAAATAGTCTGTCACTGATGATGGACCCTAGGTAGTTATACTGCCGCACGATATCAAGTTTATAGTTGTCGAAAGAGATTTCAGGTGTTGCTTCGACGCCCTGACCGATTATGTTATTTTTCTGCAAACTTATTGTTAGACCGAAGTCTCGCCAGGCATGTGAAAAGCGATGTACCATCCTCTGGAGTTCTTCCTGATTTTGCGTGACAAGTGCAACATCGTCAGTAAATAACAGATCTCTAATAGAGATATGTCTGACCTTAGACCTTGCCTTTAGTCTTGCGATATTGAACAATCGACCATCGGATCTAGTATGCAGATAGACTCACTCATTTGCATGTGAGAATGCATGTTTTAACAGAAAAGCGAAGAAGATTCCAAAGAGAGTTGGAGCAAGAACGCATCCCTAATTGACACCGCTGCGTATGCCGAATGGTTGTGGTGTGCTGCCGTCGTATTGGATGGTGCCCTTCATGTCACCATGAAACGATTTGACTATCGTCAGTAGAGTATGTGGGCATACTATTTTGGAAAGTATTTTGAAAAGACATTCTCTGCTGACAAGATCAAATGCCTTTGTAAGGTCGATAAAGGCGATGAAGAGAGGCTTTTTCTGCTCTCTATATTTTTTTGAAGTAGGCGTAAAGAAACAAATCATGTTTGCAGTTGATCTTCCGATTCTAAAGCCGCATTGCGATTCAGGAAATACGCGTTCTGTGAGTTTTTGTAGCCTTCCTAAGATGACTCTGGCGAAGGTCTTGCGTTCGATGCTGAGGAAGGAGATGCCTCTGTAATTGTTGCAGTCACTTCTATCTCCTTTATTTTTGTAGAGAGTTACATTCACTGAGCCTCTCATATCTCGAGGAATGGCTTTCTATTTCCAGAATAGATGTAGTACTTCAAGCAGGGGATGTAACAAAACACTTTTTGCAGGATTTAATCAGATCGGGAGGGATCCCATCTTGTCATGGAGTCCTGCCTGTGACCAAGCTATCTATGGCCTTGCTAAGTTCCTCTACGGTTGGTTCAAATGCAAGAAACACCCTGTAATATTTGACAAGGCTCAATCACATTCCACCACGGCTTTCACTTTCACATCTATCTATTAATTGAGTTATTGAGTTATTGAGTTATTTGCGGGTAATCATCATTGCACTCCGAACATGTCCATAGGTGCTCAGATCCCCTCCTCAGCAATTCCCTCAGTGTCCAGCGACTGACGACTCCAGTTCTATGTTAGTTGACAAGTCTTCTTACAAGGCCACTAAATTTCTCGTTTCTGGCTGTGCCCATCTTAACTCCCATTTCCATCATCCGAAGAAGTAACGTAGATCTATGTTTGTCGAAGTCCTGTGCTCTACCCACATCCCGGAGGGCATTAATGATGTCCTCTCGATCCATTGGTTGCCCGTCCACAACGACAGCACATCTAGCCAACCCGTCCGCTATTTCATTTCCTCGTACTCCCGCATGTCCAAGGACATAGACAAAGGTGTCCTTACGTATTTTGGATTTCTGCAACGACTCTACCCATTGCAAGCGTACAGAAACCGCCTCCACTTTTTTAATCATGCTCATCGAATCACTCAGTATACAAGCGTGGGTGTAGTCTTGTGACTCTAACCATTTCAATGCCTTGGTCACTGCCATCGATTCCATAGTCATGCTACTCGTGGTCATGAAGTATGCACCATTGTCCTCATTGACTATTCTGCCTGCCGAGCGTTCTGTAAATGCCCATGCACTTCTTTGGTGTCGTATTACATATCCGTCTGTATAGATGACTGCATCTGTCTCATCGGTGTTATCGCAGATGAGACCGTTGACCTCAGCATTAACCACGACCGGGTTATGTTCCCTACTTTTTCTGTCGAGTGTGAAAATACACGAGAAAGTCCCCTTGAATGACATAGGTACCGGTATCCACTCCTCACCAACGCTGATATTGGTAAGCCCACAGACCTGTTTGATGACATCTTCTGCTCGGCCCACCCATGATATGCCTCTTTTTAGCCTGGCACCTTTCACTGTGTTGAGCACGTGGTGCAATGGATGCTCTGTATCTGTACTAATCTTCAGGTATGCTCGTGCTCTCCGGATCTTGATTCTGTCATCCATAGTTGGAAAGTCAAGAAGATACCTCATTGCTACACAGGGAGTGTCCCTCGCACATACCAAGATAATGCGCATGGCTTCATTTTGTATTTTCTCCAGCCTATCAGTTTGAGTCGTACTGACAGCAAGAATTGCCAGGGCATACTCGATTGGTGCGAGGACTAATCACTGGAACAGAAGAGTAAGTAGCCTCTGCTCGATGTTAGCAGCTGTCATGACCTTCAAGGCGGCTAATCCATTGCGGGATTTTGTTATCACATTGTCGACGTGGTCCCGAAAACACAGGCTGCGATCAAACTTAATTCCGATGTATGTCATCAACTTGTCCCTGGTCACCTCATCAGCTCCCATTCGTACTACTGGTGTGGTCGTATTAACGATATGATTGTTAAGGGAGAACCATGAAACTGATGCTTTATTAGGATTAACCAAGGCACCTGAAACCCCACACCAGGAAGAAATGCTATCGAGTTCGTCTTGCATTGTGGAGGCGATTCCCTGTCTGTCTCGTCCCTGTTGATATACCAGAATATCATCAGCAAAAGTCATAGTTCTTCCCTTCCCATTCAGCTGTTGTTCCGTGATCGTTATTGTGTACACGTTAAATATGTTATGATTTTTAATAACAACGTTTATTTGTCTATTCGCATTTTTCGCGTCTTACTTGAGCTTTCCTCGTTAATTACTACGATAATATAACGATAATATAATCGATGATATATGTCTATATATATTTATATTGGATTTGCTTAGTCATATTCATTTCTGTAAGGATAATATTTTTTTTTTAATTTTGCACCATTGCAAGTTTATGCCGCGATAGCTCAGTGGTGAACTGGACTACAAAGTACAAGTGGTAGGGTTCGATCCCAATCGACGGCTTCCGGGTTCATCCAGCTTTTAATGGGTACCGGATTTTTTTTCAGGTAAAAAAAAAAGCGGCACGGGCATAATACCGAGCACATTACCCCAAAAATCATATGCCGAATGTCTGTAAAATGTGTGGTCACTAACACCATATGCCCTATACGCCACTTGGCGTGACGGCGGCACTTTAATATTATTATACTATATAATAATATACTTATTACTAGTTTATAATACACATTTATTGATAGTACACTTGTAATTTGGATTGCAAGCACTTCGTAAAGCGACTAATTTATGTCATTGAATAGAAGACTAGAGAGGTTTGTATTTTTTAATTTCTATATATTTTGTCTTTCGTTTCAGTGTTTCTTCGTACATTATATAGACCGTTCGTCTTTCTTTAACACATTGACGTAACGTCTGTTAATGACAGTCAATAAACTCTGAACGTGTTACTTAACACGAACACATATTTGTTAATGTACTATTGCTACAGTCATTAAGTCATGTTATATCAACACATAATAAATTCAATAGACGATATATCACTTTTAAAGTCAAAAAAATTATAACAATCCTACCGGGCGATCTGGATAAGCGCTGGACTCACATACTCTGGGAATTAGTAAACACCATCACAAAATATACTTATGTTTTGGAAGTGAAGGCGTGCCTCACAACAGCAGAGCTGGAAGTTGTCCCACAGCTGAAGGCTTGCGCCAGGATCGGTGAACCAGAACAATCCAGACAATGCTCCACCTCTCCGTGGTTCCTCCAGCAACAGATTAATTGTCTAGATTGGCCAAGCGAGTAGGGATCGAAGAAGGAAGACAACCGAGTGCTCAAAAAATGTCGTGCTGATGTCGGATGTGTTGGGCCGAAAGGCACAAATATTGCAGTTATACAGCATACCACAACACGACGCAGACACACCAACTTAATGTCCTTATAAGCGAGTATGATAAAGAGGAATACTCATTTGGTCATCGGGTGAATGCAAGCAGCAGCAGCATACTTCTATTTTATCTAAACTCCAGTCATGCCGTTGACTAACTACATCGGCAAACTGATCACCTATGTCAGGGATGGCCAATTTCTTTCAAATGGCGGGCCACTTTTTTTTTTTTTGTGGCGGGCCACACACATAACAACATCAATACAAATAAACTTGGCATTTGTTTTAAGGTAATATTTGTGTTATTTATCGGCATTATTTGCTTACATAAATCATTTTATTGCAACAGAGTTAAAAATGCCTAGTTTATTTATAAAAATGAATAAAATTAGCTATTTATATTGTTTAACAAACATGTTTTAGTTAGGTCATTTTAAAGTTGACATGTAACAAACCTTAATGAGAACAGTGTGGACGTTCATGTGCAGCAACAAGTTCATCAAAGTCAATGTGTAAAGATGATGATGATATTCGTAATAAATCCTGAAGGTGGCCATCAGTGAGTCGGTATCTTTGTGACGATTAAATATCCTTCATTGTTGAAAAAGCGCATTCACATATATATGTGCTTCCGAATATAGAAGTAATTTTCAAACTGAAATCACTCAATGCGGGATATTTTTTTTCCTGTGGCGCAAGTTTCCAAAAGTCAACTCCTATCTCCATCCTTGATTGGAAAAAGGGGTCACTTTGGAGGTTACGTAGCTCCAACTGAAAAGTGTCATGTTGTTGGAAAATGTCACACTTCATAGAGTTGTTAAACAATGCCATTTCTGTCCGTATACCACTGAAGTCAGAAAATCGTTCATTGAATTGCTCAAATAGTTTGTCTAACATTAAAACAGAAAATCAGTTTAATCAGTGGCATTGCGCTCCTCAATCAATTCTTTGCACGAAGGAAAATGAATGAAATTTTCTTTGGTCAGGGTAAATCTAAAAACTTTTAGTCGACTTATAAATCCATCTAGGTGTCCTACCAAATCTGAGACTGTTTGGGAACGTCCTTGTAGTTTCACGTTGAGTTCATTCATGTGCTGGGTGATATCAATTAAAAAGGCCAATACGCTGTGAAAATGTGGATCAGACATTTTTCTGATCAGTTCTTTGTTGGTATCATGTTTCTTTAAAAACTGCTTTATCTCGTTTCTCAAAACAAAAAACCGCCTCAAACGATTCCCTCTGCGTAGCCAGCGTACGTGTGTGTAGAGCACTAAATCGCCGTATTCCGCCTCAACTTCTGATAGAAAATGTATAAACTGTCGGTGTATCAAAGACCGATTCCCGCCTTCTATTAAATTCACATACTTTATTACAGTTTTCATAACATCCTCCACTCCACGTCTAGAATCTTGCCACACAGCTCCTCCTGATGTATAATGCAGTGTAATGCTGGGCAATGGATTCCAGCCTTCCTTAATAATTCAACTAGACCTGTTTGAGTACCACACATTGACTTAGAGCCATCTGTCACTATTGCTGCAAGTCTGTTTATGTCGCCGATACCGTTAACAACTTTCATAACTGAGTTATACATGTCTTGACCTTTGGTCGTATTATGCAATGAATCTAAAGCTAGTAGCTCTTCGTTGATAATAAAGTCTTTTCTCTCTCTCTGCGATCATGACTCAATCAGAGTAGGATTCCAGACTCCCACATGAAGTCAACTATCAGGTTAAGTGTGTTGGTCGCCCCCACAGACAGAACATCACATTTAGAGTCTGCCAGATTCACTCTGACTGAACACCCGTTCATACGCTGCACTGTGTTCTGTGGCAGTGGCCCAGTGCATCCGATTTCAGCCAGCATTTTATTCAGGTTCGCTTTCCTTAACCTTTGATTGTCCCCAATCTTCATGCAAGGCAGCAGATTGTCTTTTCTGTAGGGGGATTCTGCCCTTAGATGGTTTGCCCTCCCAGGTTTACGAGCACCATCTGCACGAGTCACTAGAGGTGACTAACACAGACATGCACACACACAGATATGAGATGTGAATAACACAGACATGTACAAAGCAATACAAGGCATGACTAACACCGACACACATCAAGATATATGACACATGAATAACATAGACATGCACATAAAGATATGACTGACATAGACATGCACACACAAAAATATGACACATACCTAACATAGACATACACACAAAGATATGACTAACATAGGCGTGTACACACAAAGATATGAGATGTGTCAAACACAGACATGCACACACAAAGATATGAGATATGACTAACATAATCATGCACACAAAGATATGAGATATCCCTAACCCAGACATGCACACACAAATATATGAAACAGTTCTTATGAAAATTAAAAGTTGTGCTGTGTCTGATATGTCAGTAGATTCATCCAAAGCCAGAGAAAAATAAGAGGAATTTGTAACGACACTCTTTAATTTCCTAGATATATGAGAACTTATTTCCTCAACCCTTCTAGTGACTGTCTGTTTTGATAGTGAAACGCTCTCAAAATGACTAGCAATTTTTTCCTCCCCAAATGCACGCGCCATGTTAATAGAACAACACTTTACGAAGTCACCATCACATAATGATTTTTTTTTTTTATTTCGCTATCTATGCGCTTACAACAAACGATGCCATTAAGGAACTTGTTTGTTTTGTTGTTAATGTAGTAAAAACAGATTTCTGAGCACTAACTTTTTTCTTCAAATCGCACACAAGTGTAGAACGTATTGTACCAATGTTGTCATTGTATTTAGCGGCGTGATGCTGTGTGTAATGCCGTTTAAGATTATACTCTAATTGACGTTAATTGTTCATATTATACCACGACCGCAGCAACAGACAATGGAAACACAGATTACAACAATAGCACTGTTTCCTGTTAAAATGGAACTGTTCACTGTAACTCGACAAAATCAGAATGATCAGATCGGATATATAATTTTGACTGATAAAAAGAGGTTTGGAGAGAAAGAAACTGAAAGTAATATAATTGTGAGCTGAATGTGTTGGGGTGGAGGAGGTGGGTGACTGACAGTATTTCTTGGCGGAAACTGTTTGAACTCGCCGAAGCGATAGTCAGCTATTGAACCATTCGTTGGCTTCTTCCTTTATTTAAACAAAGGTCGCAGGATGATCACAGGATGATCAAAAGGAAAAAAAAGAATGGGCCGGGAATGACGGGAAGTCGACGTTAAACTAACTACTAGAGTGTTCCGAGTTTTAAACATTGGTCTACTAGGGAATATTTGAGTTAGCTTTTTCCACGGTAGAAGTTAATGTAACACATTTGAAATCAATTTTACCCAGAACATTTTGCACAATGCAACCTGATTTAATTTATTTTTATGCGCCGCGGGCCACAAAAAGGACGTCGCGGGCCACTTGTGACCCGCGGGCACCTAATTGGCCATCCCTGATCTATGCTATAAATATCAGCCTTTCTAAGTGTTCTCTCTCTCTCTCTCTCTATCTCTCTCTCTCTCTCTCTCTCCCTCTCTCTCTCTATTGCTGCTAATCTGCTCTCTGCGCTGCCTGGCTGAATCTAAGTGAGACTTTTTATATGCTAGGCGATCCATTTTACTAATCAGTTTACATATCTTAACTTATTACTTTTATTTACACCCACAGCTTCCTCGTCACCGGAAAGACCCCTCTCCACCCCCCCCCCCCCCCCAATTCGCTTAGACTAACTGAAGCTGTTGCAGGTCGACATCGCAGCTCTCCAGAAGATTAAACGTCTAGATTGTGGATTAGGTAAAGATAAATAGTAACATTTCTTCTGTAAGGGAAACTTTGCCATATGGGGTAGGGTTTGCTGCCCTAACAAACCCAGCAGTTAAATAACAACCCCATACGGATTGTTAGAGCGCATAATCTACCTCAAGCTTCACTCTAAAGGAGGGTTAATCCACATTTGCATACCACGATAGAGACCGTATTAATGTTTGTGGACGAGGATTTGGTAGCGAACGAATCGATTTAATTGAGTAAACGTTTATATAGAACGCATGGCGATGGTTATAGTCCGTTCAAAAATTCATAATCACACCTGAATTAGTTTTGCGTGATAACCGTTTCTTATTTTGCTTTCAAATTTTGCATGCAATCTTAGAATATTGATGACGTTATAGAAATATTTTTTGCTCTGAGAAATTTGATCTAGTTTAAACGTTTTCTTCTTTAGGCTATATTAAATTCACCATGTTCGAATCTGACACCATTTTAGGATATATACATTAATTTGGTGCGGTCGTTCACGTAGAATAGTTTGGCTATTGCAGAAACACTAACTTGAGGAAAATCCCGTGCACAAAACTGAATTGTTATTGAACAACATGACGCACCACGGCCTTATCATTAATTACCGAAGGGAAGGCGTATCTTTATTAATTTTGTGAAAACTCAGTAGACAATTTGTTGACTTTAAATACCAACATTTATATCTAAATTACAATGAGTTTGAAATTCAAATTTATAACTATGCAAAAGGTTACTTTTTTTTTTACTATATCAGCACTTCCTTAGGGAATCCAAGATGGGGCATTTATATTGTGATATTCATGACCCAGAGAGACGAACGTAACTCGCGCTTGGTCTTAATAGATCGTCATTTTTTCTCATTGGATTAAACAAGACTCAGAGTGCACTCATGTCAATAAAGGAAGGAAAAGGAAAGTCGCCATCTTTGACATGGATGCCATAACACGTGAGATATTGAAAATGTTTGCTAATAATTTACTTGTTACTCTCAGGAATTTGAAATTAAAATTGCATGCAGACTGCAATATTGACATTTCTAAAAATATTCTATGGCAGATTGTGCGAGGAGCCGGCTTCACTTTCAGAAAAAAACTGTTGGGGGCAGGAATATTATTTGTGAAAAACCACACTTGGTCATTGCTCGAAGCAAATACCTGAGACAGATTCGTGAGCGGTATGATATTGTATATTTGGATGAATCATGGGTCAACGCACACCACACCTATGCTAAAGAATGGCAGTCAGTAAATGGCAAACTCAAAAGAACAATTCCGAGCAAAAAAGGCCAGCGCATTATATTAACGCATGCTGGAAGCACTGAAAACTTCCTTGTCCATGATGCAGGACTTATTTTTCAATCAAAAAGTACCGACGGAAGGGACTACCATACTGAAATGAATGGAAACATTTTCAGGCACTGGTTGGAGAACGATGTTTTACCAATCCTGGAGAGCCCTTCATGCATAATCATAGATAATGCATCATACCCCACAATGTTGTATCAGAGGAAGACAAAGTGCCTACTGCATCAAATACAAAAGAGCAAATTAGGACATGGCTTGCGAATGAAAATGTCAAATTTGACGACACATATTTAAAACCCGAATTGTTACAACTTGTGAAGAATACGAAAAAGAAAAAGGTGTACCATAATTTTGACTGATGAAAAGAGGTTTGGAGAGAAAGAAACTGAAACTAAAATAATTGTGAGGTGAATGTGTTGGGGTGGAGGAGGTGGGTGACTGACTGTATTTCTTGGCGTAAACTGTTTGAACTCGCCGAAGCGATAGTCGGCTCTTCAACTATTCGTTGGCTTCTTCCTTTGTTTAAGCCGGTCGCATGATGATCAAAAGGAAAAAAAGGCCGGGATTGACGAGAAGTCGACGTTAAACTAACTACTATAGTGTTCCGAGTTTTAAACATAGGTCTACTAGGGAATATTTGAGTTAGCATTCTCCACGGTAGAAGTTAATGTAACAAATTTTTAATCAATTTTACCCAGGACATTTTGCTCAATGCAAACTGATTTTATTTTGTATCCGCTGCGGGCCACAAAAAGGACGTAGCGGGCCACAAGTGGCCCGCTGGCACCTAATTGGCCATCCCTGTTGTAAAGGGTTCATTTATCTACGGGCAGTACTAGCATGCACCAGAGATACACCAATCCAATCAATTTCATACCTTCTTGACTTACCAATCATTAGAGTGCGACATAAGTTTGACTAGGTCCGGGCCTATTTAATTTTGATTTAAAAAAATAAGAGGATTCCTTGCATTCGAAATTGAGTACGATCAAGGCATGCGTCTCAGGCACGAAAATCCTGGATAGACGAGGCAGAAAGATCCATAAAGAGAGTGTGTAATATGACTGGCATTAAGGTTGCCATTGGTTAGGATGAAACAAAAGCTGGAAAATGTTAATTAAAGTAACCATTCAGCTTGCTAGGACTGTCTGAGCTAGGGACCTCATAGTACATGAATCCATCGAAAACAAAATAGAAAAACATTTCATCATCCTTTTATCAGCGTCAACGGTTCTGTAGTTCACTGAGAGAGTAGGGCAGCTCTTGGAGCATCCTGGCATACCAACGTGGGTGGGTTGTCCAGGACACACTAGTGTATTCTGCAATAAAATGATCGCTGGCATCCCTTGCATTGAGAGCGGCCTGACCCTGCATACAGATTCCATCGGCAAGCTCGTAAACAGCTTAAACTAGCAAATTGATTTTGACTATATCTACTGTAATCAATTCTTTCATGTGAAACATAACAGATTAAGATTTCAGGAAACTTAAGGTATGTGCCCAAAAATAACATATTTTCAGCTCATTTTGCTGAAGATGTATTTTTGTGCGGGAAATCTCTAAATTTGGACTTACATGTTTGTCATGGTATCTCAGAAACTAATGAAGATAGCTTCATGTAATGTGGTATGCATATAGAATATTACGTCTCGTCATTTCTGAACTTTTGGATTAGATCTATTGTTGAAAAAATATGCTCACTTATGGGGAACACTAACATTTTTTTTTTTTAATTAGGGGTATGAGTTACAAAATATCACTGAAATAACATCAAGTTAATGATCTATAGCATTCTCATTAGTTCAGGTTTGCCCAGTCGCATATTCCTACTTGTCTACCAAATATAGAGACATAATAGTAATACTTTTTTTTGAGATATTCTAATAAATGTCACTAAAAATATGGAAAAAATTGATTTGAGAGAAAATCGCAAAAATGTACCTTTCCATGCTGTTTTTAAAACAAAAACTTGGTTTAATGAGCTCCTCCTGCATATGAGCCAGCTTCAGGATATTCCTCAGCTCTCTGAACATCGTTTATAACTCTTTTTATCGTATTATCTATTGTAATCATTTTTTTCAGCTGCTCTTATACGTGCCAGATCAAAACTTCGAATAACGACATGTTATAGTGCCCACAGCCTAGTCATAAATTATGTAGTATGACAAGTCTGCCTAATTCTCCTTCATTATAGACAACAATAGCATCATTCACAGCTATTTCTAGTCTATCTCTAACAACAAAAGCAGTTTTAAGACACCTTTCCCAGGTCATATGATGGAATACTTCATTAGCATTTTGCGTTCCACTGTACAAACACTTGCTCAATAACTCAACACTTGAAAAATCTGCAAATTCAGGTTTTATTATTTCCATGACAAACTCTGGTAGCTTTTTTTTTATTTGACCATGACACCATTTTCCACAGTTTAAATGTATTCCTTTCCTATGTTGCCAGATTGACCATATATATATATATATATATTCATGTATATAGTAATAGCTGGCGGGGGAATATTCATAGCTGGCGGGGGCATATTCTTAACTGGCGGGGGAATATTCATAGCTGGCGAGGGAATATTCATAGCTGGCGGGGTCATATTCATTGTTGGCGGGGGCATATTCATAACTGGCGGGGGTATATTCATAGCTGGCGGGGGAATATTCACAGATGGCGGGGGCATATTCACAGCTGGCGGGGGCATATTCATAGCTGGCGGGGGCATATTCATAGCTGGCGGGGAAACATTCACAGCTGGCGGGAGCATATTCATAGCTGGAGGGGATATATTCATAGCTGGCGGGGGAATATTCACAGCTGGCGAGGGCATATTCATTGCTGACGGGGGAATATTCATTGCTGGCGGGGGAATATTCATAGTTGACGGGGACATATTCATAGCTGGCGGGGGAATATTCATAGCTGGCGAGGGAATATTCATAGCTGGCGGGGGCATATTCATAGTTGGCGGGGGCATATTCATAACTGGCGGGGGTATATTCATAGCTGGCGGGGGAATATTCACAGCTGGCGGGGGCATATTCACAGCTGGCGGGGGCATATTCATTGCTGGCGGGGGCATATTCATAGCTGGCGGGGAAACATTCACAGCTGGCGGGGGCATATTCATAGCTGGAGGGGACATATTCATAGCTGGCGGGGGAATATTCACAGCTGGCGGGGCATATTCATTGCTGACGGGGGAATATTCATTGCTGGCGGGGGAATATTCATAGTTGACGGGGACATATTCATAGCTGGCGGGGGAATATTCATAGCTGACGGGGGAATATTCATAACTGGCGGGGTATATTCATAGCTGGCGGTGGAATATTCACAGCTGGTGGGGCATATTCACAGCTGGCGGGGGCATATTCATAGCTGGGGGGGCATATTCATAGCTGGCGGGGGAATATTCATAGTTGACGGGGGAATTTTCATAGCTGGCAGGGGCATATTCATAGCTGGCGGGGAATATTCATAGTTGACGGGGGAATATTCATAGCTGGCGGGGGAATATTCATAGCTGGCAGGGGCATATTCATAGCGGTCGGGGGAATATTCATAGTTGACGGGGCACATTCATAGCTGGCGGGGGAATATTCATAGCTGACGGGGGCATATTCATCGCTGGCGGGGGAATATTCATAGCTGACGGGGGAATATTCATAGCTTGCGGGGAATATGCATTGCTGCCAGATAGTGACGACCTTTCTAGAAAGACAACCAATGCCATACATTGCAAACTGGAACCTCGAATTAATATTTTCCTGATTTTGTAAAATGAGTGTATGTTTGCACATTTTACACTGGAACTGTAGTTGTAAACTAATGCCAGATAATTGTTCAGACACTGTAAACACATTATCTATGTGGGAACAACATTGTGGACATGGGATCAGTTGAATGAAATCAATAAGTTGCTGAAAACCAAAAATTCTAGACTCACTACTACTAATAGCGTCATTGTTTGTAGAATCAGTAGATATGTCTGTATCGTTAGTAGAGCAGCCTCAAAGTTTCTAAAATACTGATGACTTTTCTAGTGCCTGAGTCGATCGTGACACTGTCATTTAAGATAATTTAATAAATTAAAATATTATTTTAAAATACTTTAAGATTCTTTTTTGCAAAAATAAATGATTTATTCTATGCAAAATTAATTATACTTTCACTGGGTGTAAAAAAATGTCAAATTTTGAAGAAAATACTCATTTCTTAATGAAAAAAGCTGCTCTTTTAAGAGAAAAGGATGAGCATGGGTGGGGTAAGTACCGTATATATAAGCACCTTTCCCAGGTCATATGATGGAATACTTCATTAGCATTTTGCGTTCCACTGTACAAACATTTGCTCAATAACTCAACACTTGAAAAATCTCCAAACATAGGTTTTATTATTTCCATGACAAACTCTGGCAGTTTATTGTTTATTTGACCATGGCATCATTTTCCATAGTTTAAATGTATTCATTTCCTATGTTGCCAGATTGACCATATATATATATATATATATATATATATATATTCATGTATATATTCATATATATAGTAATAGCTGGCGGGGGAATATTCATAGCTGGCGGGGGCATATTCATTGCTGACGGGGGAATATTCATTGCTGGCGGGGGAATATTCATAGCTAGGGGGGGGGGGCATATTCATAGCTGGCAGGGGAATATTCATAGTTGACGGGGGAATATTCATAACTGGCAGGGGCATATTCATAGCTGGCGGGGGAATATTCATAGTTGAAGGGGGAATATTCATAGCTGGCGGGGGAATATTCATAGCTGGCAGGGGCATATTCATAGCTGGCGGGGGAATATTCATAGTTGACGGGGCACATTCATAGCTGGCGGGGGAATATTCATAGCTGACGGGGGCATATTCATCGCTGGCGGGGGAATATTCATAGCTGACGGGGGAATATTCATAGCTTGCGGGGAATATGCATTGCTGCCAGATAGTGACGACCTTTCTAGAAAGACAACCAATGCCATACATTGCAAACTGGAACCTCGAATTAATATTTTCCTGATTTTGTAAAATGAGTGTATGTTTGCACATTTTACACTGGAACTGTAGTTGTAAACTAATGCCAGATAATTGTTCAGACACTGTAAACACATTATCTATGTGGGAACAACATTGTGGACATGGGATCAGTTGAATGAAATCAATAAGTTGCTGAAAACCAAAAATTCTAGACTCACTACTACTAATAGCGTCATTGTTTGTAGAATCAGTAGATATGTCTGTATCGTTAGTAGAGCAGCCTCAAAGTTTCTAAAATACTGATGACTTTTCTAGTGCCTGAGTCGATCGTGACACTGTCATTTAAGATAATTTAATAAATTAAAATATTATTTTAAAATACTTTCAAATTCTTTTTTGCAACAATAAATGATTTATTCTATGCAAAATTAATTATACATTCACTGGGTGTAAAAAATATGTCAAATTTTGAAGAAAATACTAATTTCTTAATGAAAAAAGCTGTTCTTTTAAGAGAAAAGGATGAGCATGGGTGGGGTAGGACCGTATATATTGAAAGACTGAAGAGTCTAGAGATGACAATGGTTCTTGACGATTCACACTGATTAGTGGGGCAAGCATACATGTCTACAATAGAGATCTTGCAGGAATAGTCAGTTTAAATACTCTTTAAGAAATGCTGGTAAGCGATGGAGCGTATATGGGGTTTCCTTTATTTCAATACAAATTATTCCATGAAAAGTATAGATATTAATTAAAACGTTCAAAGCTTTATCGAGAGCTAAACCTTCAACAAAAGTTCCTGTGAAGAAAATACGGAATGGAAAGTGACATTGAAGAACGCGCCCAACTGGATTGAACTGCCAGAATATAAGTGTTGGTTACTGGACTGTCTTTCTATTGGAGAATGTGTATTACAATAAGGAAGCACATGTAATAGTACAAGCAGTCAGCTACCATTGGTTGTCTTCACTACCAATGTACATTTCATCTCCGCCCCCATAGACAACGTGTGTCCTCTATAAATAGATTCTAACTGTAAGTGGAAATTGAACAGTTGTACACAGTTCAGCACTACAGTTCGCTCTAAACAAAGTTGCAGTAAGTTAATTGATATCAGTCTTATAGTTATAATCATTATTATTTAATTTTATTATTATTTCAGCAGATGCCATCATCGTTATGTATTATATGATTTGTATTACACTAGAACGATATGTTTAATACTGACGTAGTCTTGTAATTAATAATAGTAACAATAATATTCATCCTTTTCCGTAATACATAGTATTGTAGCACCATCGGAGATGGCTTGTTTAATGATAAACACGCAGCATTTTTGTTTAATTAAAGTTGCCTATAATGAAAATGCATAATATGTGATTAATTAATGTTGTCTATAATGAACATTTTACATGAAAGTGTTTACTTTCCGTCTTGTGTTGATCGTTGTTTGTAGGGCTAACAATCTTCACTTGCGATCGTTTAGGAAGAGAGAGATAAACCAACCATTGTTATAGAATCTTGTGGTGTTACGATAAGTTTTGTTAAAATCCTCCTCAATAAATGTCCCTGACGGCGAATATCGTCAGCCAGAAAGCACTAACGTGAATTGGCTACTGAAATGTTTGAACAATGGTCGTTCCGACCAAACTATAGCAAGTTATCAACAAAATGGAGGATCACCACCTTGATGTATTAGGAATTAGTGAAACTAGATGACTAGCATTTGTAAAATAAATCCATCCACAATAACATGACAATAATTTATTCAGGTACAGATGATAATAAGCTCTATGGTGGGGTGGGAATTATAATGGACGACTCCGCTGCTAACAATCTTACCAAATGGTAGCCGGTGACAAATAGATTAAAAAGACTACGTTATAAAAACACGTATGGAAGATTAACAATTAGTCAATGCTATGCGTCTATTAACGAAACTTAGGACAAAATTAAGGATGCATTTTACCATCAGCTGAAAAATATAATTTAAAAAGTTCCCTAGCAATAATATATTAATAGTGATGTGTGACTTTAATGTTAACATGGGAAGAGACAACAATTCTTCAGTTATGATTACAATGGGAAAAGAATGTCAAGACGGAGTTAAGTGAAATACTAGCCAAAGCAACATATAAAGACCTTGATTATAATGTGAAAAACTCCGCAACAAGGGATAAAAGAAAATATACAGATAATATGGCAGTAGAAGCTGAATTAGCTTCCAAAACTGGAAATAGCAAGGTATTATATAATATACATACCTAACAGACTCCTTTACAATGAACTCGCTTACCTCTTCTGAGTAAAGATGGTATCTTACTGACTTCTAGTGCTAATAAAACAAGCCAGACAGCTGAACATTTCCAGGATATTCTAAACCTCCCACATCCCAGTCATTTGATGTAGTTTGAAACAGATGCAATAAATTGTTATAAGGGTAATTGAATTAGCAGTGAAACACCCAGCTAATAATAAAGCCTCTGGCGTAGACAAAGTAACTGCAGAGATGCAGACAGTATTTAATACTCAAAATGTATTCCATCTAAGAAAGTTAATAAATAGAATTTGGAATTTATAAAAGGTTTCTACAAAACTGGAGGAATGGGATCATTATCAAAATACCGTAAAAGACAATCTTAAAGATTGCAATAAATTCAGAGGAATGACTCTTTTATCTGTTGCCTCCCAGTTTTAATGAAATATACTTTAGATCATATAATGGGCGAGGAACATTCAGAAAGAGGAGAAGCTCTCTTGACCAAATATTCACTTTCATGATATTATTAGAAGAATATTTACAGAAAAAAAACAACCATTAATCTGCAATTTCATTAATTTTAAAAAGGCGTTTGACAACATCCTTAGATTGTCTTTATGAAATATCTTGAAACATTACGGAAAACCACCGACAGTTATCAACATTATAAAAGGCATATATGACGGCTATAGTTGTACAGTTCTCTCGTAGGAGTGATTGGTTTCCAACTGAAACAGAGGTGAAATAGGGATGTGCACTATCACCATTGCTTTTTTGAATTAAGTATACACTAAGTATATTATGAGCAAATGTTGGAAAGGCAATACTTGCAATAAAAAGTGCAACAAAAATTACTTGGAAGATCTAGATTTCGCACATAATATATTGCTCCTAAGTGACAATATCAACATGATGAAAGCTATCTCATATACCTTATCATCTATGAGAATGAGCATTTAAAAGAGAAGATATATATATATATATATATATATATATATATATATATATATATATATATATCAGAAGCAAGATAGCAAAAGAAGCAGTGGGTTTTTAAAATGTGTAACAAATTTTGAAATAAAAAAAAATACTAAGAAAGACATCCAAACTTAGGATATTAAACTCAAATATATTATCATCACTTACCTATTCATGTGAAACGTGATAAGCAACAACAGTGAATTGTTTTTTGCCGGTCGTCATCATCGCACCCCTAAAATGACCATAGGTGCTCAGATCCCCTCCTCAGCAAGTCTCGCAGTTTCCACCGACTGACGATTCCAGTTCTGTGTTGGTTGATTAGTCCTTTTACACGTCCACTAAGTTTCTAACTAGAACACTCAACGCACAATTTTATGACTAACATTCAGACAAGAGAAATGGTCATGCAACCATAGATCTCATCTACATTTAAAAATAAAAGATGGATATATGCTGGATATATGCGGAGGAAGATTCTATGCAATCCATTTTTTTACAATAGAAACAAGATAACGAGTTCTTAAATTTTATGTAGAGTCATTCTTAACACATGGATGTGAATCATGGACAATAGGACTACAGACAAGAAAATCACTGAAGTCTGTAGAAATGTGGTTTTATAGAAGAATGGTGAGAATACCATGGACAGCTAAGAAAAGAAATGAAAACCTTCTGAAAGAGGTCAAAGCAAAAAGAGAGCTAATGTCCAATATTAGGAAGAAACAATCATCATTTTTTGGCCAATTTATGGGAAAGGAACAGCTGGAATATATTGTAACAACTGGGAAAATTGAGGGACGAAACGATAGAAGTAAGCAAAGAGAAAAGTTACCAGACAGCTTAAGAGAATGGCTTTATAGAAGGTCATTAACAGAAATGATAAATAACTGTCGAGATCGAAAGTTGTGGGGACACATGATCAACCTACGGCAGCAGTCCCGGTACTTGATGATGATGATGATGATGATGATGATATGCTGAGGAGATACAACCACAGAATTCCAAAACAGGCTCTTCTATGGAAGACATTATGATGTAGAAAAAGAGGAAGACCTAGAGAGACACTGAAGAGAACGCCTGTAAAAGAAGCAATTTTGGGAAGGCATAGACTTATTAGATAAGAATCGACATCACGACCAATATCTAGAATCTAGATGGTTGACGAATAATACTACAAGCAATATGAGACGTATAATGACACGGGAAGGATCATGAATCAAGAATAATGAAAATATAAACACATAATATGTGTTTAATTAATTGTCTATAATGGAAATACACAATTTGTGTTTAATTAAAGTTGTTTATAATGTACATGCATAATCTGTGTTTAATGAAAGTTGTCTATAATGAACATGCATTCTCTGTTTAGAGGATGGTCACTCTGCCCCAGAGAGTGCATGATAAAAACTGTGTCTGGTCTCCCCCCTCTCTCTGACGTTATATTGTTTTTTTTTTTATTATTTTCAACCAAGCTGGGTGTCTTTACTCATTCCCTTTCGTTACACCTTTCTACACAATGTCTTGTAAATTGTAGCGATCTTTTCCAGAGATCTCCAATGATCCATTGCACTTATGACACTGTCAAACCTGAAGCAAAGTTGGAGCTAGCTCCAGATTTATTTTTTATTGATATAACAAAAGTGCATATGGTTCGTTTTAGAGACGATAGGTATATTCTTATCTTTCCAAATAGGTTTTTGTCCTGCAAGGGCTATTGCAGTTGGCGCATTGCGAGATGATATTTCAGGTGTCTAGCCTTCATTAAGAAACACAGTAGAATGGCGATCCATGGTAGCCAACCTTCGTTGCGGAGAAGGCACTCGATGATGATCTAGCCTTTATTACTGAAACTTGATCCTAATAATTCAAATGTATAACTCTGTCTTGTTCACAAATTCCGATTTTTGCTAACAATAAACCTAGGGGTACTGGTCATCGAATTGTCTTTAAAGTATTAATCGCAATGATCATGGCCGTCTGGTTCCGGGTCCAAGCTGAAGGATTATTTTTCTTCGTCTTGTTATAGACGGTTGATCGATGGCCTAACATACTGCTAATATGAACAATCCATTATTATTAAAATATAAATCTCATTTAAATATAAATTACACATTATATGCAAGATCTAGCAGTGTTTTCAAGTTGAGGCCCTAAAATAGTGATTTCCAAATGCATTATCCACCCTCACTTATGAACGCGCGAACTGAAAACAACTAAATAAAGAAAAAGCTAACTGGATGTATGAACACACATTTTTCATGGAAAAACGTTGTAAACCATGTAGTGAATTAAATATTAGTGGGAATCCCTCGACACTTCCGGTAAGATGGAGGAACTAGGTCGCGTTTTCTCGATTGCTGCAGAAAGTGCATGCGGAAACTGATTAATTTCGGTTCCCCGTTGTAATTTTCTGCGCTAAAGTATAAATTATGTTCCACTTATTACATATGTGCAGCTAGAGCGTAGATGTACGCCGGAATTCAGTTCTTTTTTTTGATAAATCAAGTGTTGTGAATGCGAATTTCCAACGTCTAGACTTGATCTGCGCTTTACATCACATTGGTGCTGGTCATGACCGTTGTTGGAATTCCTTGACGCAAATTATTTCCCTGTTACTTGTTAATGAGAAGTACTTTGTTGGCCACAGTTTTATCTCTTTGGAGTGTTTGCACCGTGTTTTGTTTGCCGTATGCTGCTTTCGCTGGAGCAATTGGGAATCTAAAGGGAGTGAAATTGTGCGTACGACATTTTTGTGTGCTACGTCATCGTAATGATGGTGATGATATATTCACCAACTTACTACAATTACTACAGCTCGGGCAAATCGTGCTCGTAAGCCTGGGAGGGTCGATCATCTAAGGGCAGAATCCCCCTACAGAAAAGACAATCTGCTGCCTTTCAGGAAGATTAGGGACAATCAAAGTCTAAGGAAAGCAAACCCGAATAAAATGCTGGCTGAAATCAGATGCACTGGACCACTGGCGCAGAATACAGTGCACCGTTTTAACAAGTAATCAATCAGACTAGACCTAACATACTCTAATTACGATAGAAACTACCGCTGATCGGAAAGGCTTCAAGAAACAGCTGAATATAATACACTGTAATGTGGAGGGCATATACCACAAAAAAAACACGCTTTTACCATCAGACTAGCAGAGGAGGAGATAGACGTTGTCTGCATCCAGGAATCTCATCTTAATCCTCAGCACAGATTTATGATCAGGGGCTACCAAACATTTAAACAAGACAGGGAAGGTCACAAGGGTGGAATTCTTATACATATTAAAAATTCCATACCAGCAAAACTGAAATATGTAGTAACAAACGGAGAGGCAGAGATCATTGGTACAGACCTATACATTAATTCAGCTAGTATAAGGATATGTAATATATACTGTCCAAATGACAAATTACTGAAGCTGGTGTCAATGGAAATAACACCATCAAAGTGTCTGGTAGTAGGAGACTTTAACAGCCACTCTGAAAGATGGGGATATAAAGAGTCCCATGTTCGAGGTGAAGAAGTGGAAGAATGGGAAATAGACAACAACATATTCATCATAAACTCTAGGGAGGACCCCTCACCAACCTTCTACTCAAGAAGATGGAAAACAACTTCTGCTCCCGACCTAGCATTTGCAACTGGCGATATATCTATCAAAACAACCAGAAAAGTACTGAACCAACTTGGAGATAGTGACCATAGTCCAGTAAAACTTTCAGTGGAAAATCTTGCTCACAAACAGAAGTTGCATATACCTCTTCCCCGCTGGAACTATACGAGAGCAGATTGGGCAAAATTTGGAAGGCTCGCTGATGCATATACTGCGCCTATCAAAACCCACGAAAAGAAGGTTAATAATATGATAGAGCGGTTAACAAATGGCATCCTAAGAGCTGCTAAAGAATCCATTCCTAGAGGAGCAAGAAGAAACTACAAGCCATACTGGAGCAAGGAAATACAAAGACTAGAAGAGGAACTGGACTCTGCCAGAGAACTAGCTGAAACATCACACAGCACAGAGAGCAACATTGCCTACAAAGCAGCCTCGGCCAAATACAGAGGACATGAGTCAGCTTCTAAAGTCATGTGCCGGCAATCTTGAAATAAGCTATTATGGTGCCCATCCTCAAGTGGCTATAGCTATAGGAAAAAAGTCCCACTAGACCCAAGTGGCTATAGACCAATTAGCCTACTGAGCTGCCTGAGTAAGCTCATGGAAAGGCTGGTTAACAGAAGACTTATGTGGCATTTGGAGACAAAACAACAAATCGTACCACAAAAGTGGCTTCCGTCAGCACAGATCAACTGAGGACCTGGTCACCTACATTGCACAGGAAATTGAGGATGCTCTACAAGAAAAGAAACACACACTGGCAGTGAGGGTCGACATGGAGAAGGCTTTTGATAGGGTTTGGCGAGATGGTTTAAATAACAAGCTTTCTAGACTTGGCATCCAGGGTAGTTTATTCAATTGGGTCTATCAATACATTAAGTATAGAACGGCCAAAGTACAAGTTCAAGGTCAACTAAGTAAGAAGGTCTCTATCGAACAAGGTGTCCCTCAAGGCGGAGTCTTGTCCCCAACAAACTTTGTGCTTTTCATAAATGACATCGTAAAAGACATTCCACCCAGGATACACTCAGCAATATATGCAGACGATCTGGCGTTATGGGCTCCCGAGGAAAGTATGTCGGTGGCTGGACCAGGATGCAATATGCCCTAGGTGAACTTGAAAAGTGGACGAACACCTGGTTCTTACCAATCAACGAAAGAAAAACTACATATACACTTTTCACCCTTTCAAGTAAAACACTCTCTGCAAACTTGAAGATAAAAGACCATACACTCCCAATTGACCACAACCTAACATATCTTGGTGTCACCATGAATAGCAGCATGACTTGGAAAAATCAGATAGACAGAGCAAGGATAAAAGCCAGAAAACGAACACATATTATGAAGAAATTGGCAGGAACGGACTTGGGGGCAGACAGCAATATTTTGAAAAGACTATACGTAGGAAGAGGCAGACCAGTTCTAGAGTATGGAGTCACAGCCTGGGCTATGGCTCCCAAATCACACCTTAACAAAATTAACAGAACACAGAACCAAGCTGCCCGTATCATCACTGGTGCAATGCAATCTACACCTATCAAGACTCTAGAAACAGTAACATGTTTACAACCATTAGATGACAGGCGGGTCACTAAAGTATTGCAACAAGCGGATAAATATAGAAGGCTCCTTAGCCACCCCATGCACCAAAGAATATCTGGTTCATGAATTGTACGACTAAAGAGGAGCAACTTCGCTGCAATTGCCAATGAACTAACTACTGGAGACCCAGTACTTTCCCAAACAATATCGAAACCCTTGGGCCCATCTGATATGTCTCCTTATGGAAAATATAAAATACCAGAACTTAAGGAAAATATAACAGGAATCATGAAAAAAGGCGCACAATCAGACACAGAAAGAAAACACGTAGCAAAAGAACACATACACGATACCTACCCACAAGACTCTTGATCCCACATACACACATATGGATCTGCTACAAATGCCACCAGAAATGGAGGGGGATGTGCGTTCTTGACGCTGAATAATCAGGATCAATAATCACCATGTCCTTAGCTACTGGAAAATTCTCAAACAATTTTAAAGCAGAAACTGAGGCCATCAGAGATGCTGCAACACTGGCTACTCAACACAAAAATAACATGCACAATAAATTGGTGATTTTGACTGATGCACTGTCAGTATTATCAGCTCTAAAAAAGCACCAAGAACAATGAACTAGATGACTTGAGAACTACCCTGGTCCAGCTATGCAATAACTTCCAGAGAGTTATGACTAGAATGACTATTCAGTGGATACCATCACACTGGAAGGAACACGGGAAGGAACGCGCAGATAAATTAGTTATGGAGTGAGGTAGATTACCACAAGAGAACCATCCGCTCAGTTATGATGGAGCCAAATCCATCATCAAGGGTCAGTTCCATGAAAAATGGAAACAGGAACACCCAAAGCATAATGAGAAGGACGGATTCCACCAACTACATTACCCGAGTACGCAGACCTGAGAAGAGCAATGTGGTCCACGCCCACCTCCCTGGAAGAAAAACTATATGGGGCAATTGATTCGCTTAAACAGACAACTGACTTCATGAGAGAGTCTGGAATCCTACTCTGATTGAGTCTTGATCGCAGAGAGAGAGAGAGAGAGAGAGAGAGAGAGAGAGAGAGAGAGAGAGAGAGAGAAATTAGTGGGGACATAAGTAAGGGAAATAACAAATCATCCACAAATAATAAATTTAATCAAGAGTGGAAAGTGGTTATATGTTGGCTGTTGAGTCAAGACAACAAGCGAATCTCAAAACAAAGCATTTAAATGCGGAGTCAGAGGGTAAAAGAAGAGAAAGTCGACCTAGAAACCACAAAAAGAACACTAAGACGAGAGTCACAACAGCAGGCATCAGCTCCCTCGCTAAGTTGAGTAACTTGCGCAGAACAAGGATGTGTGCCGAGATATAATGCAGGTAAGGAACCAAATCATATCCTATCTCGTATTGTCCTTTAATTACTAGCAGCGGATGTATCGGTCCGAGACTAGGTAGTCTAGAAATAAGGTTTCGCCGTAAGACAGTAATGAATCAGGATCGAATCGAAAAAGTATAAAGTGTAAAAACATCTAATGTGCAGTCTGCGCGTATTGAATAAAACTTGGCAGTCAAAAATTGGAAAATATTAGACCATATATGGCGCTGCCAATGCAACGATTGTTAAGAGAAACAAATCTACTCAAATACACCGTTTTAAAGATCTGTGCCGGTGATATGAAGTGTGTGCATCTGAGCTGAAACCATCTTCCGTGCTTGGCGTGTGTGACTGCTGTGCTGTACGGTGTGTAAGTTAATTGGAAGTGGCTCTGAGCACTACAGAGTTGCCCTATGTGCAAGGGAGACACTTATTTCTGGATTAAACTAAATTTAAAATAAATCTAATATTTCCAGTTATGCCCATAACTAGTTCTTGGTATAATGTCCCTATATATAGTAAATAGCTCGGGTTCGATATCATATGTTTTCATTTAACTTGTTGCTATCAGTATTGTAGAAAAATAAGGAGTCAATGCTTTATAAATTAAAACTAACCAAACTAATGCAAGTGGATTTTATAGGAATCAGTTTAATCAGATTAAAAGATGTGTCAATGGATTATTCCAAAGTGAAGATTTGGCCCAACAGAACATTCACAGCATTAAGTTGTCAAGAGTAGATTGTACATTTAATATAGTCTGGCGATGTATCTATATTTTAAACTACATGAAGCTTATACATGTTTGACAATATCAAAACTCACGACTATTATTTGTATAATATATGGTTAGTAAATATATTGAAGACTAATTTGCACTGTACAGTTCTCTTTAGTGACCTAACAAGTCAGCATTCTAAAACAGCGATTATTACCGAAACGAAAAGTCTAGTACACACATGTCTACTTAGGATCTCAAGCAGTAGTTGGAAAGAATACATTTCGAAGGAACTGATAAGAGTCCAGTCAAAACAAAAAAATATATTTCGAGCATTATAAGAAGGCGTTGGAAATACATCGGTCATGTCCTAAACAAGAATGAAGAAAGACAAGTATTCATAAATTCACATTTATTAAAAAATAAAACAAACAAAGCAGCCCAAGAGATCCGCTACGGAGACAAATTACTAGGGAAGGCTCAACATGGGACTAAGAAGCAAACAAGACCTACACAAACTATCAGCAACTGTGGAGAACTAAGTATTCTGTTATTTATTCCGTCTTCTGTCCGAGAGTAACATGAATGCATTTAAAGACAAACTGATGGTCACAAAGAATGACTGTTTAAGATCTTCTTTTTAAATTGAAGTAATAATAGACAGATGAAAAAAGTTAGAAAAGATACAAGACGATTTAAGAGAATGGTTTATTGAAAGTCTACAAGGAAACATTGATAGTCACACTGTTTGAAATTTCTGCAAACGTATCATCATCATGTACCCTACCGGTTGGCGTAGGCGATCATATCCTTCTACTATCTTCTATCTACAGTGCATCGTATCAGTTATGTTGTTGACTGCTTTCCATACCATGACACCAAGCTATCACGTATTTTCTCTCTTTGTCGTCCGCGATCTCTCTTTCCTTTTATTGTGTCAGTTGTATCTAAGTATTCCAACTTTCCTCTTCTCTTGATGAGCCCGAAATATGTTGATTGTTTATTTCTGATGTTTTTTTTAGGAGCTGCCTATTTGTGTTGGCCTCTTTGAGAACTTCCGTATTAGTCTTTTTAGCTGTTCAGGGAACTTTCAACATTCTTCTGAGAAATCCCATCTCTGTGGCCTCTAATCGTATTTTCATTTGTTTAGCTACTGTCCATGATTCGCTTCCATAATGTCAGAATTGGTTCTATATAGCATCGATAAACTCTCTTTCTCATTTCTATTGACATAGATTTCTTACACAAGATATTTTTCATTTTCTGAGATGTTATTTTGGCTTGAGCTATTCTGCTTTTTATTTCCATGGGGCATCTTCCATCCGATGTTATTATTGTGCCCAAATATTTGACGCGTTGCACTTGTTTCAAATTTGTTCTGTTTATTTTGTATGCTGCATGCTGCTTTTATTGTTTCTTCGATATAACCATTTCTTCTGTTTTCTTACTATTCAGACTGAGACCTTTCATGATGCTTTCTTTTACTATTATGTCTTTCATTTCTTGTAGTTCATTCTCTGTCTCTACTATTAAGACTGTGTCATCCGCATATCGCAAATTATTTATGTTGTGAACGTTCACCTCAATTCCTTTTTTGTCTATTATTGATTTCATAATATGTTAACTATAAAGTGAAAACAAATCCGGCGACAGAACACATCCTTGTCTGACTCCTTGTTTTATCAGTTGAAATTGTCCTGTTTGGTTGTTAATTCGTGCTGCTGCTGTTTGTTGCCAGTACATGTTTTTTTATGATCATCAGATTCTTACCATCAATGTTTAATTTCTCCATCACATTTATTATTTCCACATGCTTTACTTTGTCAAATGCTGTTGTGTAGTATATAAAAAGCACATTTATAGATCTTTCTTTACCTCTATAAATCTTTCTATCAAAGTACTAATATGTATATTGCATTATTGGTGCACTTTCCTTCCACAAATCCTTATCCTTCCTCACTTATTTCTTGTTTTATTTTGTTCCTTACGCGTCTCATGATGATTCTTAGTAATATTTTCGACATATGGCTCATAAGACTAATAGTTCGATGGTCTTCAGAATCAGTGGCGCCTGACTTCTTCGGTATGCCTACAAAGATAGATTTCAATAGATCTTCGGGTATGTGCCCAGTGTTATATGTGTCATTGAGTAGTTTTGTTATAATTTGTACTTCCAGCCCTTCTATGGCATTTATCTCTTCGATTATTATATTGTCGGGACCTGGAGCTTTGCCTCTTTTCATGTGTTGAATTTTGTCCTCCACTTCACCCTGCATTGTTGTTGTGCCTGTGGCTTTGTTTGAATTTTTTACCTCTTGTCTTTCATCATTATTATAGAGTTGCCTGATATATTTTGTCGATCCTTCCATTATCATCTACTGTCCCATTATTATATTTCCTTCCTTTGACTTACACATCCTGAAACTTTGACTTCGTTTCTTCCTGTTAATTCATTTAACTGATTGTGCATATATTTTGAGACTTTCTTTTGTTGTTATTCCATTTGTTCACATTTCTACTTTAACCATCCTTCCTTAGCTTCTCTGCATTTGTTTTTGGATCTCTGTGTGCAATATTTTGTATGTCTGTTCTTCTTTCTTAGGTTTACATTTCGTCCATTATTTGTAATTGCTCTTCTGTCATCCATTTGCTTTGGTTGCTTCCTATAATCACTTGTACTACTTCTTTTGATGTTTGTTGAATCGATTGTTTGAGCATTTCCATTTCTCACTGTTCCTCCATGTCCTGTAATATCTAAAAGGCATTTTGTCTATTTTGTACTATCGTACAGTATTTATCACTCATCTGTCTATCTAGGACATCATGCCATTGAAAAATGAACCTAGAATAATTATGTTGAGACAATCATATGTCTGTATCTAATACCTACTTTAATGTAAAACATAACACATAAATCAAGATGGCGTTATGCTAGAAGTGATCACTGGCATCAACTAGACCTAGTTCTTAGTTAGTATCTAGCAGTCTTATAACAACATCAGAACAACACGTGCATACCACAGCGCAGACTCCAATACAGACAACGCTCTCGTCATCAGTAAGGTTAAAGCTACAATTAGTCGCCATTATAAATCAAGAGAGCTTTCAGCGACCAAGACCAACATCGCAGCGACTAAAATATAATTAAAAAAAAAGAAGACATTTTTATATCTAACTCTGAAGAACTCATAGAAGGAGCAGAAGATTCATCAAGCGTGGATCACACCTGGAACACTCTGAAAACACACATCTTTAATTCGCACTTTCTACTTACAGCCAAGAAAAGTTATTTAAAAAAAACAACAAGGTCGGAGAAAATGCAACAAAACCAATCCCACTAAAAGTAAACAAGAAAAGACAGTAGTGAATTTCAAAAACAACCCTAACCAAAACACCATGGACCAGCTTACACATGCACAAGCCACTCTGCCACGCGAAGCAAGAAGATGCTCAAATGAATATTGGAACAATGTATTCTTTGAAATCCAGACAGTTTCAGACAGGTGCGTCTCAAAAACCATGCATGGCAATATAAAAAAGCTCTAGGATAAAAAATAACCAAATTAGCGCCCCTCTTCCCCCCACCCCCACAAAAAAAAATCCAAGTTTGGACAAACATTTACTGACAAGGGACAACAAATGGAAAGAGGGTAGAACACTACTCCATCTATACCATGATGGCAGACCAGCAAACACGCTTCTAGCTCAGGCGATACTTAGATATCCTACAATGACTGAGTTGGGCGCACAGAGCATACTATGAACGAATTGTTGACGCCATTAATTGCACTCTCAATCGGTAAAACTGCAGGAAACGACAACATTCCCACAGAGATAATAAAGGAAAACTGAAACGTACTACCACCACATCTATACAAACGTTAATCACATGCTGGAGAAACGGAGAAATACCCCATGGTATCAGAAATTATAAGATCATAACACTATACAAAAACGTATTCTTAACGAGTCTCATTGAGTTATTCAGTTATTTGCGGGTCATCATCATTGCACTCCGAACATGTCCATAGGTGCTCTGATCCCCTCCTCAGCAATTACCTAAGTGTCCAGCGACTGACGACTCCAGTTCTATGTTGGTTGATAAGTCTTCTTAAACGGCCACTAAGTGTCTCATTTCTGGCTGTGCCCAACTTAACTCCCATTTCCATAATCCGAAGAAGTGACGTGGATCTGTGTTTATGTCGAAGTCCTGTGCTCTTCCCACATCTCGGAGGGCAATGATGATGTCCGCCCGATCCATTGGTTGCCCGTCCTCAACGACAGCGCAGCTAGCCAACCTGATCGCCCTTTCATTTCTCCGTACGCCCGCATGTCCAGGGACATAGACAAAGGTGACCTTACGTATTTTGGATTTCTGCAACGACTCTAACCATTGCATGTGTACAGAGCCCGCCTCCACTTTTTTATCATTCTCATCGAATCACTCAGTATACATGCGTGGGTGTAGTCTTGTGACTCTAACCATTTCAATGCCTTGGTCACTGCCATCGCCTTCATTGTCATGCTACTCGTGGTCACGACGTATGCACCACTGTCTTCCTTGACTATTCTGCCTACCGAGCGCGTTGTAAATGCCCATGCACTTCTTTGGTGTCGTCTTACAGATCTGTCTGTATAGATGACTGAATCTTTCTCATCGGTGTTATCGCAGATGAGACTGTTGACCTCAGAATTAACCACGACCGGGTTCTGTTTCCTACTTTTCCTGTCGAGTGTGACAATACACGAGAAAGTCCCATTAAATGACGTAGGCACCGGTATCCACTCCTCACCAACGCTGATATTGGTAAGCCCACAGACCTGTTTGATGACATCTTCTGCTCGGCCCACCCATGATATGCCTCTTTTTAGCCTGTCACCTTTCTCTGTGTTGAGCACGTGGTGCAATGGATGCTCTGTATCTGTACTAATCTTCAGGTATGCTCGTGCTCTCCAGATCTTGATTATATCATCCATGGTTGGAAAGTCAAGAAGATACCTCATTGCTACACAGGGAGTGTCCCTCGTACATCCCAGGATAATGCGCATGACTTCATTTTGTATTTTCTCCAGCCTATCAATTTGAGTTGTACTGACAGTAAGAATTGGCAGGGCATATTCGATAGGTGCGTGGACTAATCCCTGAAACAGAAGAGTAAGTGGCCTCTGCTCGATGTTGCAGCTGCCATGACCTTCAAGGCGGCTAATCCTTTGCAGGATTTTGTTATCACATGGTCGACGTGGTCCCGAAAACAAAAGGCTGCGATCAAACTTAACTCCAAGGTATGTCATCAACTTGTCCCTGGTCACCTTATAAGCTCCCATTCGTACTACCGGTGTGGTCGTATGAACGATATGATTGTTAAGGGAGAACCATGAAACTGATGCTTTATTAGGATTAACCACGGCACCTGATACCCCTAACCAGGAAGAAATGCGATCGAGTTCGTCTTGCATTGTTGAAGCGATTCCCCGTCTGTCTCTTCCCTGTCGATATACCAGAATATCATCAGCAAAAGTCATAGTTCTTCCCCTCCCATCCAGCTGTTGTTCCGTGATCGCTATTGTGTACACGTTAAATACAACTGGTGACAATGGTGAACCTTGTGGCAGCCCTGGGTAAATGGATGTTGGGTCGGAAGACCAACTTCCACATCTGAGTATCACCTTCCTCTGAAACAGTGCCGCGGCGATCCATCTAATGAGGAAGGGGTGTACCGCCAGTTTGAGGAGCATATGCATGAGATATTTAAATGGTATCCTGTTGTATGCATCCTCCAGATATATAGCAGTCCCGACTCTCAATACGGCTTCAGTGCCAGGAGATCAACTGTAGACATGATTTTCACACTTAGACAATTCCAAGGAAAATGTCGAGAACAAAAATTGTCGTTATATTGCCTTTGTGGATCTCACAAAGCCCCTTAACTCAGTAAATAGTTATGAGCTCTACATGGTGTTACAAAGCATGGGCTGTTCACCTAAATTACTTAAGCTGATGATGTCTTTTAATGAAAACATGATTGCAAAAATCCACTTTGATGGGAGTTCATCAGAGAGTTTTAAAGTCAACAGCGGAGTGAAGTGGGGATGTATCCTTGCCCCTTACCTTTTTAACATATTTCTTGCTGCCCTTCTAAATTACGCATTTAAAAACAGCTCAGGAGACATTTACATTCGCACAGGATCAGATGGCTCACTGTTCAACTGAGCACGAGTTAGAGCAAAAAGAAAAACAAATGTTGCCCTACTTAAAGAACTTTTATTTGCTGACGATAATGTCGTAGTCGCTCATAGTGAATCTACCCTGCACTCGCTGATGGACAACCTTGACAAAACATGCAACCTTTTCTCAATGTCAATTAGTGTCCAGAAAATAGTAATACTAAGTCAAGGAGACTTCAAACCGTTATAGATGACTTTAAACGATTGTACTCTTGAATTAGTTCAGAAATTAACGTATCTGGGATCCACAATCACGTCAACCATTTCTCTTGATGATAAAACAAACAGCTGAAGTGGTAAGTCAGCTAGCACTTTCGGCAAACTTACAGAAAGGGCCTGGAACAACACGAAATTAACACTAAATACCAAACTCTTAATATATAAAACATGTGCGCTTAGCACACTATTATATGGATCTGAAACCTGGCCAGTATATTCAAATCACGAAAAAAGACTAAATATCTTACATATGCGATGTCTCAGTAGAAATATTGCACATCAAATGGTAGGACAAAACAACCAACTTAACAGTCCTGCAACGTGCTAAGACCCTAACAATCATGTCAATGCTCAGAAACCGTAGGCTAAGATGGCTGGGGCACATCCAGCGAATGGAAGAAAGCCGCATTCCTAAGCAAATACTATAAGATGAACTAATACACAGAAAAAGACAATTCGGCAGAGCTAAACTACAATTTGAGATATATGTAAATCATCTCTGAATGACTTCTCTATCTGTGAAAATTACTGGGAACATCTGGCAAGGGATCGCACATAATGGAGAGCATCTATAAGGAATGACATAACATTCTTTGTGTCATGGCAAAACACGGAAGAGAAAAGACTCTTAAAAATGGATGGAAAACAACGTGGATCAGTGAGCCTGACTTGTTCATTCTGTGGCCGAATGTGTGTGTCAAACATTGGTAGAATAAGCTACGAGAAAAGCTGTTTGACAAAAGCAAAGACATAAAAAAAAAAACAATACACAATAGTCTCTACTAAACCGTCTGACATGACGAAAGGGGTCATATATATACTCATCAATGTTGAAATGTGAAGTGTTGTCCCATTCTCTTTTGTCGTTACGTTTTACTGTACCACACGTTACAAAAATAAACACAATTGTATGAAACAGCAAAACTAAATGAGAAACAATACAAACTACAACCTTTCAGCAAAATCCCTTATCAAGTGTGACAAACAGACTACACAAATTTAACACATAAATCCAAGCCAGATAACAACGCAGATCGAAAAAAATGGCGGGAAAAGACGTTGGCCAGGATTTACGTGGAGTCAATAAGTCCCAGAATTGAGCGGGAGTGAACTTAGTATAAATAAGACAAGTAACAGGGATAGATGATGAGGAAAACAACACACCACGTATACAATATATTACACATTTATCAATTCCTGTAATCACAAAATATTAAAGTTTGCAACGAGGGGGGTTATACCAGTATAAACATTGTGTTCAACAATAAATATACTACTCTGGCTAATATTTTATTTTAAAAGCAATAATCGGTCAATGTAAAGTGCTAGCCTTGTAGCCAGGAAATGAACGCATGCGCACTACACTCAAAGTGAACAGAATATATTCGCCTTTTACCTTACTTTCAGACATTCTGTGCTTTGAACATCACAATGTGAAGTGATCAAAATGTGAAACAATTTGTACATTTTCGTATAATCTTTTATTTATGGCTCGCGCTCATGTGAACGTGGAATTAAAGCAGTTGGCTGTTGAGAAATATTCATTAACATTGAAATCGTGGGTTCTCTCATGGTTGTATATACATAAATATGTATAGACATTGCCGGTGACGTTATAGCTGAGGTAACCTTTACAATATCCTCACACATTTGCTTAGAACCATTTCACTGTGTTATGACCCTCCTATTAGCTGGTCAACTACAACGGGTATCATGCGCAGACTAGCCCTCGTTCATTTTACTTCTGGCTACAGCACAATATTCAGAGAAAATATGTTCATTGTTATTTCTCCCTCTAGTTCGATATTATTTTGTTTTAGAATACTCATTATTAGTTAGGAAAAAAATAAAAAAATGGTATGTTAGAAGCTTTACGTGATAAGTGGACGACACAGACTAAACGACGTTTCGGTCCAATTATAATTAGTTAGTTATGTAGGACTAAACTTATTTACTTACATATATGTGTGCTTTGTGTTTGAGGATGACACTGTGCATTGAGGATGACCTCTTGATTGTTTTATTCTATTCTATACATGAATCAGTTTCACTTCAGTCAGGACATCCCTATATCAGCTCTACCGCCCGTCCCAGGATTTCTCGAAGTATATGCAGATGGGTGTTCCGGTAAGGTGATTATAGATGCATCTGCTTTTCCCACTAAGCGTTGCAAATCGACCAGATCCCATTTCCCTTTAGACTCCTCAGTCTATCAATATATACATCATTGTCCCACCCATTCTCCTCCTCTTCTCTTGAGGAATGAAGAACAGACCTGGCGATGTTCTCTTTTTCCAGAGAAAGGCCACACTCAATGCTAGAACTACCAGCGAGCTTATCTGATATTTTAGTTTCGTGTACATCAGCGTTCACAGGACACTACACGTAGGTTAACGAGTTCACAGGACACTACACGTAGGTTAACGAGTTCACAGGACACTACACGTTGGTTAACAAGTTCACAGGACACTACATGTTGGTTAACGAGTTCACAGGACACTACACGTAGGTTAACGAGTTCACAGGACACTACACGTTGGTTAACAAGTTCACAGGACACTACACGTAGGTTAACGAGTTCACAGGACACTACACGTAGGTTAACGAGTTCACAGGACACTACACGTAGGTTAACGAGTTCACTTGACAATACACGTAGGTTAACGAGTTCACAGGACACTACACGCAGGTTAACGAGTTCACAGGACAATACACGCAGGTTAACGAGTTCACTTCAGAGTCATCAATGATCTGCATCCACTCCTACCGCATCCACTCCTGCTCAGTCTTCTATATCATACTTTGCTAACTAGTCACCAAGGCTGCGTGATCCACGTTCTGTATAACCAACATGTTATCGCCGCCTTCGATGCTAATATCTCCATTCTCATTGCTTGGCACCTTAATGCTACACTTGCCAGATTCCCTAGCTACTTCTCTGCCTTGATGGAATACCACAAAACTCCAACCACTGCGGGGTACAGAACCGTCCGTGTTCAGAATGGTATCCTCAGGTGTGGACACTTTTTCAATTGATTCCATTATTTGCAATCTGGGTAGCTCCAACTGGCCAATTAGACCCTACCTGCCGAGCTGAATGATTACTTTAATTAGTCTCTTTTTCACTTCTGTTACTTCTATCCAATCCTTGCCAACTCTAACGTCATTCAGATCACATACTCTCCTTATGGACGCCTCGGCCATCCATAATTGTCCATGCATGAGGCGATTGTCCTTGGTTGCACCCGATTCTGAATTCAAGGGATGATTTATGTTTCTTACCACGTTCAAATAAGCCCGGACATGAACAGATCTATGTTACAACTTTAATGTTCAGTAAGTCAAGAAAGTACCTTAGTGAACTGATTGTTGTATTTCTGGTGCTTCCAAGAACTGCTCGTAGGCCTTCATTCTGAACCCTTTCCAATCTTGCGATCTGTGTTGACGAGAGAGCGAACCATAAAACAGTTGAGAGAACTACATTCTGCATAAGTGAGAATAACAAAGATTGTCGAGGGTTTACTCTGGCATTGATCATAATCGCCCTGATCTCTCTACTTATCTTTTGATGGCATTGATCTAGTGTCGATAGAAAGAAAGGGACCTATCAAATGTTATTCCAAAATAATTATTAGTTGGACTTCTCACGATGGTTGCAATATTGCAGTTTATGACTGTGAGGGTGTCTTGAACTATTCTGTTGTTTTACGAACAGCACATTACAGAATCATTGTTTGGGTTAATGAGTTCTCTTGCAGTTATTACATCATGTGGTTATCTGGTCCAAACGTTCATGAAATTGTCTGACCATTCCTGCTCTATTACGACCGTGTACATACCTAATACTGTAATATGCAAAAGTGAGAGTGCGGCCCTGCCAGACACCATTTAGTTGCGCTACAATGATAGTGTGAACTACTACTTGTGCACATATTGAACAAATCAGGCGATAACGTCGATCCATAGGGCAAACGCGGCGATATATATCTCGGCTCAGATGTCCAGGCCCCGTAGCGCCACTTTTCTTCGCCCGAACACCGATTCCGCCCTTCTCTCTAGTTGTGGGTCAAAGCCTATCTCACTGACATGTCTACTAAACTACAATAAACCTGTAAATGAAAGATAAACGGAAACATTTTAATGAGCGCTAAACCAATTTAACGACTGCAATTTTGTGAAAAAAGTAAAGTGTAATTGAATAAAATGGTTCTGAAGACCCTTGATAGTGCTACGAAGCTTGTGTCGATATCTTGCAGTGCAATCAGGGAGAAGAACAAGGTAGTAATGAACACTCGTATAATTATGGCTATTTTATATGCAGCGGTAAATATTTTTTTTAGTTTAGGCGACAGGTCATCCGTATTTCACATCGAACAAGTCCGTAAGTGCTCACATTTGTTTCCAAAGATCTCATCCGTATTGCACATCGAACAAGTCCGTAAGTGCTCACATTTGTTTCCAAAGATCTCATCCGTATGTCATTCAACGTGTAGCAAAAGCGACGTTGGGTTGGGTGATAAGATTCTCTGGATTCCAGCTCGCGTCTGGCTCATCCCACCTTGATATTCGTAGAGCCTAATCTACATCTTGAGGGTCATAAAAACATTCAACAAAGTAACTCAGCCCTGCTCAAACTTGGATTTATAATACATTATGTTAATGGATATATATATACATGTAAGTGTATATATAGTGTGTGTATATATATATACATATACCTGTATATGTAAAGATTTATGTATATAGCGTAGGTATAAAAGCGTAAAGTAGTCACCACTATACAGATCATCGTCATTTTCAGGAAAAAAAAAACATCCTCAAAACTATCAAATGCTTGATAAATCTAAAGATATAAGCTAAATTATATATGTGATAAGATTATATATATATATATATATATATATATATATATATATATATATATATATATATATATATATACATACATATATGACATATACATGAAACATAATGATATATTATGATATATGACACATATGTAACAAGAAGAAATAATTCATTGGGTTGCTGATAAATGGATTGCAGTAAATTTATGAGAAAATAATATTACACGGGGAACACTATCTGCATGAAAATTAGAGACAACATTGAAAATGCATTTCACACTTACAGGAATGTGTCTGGCGTATCTAAAAGAATGCATCATTGTCAGGAATAGCTAAGGAAACATCGATTAAGCAGATAGGTGATGTAGCACATAATAACGTTGGTGATGCTGTTATTTAAAATTAAATCATCATCATTGAGTGCCGTCTCCGCAACGAAGGTTGTTTACCATGGAGCGCCATTCTGCTCTATCTCTTGCTTTGATGGTGCAGGTTGTCATCGGTTGATTTGTCCATCTTTTGATGTTACTCGTCCATGTTAATCTTGGTCTTCCTCTGCCTCTTTTACCTTGTATTTTCCCCTCCAGGATTACTTTCAGTAGTCTGTTGTGTCTTATAACATGGCCTAAGAATCGCATTTGTCTTGTTCTACTTGTGTTCAGAAGTTCTCTTTTCATTCTTAGTTGTTTTAAGACTTCATCGTTTGTTTTCTTTTCCTTCCATCCAACTCTACCTAACCTTCTATATATCCACATTTCAAAGGCTTCCATTTTCTGTTCTGTTTTCTTGTCTAATGTCCATGTTTCAGCACCATATAGGAATACAGAGGTTATAAGAATAAGCAAATTGAGACACCCATTAAACATCAAGATCAAAGACAAAGAAATAAAACAAGTAGAGGAATTCAAGTATTTAGGCGCAATGTTCACAGAAGATGGAAAACTAGACAGAGAAATTGACATGAGAATACAAAAAGCAAATGCTGTCACATACCAGCTTTCACCATTGTTAAGACATCCAAACATTTCTATGCCAGCTAAACAACAAATGATAAATAGCATCTTCATACCAACTTTGTGCTATGAAAGTCAAACATGGACCCTTTCTAAATCCCATTTAAGAAAGATCAATACATGTGAGATGCGATGCTTGAGAAAAGTAACAAACAACACAAGAAGAGATAGAATACCAAATCAAACCATAAGAAAAATGGTAGGAACAAAACCCTGCCAAGAATATATAGAACAACAACAACTTAAATGGTTTGGCCACCTGGTCAGAATGAATCCTCACCAATCACCATCAAGGGCGTTCTTCTCGAGAATGCATGGGAAAAGACCAAGAGGAAGACCCAGAAGAAGATGGATAGATGCAGTGACAGAGACATGTAACAACAAAGGAAAATCACTAATTCAGACAATTCGAGCAGCACAAGAACGACAAATGATATAAATCACGACACCTTTTATGTATCAGTGAAAGAGAAAAGAAGAGGAAGAGGAAGAAACATAGGAATATTGAGAAGATGTAACATTTTGCTATTCTTAGTTTTATCTCTGGTGTTATTTGTTTTGATGTTAGTATGTCATTCATGACATTAAAATTACTTTTTGGCATTCCTATTCTTTTGTTTATTTCAGTTGTACATTTTCCATCACTGGTTATAGTATGTCCAAGGTAGTTATAGTTCTGAACTGTCTCAAGGTTTATTCCTTCAATTTTGATATCCACTTGTGGGTTTTTAGTATTTTCTTTGTTTATGATCATAGTTTTAGTCTTTTTGATATTCATATCTAGTCCATATTTTTTGCTTGTCGTGTTTATTTCATTAAGTAATTGGTGTAGGTCTTTAGGATTTTCTGCTAGTAGTACAGTATCGTCAGCATATCTTAGGTTATTGATTATCTTTCCATTAATTTGTAGGCATGGCATCTCTATGATGTTTTTAAAGATTTGCTCAGTGTATAGATTGAACAAGCTTGGTGATAGAATGCATCCTTGTCTTACTCCTCTTTGTATATCAATGGGTGTAGAGAACTCTTTGTTATATTTTATTATTGCTGTTTGCTCCCGGTATATATTGCATATTAGTCGTATATCCATCTCATCTAGATGTATCTCTTTTAGGCATTCTATAAGTTGTTTGTGGTGTACTCTATCAAAAGCTTTGGTGTAGTCTATGAAGCAGGCATATATTGGTTTGTTTGCTTCTGTGTATTTTTCAATTAATGTTCTCATGCAGAATATGGCTTCTTTTGTCCCGCTATTTTTCCTAAATCCAAATTGCTGCTCATCTAATTCAGTATTGATTTTATTCTGAATCTTTCCTTGTATAACTTTCAGCAACATTTTTGTAACATGGCTCATTAGGCTTATTGTTCTAAAGTCACTGCATTCAACTGCACCATTCTTTTTAGGCAATGCAATGAAAGTTGATGTTTTTAGTTCATTTGGTATGTATCCTGTGTGGTATATGTCGTTGCATATGTCTGTAATCACTTCAATGCCAAAATCTTCAAGCGCCTGTATCATCTCTATCTGTATGCTTTCAGGTCCTGCTGCTTTTCCCCTTTTCATTGTTTTTATAGCTTTTTCCACCTCAGATTGTAAGATTTTATAGCCTGATGTACATTTTATAACTGGTTTCTTGTCCCTTTGATCATGAAATAGTTCTGTTATATATTCCTGCCATCTATTTATGATATCCTTATTGTCTGTTAGCATGCTTCCTTTTTTGTCTGCAATGCATTCACCTTCTGTTGCTTTTTTATTTTTATTAGTCATTCTCTTTATTTCTTTGTGCATTCCTCTTAGGTCTTGTTTGCTTTCCATAGTTTCTATTTCTATACATTTTTGGCTGAGCCAGTCTTCTTTTGCCTTTTTGCACATTTTGCGTATCTCATTATCTATTTTATTGTATTGGGCAGTGTTCTTTGCTTGTCTCCTTTCTTCCATTTTTTCTAAGATGGTGTTAGTTATCCATTTTTGTTTTTTGTTCTTTTCTCTTTTGGGTAAGAGTGTCGCAGTCTTTTTGTATGCTTTTCTTTATGCATTGCCATTTGGTTGTTACTTTTTCATCAGGATTTTCTCTTCTGCATTGTTCAATTCCTTCCTCTAGCAGCTTCTGGTATGTGTTCTTTACTTGTATTGTATAGGTATCTTTAATATCTTTTTTATTTAAAGCTGTTATATCGAGTAGATTTGCTGATTAGATTTTTGCTTGTTTCTCTTTAGTTTGATTTTCATTTTAATCATTACAGGATTGTGATCAGAATTAATATCTGCTCCTGGGTAGGTTTTGGCTTTCTTTACGCTGTTACGGAACCTTTCTTTTATCATTATGTAATCTATTTAATTCCTCTTCCTATCTCCAGTGCTTTTCCATGTGTATAGTTTCCTTTTCACTTGCTCAAAGTAGGTGTTACATATTATCAGCCTGTTTTCTTCACAGAATTGTATTAATCTTTCTCCTCTGTCATTTCTTTTTCCTAAACCATGATTTCCTATAATTGTCTTCTATCTACCTTTTCCTACTTTAGCGTTCATGTCACCCATTACAATCAAGATGTCTGAAGATTTCACTTGCTTCATAATTTTATTTAGGTCTTCATAGTATGCCTCTATTTGTTCATCTGTGTAGTCTTGACTAGGTGCATATGTCTGTATTATTGCTATGTCGAATGGTTTTGCTTTCAGCTTGAGTAGTGTAATCCTATCACTTTATGTCCAGTGGGTACTTATATATTTTTGTAGATCTCTCTTTATCATTATTCCTACCCCCATTTGATGTTCTGTTGTGTTTCCTGAGTATATAAATGTATATTTTTCGTCTTCAATGTACCCACATTCTTTCCATCTAGTCTCTGATATGCCTAAAATATCTATATTTATTCGTTCTGCTTCTTGAATCAGATTTTCCAATTTCCCTTGTTGATATAGAGTCCTAACATTCCAAGTACTTATTTTAAGATCTTTCCTCCGACATAAGTTCGAATTTCTCCGACTCTCCATGGCTTCCTCTGGACTAGTACGTGATAAGGCTCCAATCTCTTTCACGGTGTTCAGCCATGTTCGTCTTTCGTGTTCTGAACATGCCTCTTGTGTACCACACACTTTGCTGTTTTCGCTTTCTGGGCCGTTGATCATTCTTGATTCCTCCGCCTCCATCGACCGTCACAGACTTTTCTGTAAAAATTAAATACTCTCTCCAATAATAATATTAGGAAGTACAAGGGCCTGTTTTCAGATTTAATACGAGAATCTATATTATAATTTACCGTCATGTACGAATTAACTTGGCTGAATCTGAGGGAGAGCTGCTAAATCTCATATATCATAAATAATATTAAATTTATCAACAATCTATGAATTTTCACAAATGGTGTAAATGCATAGATCTAGCATATTGAATATAAATATATGTTTATATCACAGGAAATCAGCATCATGTATCTAGCATTTGCCGTTGGCTTGGCTCTGTTGTCTGTGGTATCCTCCGAAACAATCGGTAATGTATTTCTCAAGCTCACTTTGCTTCACTACATAATAAGTCGTATCACATGATCTTTTCTTGCTTAAGTTACAGAAGTATGTATACCTTACCACTATACTTTTATTATAACTGAAGTACTGTATATTCTGTACCTCAACACTAATATAATTTAACATAATGCATTAGTGTCGTCATTGCTACACTTTCACCAAAAACCATGAAACAATGTTTACCACTCTCTATATAAGAATATAAAAAAAATATACTGAATACAAAAAATACGTGTAATTCTCCGATTGAATACACTAAACGTGGTGAGATTTCTGTATCGTGGTAGAAGTCAAGAGGAGTGTTTTCTTTAAATAACGTGGAGCTAATGGTAAAATGGAGGAAGACTTGTGTGAATCTGCTTGTGGTTCATAATGCAGGATTTGCCAATGAGAGAGATCTGAACACTTATAGACATGTGTTCAATGTAAAGTAAAGGATAATTTGAAGACTAACGACTACAATACACTTTGATACAATATGGGGATAAAAGATACTCAGCTCAAAAATAAGACTACATTTCCAACTGTGGGACTGGTTGGTCTCGACGCCGGCTGTGAGGCAGAGAGGTTGTGGGTTCAAATCTTACTAGTTGGAATTTTTATTTATTATTTCTCTCTGTGGCAACTACCCCTGGTCTCAGGAGAGAGCCCCAGCTTGAAACGTCAACTACTCATCGACGGCAAAAATATGAGTACCTCCGAAACGGAGTTATCTGCCTGTGCGGCGAGGGAACCCTGTACACCTTTCTGTCAGTGAAAAACGGATTTCACGCAAATTTCGATTCCTAGTCTCTAGGGACTTCGTCAGATATAAAAGCTGGCGAAAGTTTAAAAAAAAATCCACTCAAAAGTATTATCCACTCTCACTTATGCGTGTTAAAGCTGGAAAACGATAAAGACGATTGATTAAAGAAGGAAATCAAAAGAAACTCGATGAATTTTAAGACGATTGCCTAATAAAAATACTATGCATTAAATGGAATGAATTCAAGGATAATATAGAAGTGAGAGATACGGCTATGCTACCTTATCTCGTCTGTTAATAATTTGTACACGATCGACAACTGCCAGTGGCCGGTGGCCACATACCGTTAGTATAATCGGTTTATGACAGTGGCCAGCGTTTTTGTTCCATTAAAAAAGCCAATGTTTCGATTTAAATAAATCCGTATTTTCAAATTCAATTCTTCTTTTTCTTCCTCTTTCCTTCCTCATTTGCCTTTCATTATTTAGTGGACATACTTTTCTGTCGTTTTCTTTTCTAATCGCCTCTTCTGAAATCATGTTTCCTATCGTCTAAAATAACATCAATCCATCTTTTTCGTGGTCGGCGCTTGAGTCTGGTTTTCTTCCAAAGTTCCTTGAATCCTCGTCGTGTTGTGTTTTGATATGTCTGCCTTATCCCGTGGCAAAACCATTGTATCTGTTGTTTCGTTGTACATTTTATGGCGGGGATTATTCTAGGGATTATTCTTATCTTGTTTTTCTTAGTTCTTCATTTCTGATCTTATCTCTTAGGTGTTTGCTGGCATTCATCTAACACATATAATTTCGGTAGGGGTTATTTGCTTTATGGTCTTCCATCAGAGGTATAGAACTAGCATTGTTAGCATAACGTTGAGATATAGATTGTATTGTAGAGTGTCCGCTTTGCCTTTAGAGTTATCTCCTTGTTGGGGAATAGTGATGATAGTTGTTCAAATTTTTTGACAACCTTTTGTTGTATCTTGAGTCTATTTCTACCGTTTATGAATTATCAAATAACGAGTGATCCTATGTATTTAAATACGTTCGCTTGCATGAGTGTCTGTCGTCTATAGTTATGTTGATATTGTGTTTCTCTTTTGCGATATTCATAATTTCTGTTTTGTTGATGTTCTTTTCATGTTATTTTTGGTACCTATATGCATGTTTATACACACACACACACACACAGACACACACACACATATATATATATATGGTTATTCGAAGGCCCCGATATCACTGTACACGAATGGAAATCTATACTTGCTCAATCGCCCGTACCAGTGGAATCATCCGAATTAACATCTCGTGGAATATTCAAAAAAGAAAGGCGGTTGCAGCCCCCGTTGTAGCAAACACAGCATACGCCAAAAGACATAAGGCGTATTATAGCACCGGCAGTGAACGCTTCTGAACTGCCATTTGTCATACGATATCAACATTCATAGTAAGCAATCTGAATATAGAAACATTATGCGGATGAAACACACATACTACGGTGTGCACAGACCACTACTCGGTAGCTCTGGCAGCAAGACGGGATTGGAATATGAGGAAAATGCAACAAGGAACCCTTTCAGACAGTGCCTCAAACGGTTCCCTGTCGCCTATCCGCCATATATACCGGAAGATCCATGTATATGTTTTTTTGCTTTTTTTCATGTACGTACCGAATACAACATACGCTCTGACCAAATAGAAATGAGAGGAAAAAAAGTCCATTATATATATATATTCGAAAAATACGATTGTTAATGTATATCTATTACATCCTTTATAGTTTATTTGTTTAAATTGTATTCATTTACATGCACTCATAATTATCATCGTGTGACATATCAAGGGGCGTAGACGATCATGTCCTTCTACAACTATCTGACCACAACTCCATACTATCTGGTATCTTCTCTCCTTGTAGTCCGCTGTCTCTCTTTTCCTGTATTTTGCAAGTTGTAGCCAAGTATTCTAAATTTCCTCTTCTCATGATGTGCTTGAAGCTAGTTTACTTTTTTTTTTCTTGTGTTATTTAAGAGCTCCCTTTGTGTGTTAAACCTTTTGACTATTTTCTGGTTGGTCTGTGCAGTTGTCCGGGAAACTCTTAACATTCGTCTAGTAATATCTTTGTGGTCTCCTATCCTCTTTTCATACGTTTGACTACTATCAATAATTAGCTTTTATAGGTCATAATTGCTTCTAAATAGATGAGAAACACATCTATTGGGATAGACTTATTGATCACAATATTGTTTCGTCTTCTGAAATGCGATTTATGGCCTGTGCTGTTTCGCTTTAAGGTGGTGCATCTTTCGTCGACTGATGTTATCGTGCCAAGTATTTGAGAGTCTGCACTTGTTTCAGATTTCCCATGCTTATGTTTATTTTTACATGATGGTGATATTTATTTCTTCGATATGACCTTTACTTATGTTTTCTTACTAACCTTGTTGTTTTACTTTCATTATGTGTCAATTATTTCTTGCAGTTCATTCTCCAACACTGTGGTTTTAGTCTGTGCCATCCTCATTTCGTTGATTGGTTATTGGTTATTGGTTACGGAAGGCCTCGGTATCACTGCAAACGAATTAAAATCCATAATTGCTCAACCGCCCGTGCCAGTGGAATCATTCGAATTACTAACTCATCTCGCAAACAAAGAAAGGTAACTGTAGTCCCCATCGTAGCAGTCTCAGCACACGCTAAAAGACATAAGGCGAAACCGCGCAGAAAGTTAACATGGCCAACTGTTCCCTGAGATACGACATCATCATTCATCGTAAACAATTGGAATATCGAAACATGATCAAAACGGATGAGACACACAGCTCACGGTGTGCACAGAGCACTTAACTCAGTAGCTCCTGCAACAAGCCGGAATATAACTTATTTATGATATGAGTTTAAAGCATAATAAAATTATAGTTACATAAAGTGATATATAATAATTTGATTAACACACAGGAATGAGTATCTAGTACACAATTAGGCATACACAATTAGTCTGATCATCATTTTACGTGGAAGACATGTTGTGCATTTCATGGAATTTCAATCATCCCATTCATCTTCACCAATGTCTGACTTCTCTCGAGTGTTTCCTTCGTCCCCCCATAGAGGATTTGACTGCCATCATTTTATTTGTCCAGCTGCCCCCCACTGTTCCCTTCATTCCCCATAGAGGATTTAACTGCCATAATTTTATTTGTCCAGCTGCCCCCCACTGTTTCCTTCATTCCCCATAGAGGATTTGACTGCCATCATTTTATTTGACCAGCTGCCCCCCACTGTTTCCTTCGTCCCCCATAGAGGATTTGACTGCCATCATTTTATTTGTCCAGCTGCCCCCCACTGTTTCCTTCATTCCCTATAGAGGATTTGACTGCCATCATTTTATTTGTCCAGCTGCCCCCACTGTTTCCTTCGTCCCCCATAGAGGATTTGACTGCCATCATTTTATTTGTCCAGCTGCCCCCCACTGTTTTCTTCGTCCCCCATAGGGGATTTGACTGCCATCATTTTATTTGTCCAGCTGCCCCCCCCCCCAATGTTTCATCCCCAACAAAGTTGCTTGCTGTTGCTGTCATATCTTCTGTTAAGACCAGACTCTCCACAAATGGGTTGTTTCCTGCTGTTTTAACACTTACTGGATCATCATTAAAAAAGTTCTATTTTTTTTTCTATCTTCCTCTCTCATCAAAAGAATTACATCGCCTTCGAAAGACTTTTCAACAAATGCTCCAATCATGGTACTGACTTCATCACTTTGAGTAAGATTCTGCACTTCATCAACTGAAAGCTTATCTGTGGTTCCTTTGGCTTTCACCGCATATGAGGAATTTAGGTGTCCTGTTGATACTTTTGTAGTTTCACTGAAGTTAGATTCTACTTCTGTCCCATTGGCATCAAATGTTCGTCTGTCTTCTTCTTCTACCTTTTAGCTCCCAGTGGAGCATAGGTCTTCAACAAACACTTTCCAAGTCGTTCTGTTTTTTGCTATTCTTTTAAGATCATTCCATGTCTTCCCCATCATCTTCATCTCTGCTTCGATTTGTCTTCTCCAAGAATTCCTTGGTCTTCCTCTTTGTCTTTTCCCCTGGAGATTCCAAAAAAGGGCCTGTTGTGTAATACTCTCAGTTGGCTTCCGTAGTGTGTGTCCTATCCATCGCCATCGCCGTTGCTGTATCTCTTTATCCACTGGTATTTGACCGGTACATTTTCATAATTCCACGTTAGTGACTTTGTCCTGCCATTTCCATCCTTTTATTATGCGCAAGCATCCATTAATGAAAATCTGTACCTTCGTGATTGTCAATTTTGTTATTCTCCATGTTTCACAGCCATATAATAGGACCGACTTAACATTTGAGTTGACAATTTTTATTTTTGTATTTAGCCTAATTTCTTTGGATTTCCATATGTTTCCCAGTGCAATGAAAGCTCCTCTTGCTTTTGATATCCTTATTTTGGTATCATTTTCTGTTCCTCCCTCGTTATCTATATTACTGCTCAGATATATGTAAGATTGTACGTCTAGTAGAGGTATTTCTCCTAGTTTTATTTGGTTATTGCCAACTGCATTAATTCTCATAATGTTGGTCTTATCTCTATTAATCTTTAGTCCTAGCTGTTGTGAGTAGTATACAAGGGTCCATTTGGATAACATTTTGCCCGTAAATTTACAAAGATATATAGAAGGCGCATTTTGCGCCTAATGTACACGAGAGGCAGGGGGAGTTAACCATGACCGATCATGTCGGGATGTTGACCTCTAGTCCCGGTGACCCCGGAAGTGACCTGTTTATGTTTGGTGTGTGCTGACTTTAGAGTTCTTGATGTACTTGAGCGATAGTGATAGGTTAGTAGATTATACAACATCAATGAAAAACGATCAATATAAAACAAAAGACAAAATATATATTTTATTCTTTATTATCTCAGTAGGTGTATAACATACATTGATAATATATATCATTACAAGCATATTCAGTATATTGAGTAAATATATAGTACAAGGATAACAATTATTTATAACTATGTAGTTGGGTGTCTGCTTAGCTATGTGTCATCGATGAATCATAAGGGGTGAAACTGTTAGAGATTACTGGTTAGTCTAAGCTGGTAGTGTAAAGAGTTAAATATCTAAAGGCGTAGTCGAGACGTTATCATCAGCTACCTTTCTTTTTATATAGAAATAGGAAAGAGCATTTCTTGTTTGACTGTAGGAAAATATGGAATTATTTAAGACTTTGAAACCTACATTTTTCCCACCCTTGGCCTTTTGCGTAGCGAGAACCTCTAAAAATATATCTTTATCTAATTTATTGTGTTGCTTGCTTAGCCCTTTACAACTGATTTTATCGTAATCCCCACTACAATGGTACGTCTTACTACATAAGCTAACAAGAGCTGTCCCTTCGTACTCAAGTTTAACAAACATCCTGTACAAAGATCACAAGATCCATTATGCACCAAAAATAGACACATTGCAAACAAGCTATAAGGCAGACACTTTGATGAAGAAAAGCTATAGGACAGACACCTTGCAGACAAGCTTAACAGTAGACACATTGCAGACAAGCTATAAGGCAGACGGGATCCGCGATAGCTCAGTGGTTAATGAACTGGACCATTAAGGATAAGGGGGTTGGTTCGATCCTAATCGACGGCTTCCAGGTTATCCAGTCTTAAATAGGTACCGGATTTTTTGTCAAGGAAAATAAAGCGGCATGGGCGTAGTACCGAATGATTAGAATGTTATGTAGAGCCAGTCTTAACATATGGATGTGAATCAGTGAAAACAGGACAACAGACAAGAAAATTACTGCGGGCTGTAGAAATGTCGTTTTACAGAAGAATGTTGAGAATACCATAGACAGTTAATACGATTAATGGAAACGTTCTGAAAGACGCTAAAGCAACAAGAGAGCTAATTTCTAATATTAGGATGAAACAAGCATCATTTTTTGACCATGTAATGAGAAGGGAAATGCTGGAACATAATGCAAGAACTGGGAAAATTGAGGGACGAAGAGATAGAGGGAAGCAAAGAGGAAAGATACGAGGCAGCTTAAGACAATGGCAGAAGGTGCACAACGGATATGATAAATAACTGTAGAGATAGAAAGTTATCGGCAGACATGATCACCTGCACCAGCAGTCACTGTACTTGATGCTGATATGATGTTGGTTGCATTGAAAAATTAAATATTGGCCCAATTAGCCACATAGGACTTATGGCACAACATACTCACACTATCTGATCGTGACGCGGCACCTGGTGTAATTCATGGTGGCCTTCACTACTCTACAAACGATTATTCTGAGTGATGACGCAACAGGAGAGAGGAAACCATGCCGGATCAATGAAGAAAATCAGGCAGACATGATCACCTGCACCAGCAGTCACTGTACTTGATGCTGATATGATGTTGGTTGCATTGAAAAATTAAATATTGGCCCAATTAGCCACATAGGACTTATGGCACAACATACTCACACTATCTGATCGTGACGCGGCACCTGATGTAATTCATGGTGGCCTTCACTACTCTACAAACGATTATTCTGAGTGATGACGCAACAGGAGAGAGGAAACCATGCCGGATCAATGAAGAAAATCACGCCAAGGACTTCATCACCTTGTTCAGAAATAAGGTTTTGAAACCACATGCAGTAGTTCAACTGGAATTAACAATCTATTTCATGCAGTTCATAATATTCGGTTAATCTGTGACAACGGAAGTGCAGCTTACTCTTCAGAACCTTGTGGACTGTGGTTATTGGTAAATGTAGCTGTTGAGACAACTGTCTTAAAGATTTATTAAGGTTCATTGTAATTCTTGTCGGGATATCAAGCACTGTAGCTTGTAAAGTTGAAGGCCTTCCAGATCGGTATGTGTCTACCACACTAGACTGTTCATGTCCGACGATATTTGTTACTACAAGCATCAGACTTCGCACAAAACTCGCAGTGTGTACAGTCATACGTCCTGTTCTGGGAAAGTCCTTTCAATCCCGGCAAATGTCGATATTGTTTTAATGGAATAACGTATTATTGGCTGCTACTGTTGCTCGAATGCAGCTTCCTCGGGTTCTATCTATCTATCTTTCGTTCGCTCGAAGTATTGTCTATATCAGCAATGTCGTTTCCTGTATGCATTTTACTGTCTGTTGTAATTCTTGCAGTGGCCCATATAGTTTTGTCTGTAGTGTTGTATCTATGGACCAATGGATTTTCCTCAGTCTACTATATTCAGTGCAGTCTTGAAGTATGTGTTCAGCAGTCCGGGGTGCCTGTCCACATGTACAAGTAGTTTATGTGCCGATCTTGAATTTTGTATACATGTGACTATGGAGTCGATTGTGTCCTGTTCTTAGGTGTATAATGATAACTTGTTCATATCTATTCATATTATGAAAGGCATCCTGATTTGGGGCTTGTGATCCTCAGATTGATTTGATTATCTGTTTCTTATGATGGTATGTAACTGGTGTATCTAGTTGTGTGCCTGTTGAACCTTCCTTTGCCAACTGATCTGCTTTCTCATTTCCTGGTATTCCACAGTGAGACGGGATCCACTGCAGAGCAACCCTGTGGTGCTTGCAGAGTTCAGTCAATAAGGTCTGCAGGTGTGGTAATTTTCTGGATTGTAGTGCCTGGAGTACTGATCTTGCATCTGTCAAAAACACTACAGGCTGTGGGCTAAGATTACTGTTCAGCAGTTTTTCTATTGCCAACTTTATTGCTTGTATTTCTGCATCATAATTGTGACAATATTTCCCTGTTGCTATTTTATTCATATCCCTAGTGTTATTTGAGTACTCTATATTTGCACCTGCTCCCCCATTCTTTACTGCATTCTGTGCTGATCCATCTGTGTACACACGGATCCATAGGTCTTGTGGGTATTCTTCATCCAGGAAACTGAGAGTTATTGTTTTTCGCTGTATACTATTTTGTTCCTCTTTGTCAACTATTCATTTCACTTCTGTCCGTATTTGAACTGATAATCCTGATTCATCTGTCCAGGGAGTCTGTTCTGGTATGGACAGAAGGGGTTTAACAACTCTTGGCATGTCTGGTGTTTGTCTACTAATACGCTTGGCTTGGTGGATAAAGCTGCTTCTCTTAAGTCGTCCCAATGCAAGATTTTGGAATCTGTCCTTCATTGGATGTCTCGGCATGCATACAATTTTTTCTGCCTGTATCAGCACCTTTGTGTCTCTCCGTTCTCTCAGTGCTGGTATCCTCCACAATTTCTCCATCTCCAATATTGGTGTTGATTTCATTGCTCCTGTGATGACCCTAAGTGCCTGGTTTTGTACTTTATTCAGTTCTTGCAGTGTGGTGTTTGATTCTGAGCACCATGCGGATGATCCATATTCTAAATGTGGGCGTATACTCTGTTGGTAAACTTTACTGAGTATTTTCCCACTCGCACCCCATGTGGTTCCACACAACTTTCTTAGAATAGCCAATTTCCTCCTTGCTTTTTGGGTTGCCTTATTTATCTGCTGTTTCCAAGATAGTTTGTTATCAAATGTAACTCCGAGATATGTAGCTTGTATGTCTTCTTTCACAGGCTCATTGTTTATGTAGATGGCTCCTGCTTTTTGTTTTGGGGAGAGTGTGAAAAGTGTAGTACTGCATTTGTCTGTATTGATGCTGATACACCATCTATTTGTCCATGTATTCAGTGCATTCATAGCTCTTTGTAGCAATTTGGAGGCCACTGTTGCAGACTCCTCTGTGCACCACATTACCAAGTCATCTGCATACATTGCCACTTTGATGCCATGTGGTAGTTCAGTAACTAGGCCATTGATGTAGATCAGAAAAAGTGTTGGAGATAGTACTCCTCCTTGTGGAACGCCATGGCGCAATAAGACCTTCTTACTCTTAAGACCATCCAGTTGCACTCTGGCTCTCCTGTTATGCAGGTATGCTTTGACCCATTTGTACATCCTGCCATTTACTCCATAATTTCTCAGTTTCTTCAAAAGCACTTCCTTCCATACCTTATCAAATGCTTTCTTTAGGTCTATCCATGCTGCTAGTACCAGTTTCTTTTCTTGAAACGCATCTTCAATTTCCTGGGAAAGATAGGTTGCTTGATCTTCGGTAGAGTAACACTGTCTAAAGCCTGCTTGTTGTGGGACAAGGAGATTTTCACTTTCCAGGTACCACTGCAGTCTGAGATTGATTATACGTTCCATTGTTTTACACAAACAGCTTGTAAGGCTGATTGGTCTATAGCTGGATGTCATTGAACAATATTTTCCTGGCTTTAGTAATGGTAATGGAACGATTCGTGAGATACAGGCCGACACAACCAATGAACTGATGCCAATCTAGACATAATGCCGTGGAATTTCTTACCTTACACATTAAAAGAGGAGCAAGGGTCAGACCCAGTGTAAGACGGACAGACAATAAAAAAAGTCACTACAATAACATCAATTAGCAATATTTGAAGCCGATAACAGGGCGATAACCAGAACTGTGTATCATTCTCGACACCGGAATGTGTACAGGAGGAAGGGAAGACAATGGAAGACTTTGGGATGTCCCTTTGGTTTTCTTGATCTCTTACTTAGATTTGATTAAATAAATTGTCTGTGAAAAACATATTGATTGATTGTAATATGTGTTTGAGCCATCTTGTTTTCATTTCTAAACGAGCGTCCAGTTTGCCGTGTTAAACAATGTATTGTTCTAGAATTCGTTAATGACACGATTTCTTCTTGCGGACCGGCCTTGGCTTATGTGTAGTATCTCACTTCCTTGAAAGTGATTCTATTTTAGATTTCAATTGCAGATGTCCAATTTATGTATATAAAGACAGTTTATAAAGATCGTTTATAAAGATATATATATATATATATATATATATATATATATATATATAAATAGAGATGGGCTCTACAGGGTGTTAGATTGCAAAGACTGCCTATCTAAATTAATGAAGCTCATTATGTCCTTTCATGAAAATATGAATGCTAAAATCAACTTTCATGGGAGTTCATCAGAGAGTTTTAAAGTCAACAACGGAGTGAAATAAGGATGTATCCTCGCCCCCGCCCATTTTGCCTTCCAAAACTTGTATTTGCTGACGATGATGCCCTAATCGCTCATAATGAAGGTACCATACAATCGGTTTTCAACAACCTGGACAAAGAATGCAACAGTATTTCAATGTCCATTAGTTCAGAAAACAGTAATACTAAGTCAAGGCGATATTAAAACTGTATTAATCATTTTTTAAAAATTGTCTACTGGAATCAGTTAAGAAATTCACGTATATTGGATCCACAATTACGTCAAACAATTGTCTTAATGATAAAATAAACAGCCGAATTGGTAAGGCAGATACGACATTCCGAAAACTCACTAAAAGGGTCTGGAACAACACAAAACTAACACTAAAGACCAAACTCTTAATATATTAAACTTGTGTGCTTAGCACATTATTATATGGGTCTGAAACCTGGACAACATACTCAAATCACGAAAATAGACTAAATGTTTCCAAATGCGATGTTTCCGTAGAATAATGCACATCAAATGACAGAACAAAATAAACAAATTAACTGTCCTGCAACGTGTCAAGACCCCAACAATCAAGTCGATGCTCAGAAACCGAAGACTAAGATGGCTGGGCAAGTCCAGCGAATTGAAGAAAAACGTGTAAAACTAAACGTGTAAAAACTAATACCAATAGTACTGTTCGTTCATAAATTTATGAATACGTTTGTTTTAGATTTTCGTGAAAGCTAGATGTTAGTTCGCAGTTACTTTTTTGCTTGCAGCCTTAGAATATCCAAAACGCAAACATTTTGCTATTTTTATTCCACAGATACTACACATTGTACACATCGGCGAATTCCGTTGATTTTTGAGGACCATTATAAATAAGTTTACTCTAAGTTTAGATTATACAGTAAAACTTATTTTGTTATTTCCACGTTCAAATCGCTTAATCAAAGGCGTATCTGCATAACACTTGTAATGGTCAAGTAATTAAATGTTTTGCCCGTTATCTGTAATCGCAAACATGACTCCAATTTGCTACAGTTAGTCTTGCTCTTCGGTCTCCATTAGGGAGCCGCGATAGCTCAGTGGTTAGTGGGCTAGACAAGAAGTCTTGTTCTACTTCCAGGTTCTCACAGTCTTAAATGGTTACCGGATTTTGTTTTCCGAGAAATTAAAGCGGCACTGACGTAAGGGTTAATCCTAATTTCATTTTCACAATATTCACTCTGATAAATAGTTCAAGTAAAACATACTATCAGCCCTTCCGCACGCATGTGAGAGCTGGAAAACAACAAGAGATGTAGAAACAAAATTGAATGCATTAAAAACTGAATGTTTGAAGAAAATACTTAGTATGTCGTGAAAGGAATTAAAAACAAATGAGGAAATTAGAGAAATCGCCAATCAAACACTAATTTCTTTAGCAATCAAGAAAAGACGATGGTCATATGTTGGACACGTGATGAGGAGAGATAATAACCGAATAACAAAGCAAACCCTCACGTGGGAAACAACATGTAAGAGGAAAAGTGGCTGATCCATTAAGACACTGAGAAGAACACTAATCAGATAGGCAAGAGCAACAGGAATCGGCTCCCTCTGTGAGATAGAGTTGCTTGCATAGTATTTAGACAAAGAATTTTACAAGGATTGAAAACTGATAGAATAAAAATTTAGATAAGATAAAGAGTATCTGATGCTATGCCCTATGGGCTAACAACGGCTCGAAAGGCCAATAGATAGATAGACAGATAGATAGATATATAGATAGATATATAGATAGATAGATAGATAGATAGACAGACAGACAGACAGACAGATATATAGATAGATAGATAGATAGATAGATAGATAGATAGATAGATAGATAGATAGATAGATAGATAGATAGATAGATAGATAGATAGATAGATAGATAGATAGATAGATAGATATATAGATAGATAGATAGATAGATAGACAGACAGACAGACAGACAGATATATAGATAGATAGATAGATAGATAGATAGATAGATAGATAGATAGATAGATAGATAGATAGATAGATAGATAGATAGATAGATAGATAGATAGATAGATAGATAGATAGATAGATAGATAGATAGATAGATAGATAGATAGATAGATAGATAGATAGATAGATAGATATAAATTAAAATGAACTCAAGCAAAGAACGGGTATTTTCATGTTGCTAATCACATAACACACTAATGTGCTGATATTAATGGAAGATTAAATGGACACACATCCCACATCACTGTACACACCATAGAGCGCTAGGGATACCACTGCATTTCTGATATGGGTACAACTTTATATACGTGAAGGACAAAATGAAGGTCAAAATGATGTTGAAGCCAAGCGTACTAGCTACAGGGCACATGTTTGGGATATAATCTAACGTTTATTAAAATTTTTCATAGCGTGCTCGAATTGTTGTTCTCTCTCTTTAGCCACGATCTTATTCACAATAATAGATCAACATTATCATCATCATCATCATGTACCATACCGGGTGGCGTAGGCGATCATGTCCTTCCACAATCTTTTATCTACAGTGCATCATATCAGTTCTGTTGTTGACTGTTTTCCATGCCATGATAACCAAGCTATCCAGTATTTTCTCTCTTTGTCGTCCGCGATCTCTCTTTCCTTATATTTTGCCAGTTGTAACCAAGTATTCCAACTTTCCTCTTCTCATGATGTGCTCGAAAAATGTTGATTGTTTCTTTCTGATGTTTTTTTAATAGCTGCAAAATCTGTGAGACTGTGTATCGATTATTGGTTTAGTCTATCTTGAGAGACGGTATGCTGAATGTTGGTTTATTCCACCTGGAGAGACTGTGTGCTGAATGTTGGTTTATTCTACCGGGAGAGAATGTATGCTGAATGTTGGTTTATTCTACCGGGAGAGAATGTATGCTGAATGTTGGCTTATTGTACCTGGAGAGACTGTGTGCTGATTGTTAGTTTATTCTACCGGGAGAGAATGTATGATGAATGTTGGCTTATTGTACCTGGAGAGACTGTGTGCTGAATGTTAGTATATTCTACCTGGAGAGAATGTATGCTGAATGTTTGTTTATTCCACCTGGAGAGACTGTATGCTGAATGTTGGTTTATTCTACCTGGAGAGACTGTATGCTGAATGTTGGTTTATTCCACCTGGAGAGACTGTATGCTGAATGTTGATGTATTCTACCTGGTGAAACTGTGTGTCGATTGTTGGTTTATTCAAACCGGGAGAGACTGTATGCTGAATATTGGTTTATTCTACCTGGAAAAACTGTGTGTCGATTGTTGGCTTATTCTACCTGCAGAGACAGTGTGTCGATTGTTGGTTAATTTTACTTGGAGAGACTGTGTGTCGATTGTTGGTTAATTCAACCTGGAGTGACTGTGTGTCGACTGTTGGTTAATTCTATAGAGAAAGACTGAATGTCGATTGTTGGTTAATTTTACCGGGGGAGACTGTGTGGGTATTGTTGGTTAATTAAACCTAGAGAGACTGTGTGTCGATTGTTGGTTAATTCAACCTGGAGTGACTGTGTGTCGATTGTTGATTAATTGTGTCGACAGAGATAGTTTCGCTCTTGGCGGGTATTTATGTCAAGTTTGATGTGAACATATAGGATGTTATTTGTATAAAGCGAGACTATAGTGACGTTTGATGATTGCTTGTGTCGAAGTGATTGTTGTGCTGTTTGATGATTGCTTGTGTCGAAGTGATTGTTGTGCCGTTTAATGGTTGCTTGTATCGAGGTGATTGTTGTGATGTTTGACGATTGCTTGTGTCGAAGTAATTGTTGTGCTGTTTGATGATTGCTTGTGTCGAAGCGATTGTTGTGCTATTTGCTGATTGCTTGTGTCGAAGTGATTGTTGTGCTGTTTGATGGTTACTTGTGTCGAAGTGATTGTTGTGCTTTTTAACGATTGCTTGTGTCGAAGTGATTGTTGTGCTGTTTAATGATTGCTTGTGTCGAAGTGATTGTTGTGCTGTTTGATGGTTGCTTGTGTCGAAGTGATTGTTGTGATGTTTGACGATTGCTTGTGTCGAAGTGATTGTTGTGCTGTTTGATGATTGCTTGTGTCGAAGTGATTGTTGTGCTGTTTGATTATTGCTTGTGTCGAAGTGATTGTTGTGCCGTTTAATGGTTGCTTGTATCGACGTGATTGTTGTGCAGTTTGACGATTGCTTGTATCGAAGTGATTGTTATGCCGTTTAATGGTTGCTGGTATCGAAGTGGTTGTTGGGTCTTTTAATGGTTGCTTAAATAAGAGTGATTGTTGTGCGGACTGATGGCTGATTGTACAGTGTTTATTATGCCAAGTGACGGTTGCTTGTATTAGAGTGATTAATGTGCCGAGTGATGATTGCTTATATTAGAGTGATTGTTATGCAGTTTGGTGGTAGCTTGTATATGAAAGATCATGGTGCCGAATGATGGATCCTTGTTAAAGAGATCGCGACGCCGAGTGCTGTTTTTGCCTGCAGAGATTGTGGTGTTAATTCGTCTCGTGTTCAGAGATGTTGTAAGTTTGAGCGTTGTTGTAATAATCAAGTCTTTCTAGCGGGCATCCAGTCTATGCCACTGAGAATTTTCTTTGCTATTCCTTATTAGATGTACTCTGTGTTTTGCTAGGCGAAAGTAGTATGCCGCTAAGTGATAATGTGTATGAGATGCATGGTAGAGAGATTCTCTAAATTTATTTGCTTGCAGAATAGGACATGAAACTAACAGAGAAAAGACAAAAGTAATATTTACCGGGCCTGTACCAAAGGGCATTGTTTACCTGTATGGGAAGGATATGCAGGAAGTGGAATACTTTAATCTTGGTAGCAGTATAGATCAAGAGAGTGAAATTACAAAAGAAACCATAATTAGGATACCAAAGACTGCTTTAGGTTACAAATACCTTGAACAAATATGGCATTCAAAGATACTCAGGGTGAAAACAAGACTTAGAATTTTAAACTAAAAGATATTATCCACCCTCATGTATATGTGTGAAAGCTTGAAAACGGTAAAGGAGATCGAGAAAAAAGTAACGCGTTTAAAGACAAGTGCAAGTGAGATACTTTGCAGTAAATAGAATGAAATCAAGATTAATGATGAAATTAGACAAAATGATCGTGCAACCATTTATTTCGTTATTAAGAAAAGAAGATGGACACATGTCAGACATGTGTCGTCATGGAATGACGTCATTGGACGCACCAAAATGGCAGCTTATTTATATTCGAGCTATGGACCAAGCAATGTTTACATTGAACAACACGATACATGTTATTGCTGCGAGTTGGCAGATTTTTGAAAATGTTTTCAAGGGTTTGAACATAAATGTTTGTTCACAGTTCGTTAACCTTCGCTGCAGATAAAGTCGTTAATTGGATGGCTTCGTTTTAGACGTTGGTAGCTAAGGACCTAACTTGTGCAAACGGATGGCATTGGCAAGGATCATTTTGATTCTTTGAATTGGGCTCATTGTGTGTTTAACTCAAAAGCATATGTGCTTTTTAACCAAAGACCTTTTTTTGGGGACTCAATGAAGATATCCCCGATGGAAGAATAAATTGTACTATTAGTCCCATAAATGATTCGCTTCCAGAGGTTTATGATGTAAACAAAGCAGTTTTGTCATTGCAAGTGAATAATGTCCACACCTATAATTGGTCAGGATTGTGTAGCAGCAGCAGCTTTATAGCGAACACAGAAAACATCATAGGATTGTGCTGTTCTGAAACAGCTATGCCATGCTAAACTAGAATTGCCTTTAATGGGATTACTGTGACCACAAACCACCCTCCATATGTGTGCCACATATTTACACCCCAGAAAGAAATACTGAATATAACAACATCATGTGCCGTCTGTGATATTAATGACCACAGACCAGGAGCCTCCAGTATGACTGATACAACTGTTGCACCAAGCATTTCATCAGCAGAGCCATATCTATGGAATGTTAATCTGACATTGTTCTTGAATGATGTCCAAGTTAATGAGACATCAGAATCGTGTGGCGGTATCTACAAGAAGGGAGCAGAGAACATCAAGTTCTGCTGCTATAAAGGAGACTTGCCTTGCTATCCCAGAATTGCCTTAAATGGGATCACTGTAGTTGAAAACGTCTCCTCTTGTGTAAACTACACATTCACATCTAAGAGTGAATCAGTGAAGGTCACAAAATCATATTCTCTCTGACGGTTTTACTAACTACAGGTCATGTGGCTTCTGTTGGATTAAAAATGATAACTTACCACCACTGTGTGTCTATATGTTTGGAATTGGAGTCATCAATGACGGCCTAACATCATCAAGTGCTATGACGATCATTGATCGATCAGATGACCATTGAACGCTATGTCTGAAAAGTGTTCCTTCTTGCAGTTTCCTCATATTCCAAGTCCGGCTTGTTGCAGGAGCTACTGAGTTATGTGCTCTGTGCACACCGTGAGCTGTGTGTCTCATCCGTTTTGATCCTGCTTCGATATCCCGCTTGTTTACGATGAATGATGATATCGTATGACAGGGAACAGTTGGCTGTGTTCACTTTCTGCGTGGTTTCGCCTTATGTCTTTTGGCGTGTGCTGAGACTGCTACGATGGGGACTACAGTTACCTTTCTTTGTTTGGGAGATGAGTTGGTAATTCGGATGATTCCACTGGCACGGGCGGTTGAGCAATTATGGATTTTAATTCGTTTGTTGTGATACCGAGGCCGTCCATAACCAATAATAATAACCAATGTCAGACATGTATTTACAAGAAATGACCTGAGATTTACTAATCAGCTCTCAAATGGAAACATTCGATAAGAGGAAAAGAGGGTGACCTCGTAAAAAACAGAAAAGAACTCTAACAAAAGAAGCAAGGTTGGCGAGAATAGACTCACTCTCTATAATCGAAAAGCTGGCCCAGAACAGAGACAATTGACGGATGACTCTACGAGCTCTACGTGCTGCCTAACGGGGACTGGACGAATTAATAATCAAGAATTGACTTTTTACTTAAGTTTCCTGTCTGTGAAGCTTCATCCAATGTGTGTAGTTTTGATACTTGACAAGGACAAGGAATGACGCTGGTATTCTCATCAAGTAAGCAGTCAGTTAACGTCAGCTGTGTGAAGTTACGAGTTTCCAGAACTAGAAGGGGTAAGCTTGAGCCACAAACTCCGTCCCTAATCGTCAAGATTAGTTTGAGAGTGAACAATCCCTTAACAACAAAGACTCATCTTCACGACAAAAGACACCTTCCTGGGAGACTTGGTAGCCTAGTTGGGAAAACCACCCCACTGGACTACCGATGTGAGGACAGCCCATGTTCGATTCCCGCTGGGAGCAATGGGAATTGTACTAGTGTTTGGGAAAAAAAATACCCCCACGGTAGACCCAGCCGTTGACAGAAACGGGTATCACGGTATTACCCTGGGAAGGTGAGGAATGTCGCCTCTCATCGTGAGTTTCGATGCTTGAAGCGACACTATCCAGACATCTCTGAACATTTCAGGATAGGCGGTCAAGCACATATGGATGGAAACTCGCGTGCTAAGACGCCGGTACTTTACCTTTAGACGTACCTATTGGCATTTATTATAAATGATATCATTAACTCGTTATCAAAATACCCTCCTCAATACAAGTCTTCATCGACACAGTAAGCTGTTTTCACTCTCAGTATCAATCATCCTTCAAACAGTTACGTATTTTAATGTGATAGATCAGTGCTTAATGTTTTACTTTCTTCCAGCTCTGTTTATGAACGGTGTCAATCAAGGAACGAGAAACACTTTCCTTGACGTTGTAAATACTCACACATAACTTTACCACTCGTACATCAACAATAAAACACACGTAGGCATTTTTAACTGAATGTAATTATATATTTTTTTTAATTTGTGAAAGAAACGAAATTAGCATCAAACTGTGTGTCTGCCACAAAGCGATTTCGTGTAACTTATGACGTTATATGAAGCTTCTCTCGATTAGGGTCCTATATAGTATCCACTGAAAGTTGTGTATACTTCATCATGTCTCCCGTAATAATTTCCTAGAAATTTGACTCGCGCATATACAAAGTCACCCTTTCTCAACTGCAAAATAACAGCGTTTCCTAAAATAAATATAATACCATATCTTATCTCTCACTGTTAACATCAGTACATAGTATAATCCATAACCAATAATATGCATCCAGTTTTTATTTTGTTAAAAAGTAGAACTTTTATTTGACACATTCTTGGTGCGGGATTATTTAATACATCTCGGTAGTTCTCTTTGTTAAAGGAAAATATATTTTTTAATGTACAATTACAACCTCACATCAGTTATTGCGAAATGTTTGAAATAATCATTAATGTATGTATAGTAGCCTCCGTCAATCATAGTTAGCTGGATTTTGCGTTATTTTCTTTCCTCCTAGAAATTGTGTTTTTTTTCTTTTCTTTCGCGGTGTACTCTTATTCTATAAATGTGTCGGCTACTTGTATGAGATTGAGCTTTAGAGTGTTTCCAAAGGTAACTTACATAGTTTGAGAGGCATGTAGATATTAGGGAGGTATGTGCGAGTGAGGACCTCCACGTATGGGAGGTCTGTGCGAGTGAGGACCTCCACGTATGGGAGGTCTGTGCGAGTGAGGACCTCCACGTTAGGGAGGTCTGTGCGAGTGAGGACCTCCACGTATGGGAGGTCTGTGCGAGTGAGGACCTCCACGTATGCCCCTTTGTCCTTCCATGTGATACCAAGAAATCGGTGAAGACATCACAATTGTATTGTATTTACCCTTCTCCCTTGCTTTGCATATGTTGTTTATGACTCGGTACCATACATAATGATACTAATGTTGCAGGCATTATAAACTGCGACCTTTGTTTTAATTGTCAGTTTAAAGTTTTACCAAACACGCCTACATAGATGGGCGAAGGTGGTGGCAGCTCCACCAATACGGGTGTCAATTTATGTATCTAAAGATGGTTTATAAATATGTATATATAAATAGAGATAGGCTCTACAGAGTGTTAGAAAGCAAAGGCTGCCTATCTAAATTAATGAAGCTCATTATGTCCTTTCATGAAAATATGAATGCTAAAATCCACCTTCATGGGAGTTTATCAGAGTGTTTTAAAGTCAACAACGGAGTGAAATAAGTATGTGTCCTCGGCCCCGCCCATTTTATCATGTTTTTCTGCCCTTCAAAATTACACCTTTGAAAACTTGTATTTGCTGACGATGCTGCTCTAGTCGCTCATAGTGAAGGCACCATATAGTCGTTGATCAACAACCTGGACAAAGCATGCGAATGTTTTTCACTGTCAATTAGTTCAGGGAACAGTAATACTAAGTCACGGCGATATCAAACCTGTATTAATTACTTTAAACAATTATCCACTGGAATCAGTTCAGAAATGCCCATATTTTGGATCAACGCTTACGTCAACGACTTGTCTTAGTGGGAAACTCACAAAAGGGTCTGCAACAACACGAAACTAACACTACAGACCAAACTCTTAATATATCAAACTTATGTGCTTAGCACACTATTATATGGATCTGAAACCTGGACAACATACTTAAATCACGAAAAAAAGACTCAATGTATTCCACATGCGAAGTCTCCACAGAATAATGCACTTCAAATGGCAGGACAAAATAACCAACTTAACTTTCCTGAAACGTGCTAAGACCCCTACAATCATGTCGATGCTCAGAAACCGAAGACTAAGATGGCTGGGGCACGTCCATCGAATTGAAGAAAAACGTATCCCCAAACAAATAATACTATATGGTGAACTAATACTCTCTTCCGGTGTCATGGCGACTACGTGTTGTCGTTTTTATAATTCGGCTCTTGCTGAGATATTTAAATGATTTACGCGACAGTCTAGTTGTGAATTTATGTGTTGCTATTCCCCACTTGGTGTAATGTTTTACTTCTGACTGGAGGATGGACTGCGAACTTTATCGATATTTAAGTGGGTTTATTCTTTCTTTGTGTCGTGTGTACGCGGTTCGATAGGCAAGCACATGGTTCGACAACAATGGCGTCGATAGTTGGTGTGTTCAACCCGTATGTGAAAAGTCTGCGACGGTGGATTGGGCGGAAGAATTAATTGAAATAATCAACGGCCCAGAAAGCGAAAACAGCAAAGTGTGTGGTACACATGAGGCATTTTCAGAACACGAAAGGCGAAAATGGCAGACCACCGTGAAAGAGATTGGAGCCTCATCACGTAACAATCCAAAGAAAGCCATGGAGAGAAATTCTAACTACTGTATTAAGAACGAATTAATAATAGCTACATGGAATGTTAGGACCTTATGCCAACAAGGAAAACTAGAAAATCTTATGGTAGAAGCAGAACGACTAAACATAGATATCTTAGGAATATCGGAAACAAGATGGAAGGAACATGGATATATACAAGACGATAAATATACATTTATATATTCAGGAAACACAAAAGAACATCAAAGAGGAGTAGGCATTCTAATTTAACGAGAACTACAAAAATATAAAAATAGTCAATTGACATATAATGATAGGAATATACTAATAAAAATGAAGGCAAAACCATTCGAAATAGGAATATCACAGACATACGCACTTACTCAAGACTATACAGATGAACAAATAGAAGCATACTATGAAGATCTAAACACAGTTATGAAGCAAGTGAAATCATCAGACATCTTGATTATAATGGGTGATATGAACGCTAAAGTAGGAAAAGGTAAATATTAGACCATAATAGGAAATCATGGTCTAGGAAAAAGAAATAACAGAGGAGAAAGATTAATACAATTTTGCGAAGAAAACAGACTGATAATATGCCATACCTTCTTTGAGCAAAAGAAAAGGAAATTATACACATGGAAAAGCCCTGGAGACAAGAAGAGAAATCACAAAGATTACATAATGACAAAAGACAGATTCAGGAACAGCGTCAAGAAAGCCAAAACCTACCCAAGAGCAGATATAAATTCAGACCACAATCCTGTAATGATAAAAATGAAAATCAAATTAAAGAGAAACAAACAAAAAACTAATGCAGCAACACCAATATATATAACAGCGTTAAACCAGAAAGATATACAAGAAACTTATACTGTACAAGTAAAGAACACATATCAGAAGCTACTAGAAGAGGGGATTGAGCAGTACAGAAGAGAAAATCCTGAGGAAAAAGTCACAACAAAAAGGCAATGCATAAAAAAACAGCATACAAGAATCCTGCAACACCTTGTCCAAAAAGGAAAGTAACAAAAATCAAAAATGGACAACAGACAAAATATTAGAAAAAATGGAAGAAAGAAGACAAGCGAAAAACACTGCCAGATACAAGGATATAGACAAAGAAATACGGAGAATGTGCAAAAAGGCAAAAGACTGGCTCAACAAAAGATGTCTAGAAATCGAAACTATGGAAAGTAAACAAAACCTAAGAGAGATGCACACAGAAATAAAGAGAATGACGAATAAAGATAAAAAAAAGCTGTAGGTATCGGATGTATAGCAAACAAAGAGGGAAGAATGCTATCAGATAACAAAGAAATAATAGATAGATGGCAATAATATATAACATAATTATTTCATGACGAAAGGGACAAAAAGCCAGACATAAAATGTACATACAACTATAAAATCCTGAAATCCGAAGTAGAAAAAGCCTTAAAAACAATGAAAAAGGGAAAAGCAGCAGGGCCTGACAATATACAGATACAGATGATACAGGCTCTAGAAGAGTTTGGCGTCGAAGTGATCACATAATTATGCAATGACATATACCATACAGGATACATACCAAACGATCTAAAAACATCAACTTTCATTGCATTGCCTAAAATGAATGGTGCAGTTGAATGCAGTGACTTCAGAACAATAAGCCTAATGAGCCAGGTAACAACAATTTTACTAAAAGTTATACAGGAAAGGATTCAGAATAAAATCAATACTGAATTAGAGGAGCAACAATTTGGATTCAAGAAAAAACAGTGGGACAAAAGAGGCCATATTCAGCATGAGAACATTGACTGAAAAGTACACAGAAGTAAACACACCAATATATGCATGCTTTATAGACTACACCAAAGCTTTCGATAGAATACAACATAACCAACTTATAGACTGCCTAAATGATATAAACCTAGACGACGCAGACAAACGACTAATATGTAATTTGTACTGGGAGCAAACAGCAATAATAAGATATAACAAGGATAACTCTACACCCATGGACATAAAAAGAGGAGTAAGACAAGGATGCATCTTATCACCAAGCTTGTTCAATTATACACTGAGCAAATCTTTAAAAACATCTCAGAGATACCAGGCCTAAACATTAATGGAAAGATAATCAATAACCTGAGATATGCTGATGATACTGTTCTACTAGCAGAAAATCCTTAAGATCTACAACAATTACTTAATGTGATATACACAACAAGCAAAAAATATGGACTAGAAATGAATATCAAAAAGACTAAAACTAAGAACATAAACAAAGAAAATTCTCAAGACCTACAATTAAATATCACAGTTGAGGAAATACATCTGTAGACAGTCCAGAGTTACAACTACCTAGGACACACTATAACCAGTGATGGAAAATGCAAAACAGAATAATAAACAAAAGAATAGGTATGGCAAAAAGTAATTTTAATGCCATGAAAAATTTACTAACAACAAAACAAATATCAGCAGGGCTGAAACAAAGAGTGGCAAAATGTTACATCTTATCAATATTCCTGTATGGTGCAGAAACATGGACATTAGACAAGAAAACAGAACAGAAAATTGAAGCCTTTGAAATGTGGATTTATAGAAGAATAGGTAGAATTGGATGGAAACAAAAGATAAACGATGAAGTTTTAAAACAACTGAAAATAAAAAGAGAACTGCTGAAAACAATTAAGACAAGACAAATTAAATTTTTAGGGCATGTTAAAAGACACAACAGCCTACTAAAAGTAATATTGGAAGGAAAAATACAAGGCAAAAGAGGCAGAGGCAGACCAAGACTAACATGGACGAGTAACATCAAAAGATGGACAAGTCAATCTATGTCAGCCTGCACCATCAAAGCAAGAAACAGAGTAGAATGGCGATCCATGGTAGCCAACCTTCGTTGCGGAGAGGGCACACGATGATGATGATGATGATGAACTAATACATGGAAAAAGACAAATCGGCAGACCTAAACTACAATATAGAGGTATATGTAAATCATCTCTGAATGACTTCTCCATTAGTTGAAAAGACTGGAAACATCTGGCAAGTGATCACACATCATTGAGAGCATGTAAAAGTAATTCTATAAAATCATTTGCGACTGGCGAAACTTAGAAGAGAAAAGGCTAATGAAAAAAGGACGGTCACCCTTTGGAACAGTGGGCCTGACTTGTTCATTGTGGTGTGTGTGTCAAACATTGGTAGAATTAGCCATGAGAGAAGGTGTTAGACAATAACAAATCCTCCAAAAAATACACAAAAGCCTCCACTAAACCGTTGGCAACACGAAATGACCATATGTGTGTGTGTGTGTGTGTGTGTGTGTGTGTGTGTGTGAGTGTGTGTGTGTGTGTGTGTGTGTATTTCGACAGACAATAATCACTTAATGCCTAAACGATTTTCGGAACGTTTAGTAATAACTATATAGTAGAAAACAATTTATAAATTTTAATCGCCTCAATTGACTTTTTTCGTAAAAAATAAGGCGATTATAACTAATACCAATAGTACTGTCTGTTCATAAATTCATGAACACGTTTGTTTTAGATTTTCGTGAACGTTAGATGTTAGTTCGCTAGACTTTTTTGCTTGCAATCTTAGAATTTCCAAGAGGCAAGAATATTGTTATTCTTAATTCCACAGATACTACAGATTGTACACATCGGCGAATTCCGTTGATCTTTGAGGACCATTACAAATAAGTTTATTCAAAGTTTAGATTGTACAGTAAAAATGTTCTTTTCGCGTTCAAATCGCGTAATCAAAGGCGTATCTACATAACACGTTTAACGGTCAAGTAATTGTGTGTGTTGCCCGTTATGTGTAATCACAAACATGATTTGCTACAGTTAGTCTTGCTCTTCGGCCACCATTAGGGAGCCGCCATAGCTCAGTGGTTAGTGAACTGGACTACTAAAGACAAGAGGTCTTGTTCTTCTTCCAGGTTTCCCAGTCTTAAATGGCTACCGGATTTTGTTTTCTGAGAAAGTAAAGCGGCACGGGCGTAATGCTGACCACATTACTCGAAAAATCGCGTGCATTGTGGTGTGATGCATTATCCGTTACAAGGCAGGACAATCTATGTAGCAGGAGAAGTTAGAAAAGAAAATGTTATGGCTTAAACTTTACGTAGTTGATGGACGACAAAATTTGAACTACGTTTCGGCTCAAAAGACCCTCAGTCAGCATGAACAACAAACGATACACACACAAATATGAAAGAAAATAAAATTAGCACTAGATAGCTACCTAATAATGAAACATCTAAAACAAAATAATCTCGAACTAGAATGGGTAATTAACATAAATACTCTTCCCTGCGAAATGCGCTTTGGCCAGAATCAAAATACATGGTACACGCTAACTATAGCTCGTTTCAAATCACTTGCCCAACTTCAAAACGCTATTGTTCAGTAATCGTTTGTTAAAAACTGTTGAAATTTTCCAAATGTTATTAGAATGCAAAAGACCCTTTAAATGTATATTTAACAAATATCTTGCAGCTGCAGTTTTCTTAAAGCGGCGAATTTCTTTGATGTTTGTCAAAATTGTAAATTGTGAACCCCTAAATAATAGAAATAACCGTAGTTGCTGGTCTATGATTAATTTTCACTAGGTAAAGGCGTGGCCGTAATGGGGAAATACCAGGAGAATTATTGTCTTCTCAGTTCGAGGACGGACGATAATATCAAGGTATACCTGTATGTTCAATTTTCATAGTTGTGTAGTCCTGAAAAGGACCGTTTGTTGAACTAATTTAAGGTAATATAGGGGCCAACATTGGGGGGGCTATATACTTTCATTCTGAATCAGACGAGTCTAAAAGATTAATAACTGTTTGGGGTTGAACATTCCACAAACCATCATTTTTCCAATATTCCTCTTCCTGTTTTAAGACGTGGTCTTCACATTCAGCCCAATAATCTTTGTTTATATTTAATAAAGCGAGATTAGCAAGAGTCTTTACATCGCATATTTTGAATGTTGTATTTTCATTTGCCACTTGTCCTTTTAATTTTGCCCAGATTAGTTCTATTGGATTTAAATGAGCATGGTAAGGTGGCAGCCTCAAACATATATGACCGTGCTCTTGGACAATCTTATCTATTTGAAAAATCGTTGTCCTTTGTTTTTGCTTTACTAGAGATAGTAATTCAGGTTTTAAGTACATGTTATTAAATTGTATGTGCTCCTTTGTGAGCCATAGCTTAATAGCATCTTTTGTACTGGATGACGTCAGGACTTTATCTTCAAGTACAACAATGTTGTGGTACGCTGCATTGTCCATTGTTAGGCAAGATGGTCGATCTAGTGATGGGAGAACAGAAGTTTCAATCCAATGTATAAATATGTGACCATCCATCTCAGAGTGATAATCCCGATTGTCTATGGATTTTGAATGAAAAGTGAGCTCTGCGTTCTGTATTAGTCCATGTTGTCAACTACCTGCATGAGCAATTATCAAGCGTTGTCCTTTGCTGCTAGGTATTAATCTCTTAATCTTTCCATCTGATGACTGCTATTCCCTTTGGTTAGTGTGGTGAGCATTGATCCATGTTTCATCCAAGTACACACTATCATAACCTTGCTTGCGCACCTCTTTTACTTCACGTAAGTACGTGCTTCTCATGACTACTATATGTGGCTTCTCACAGATGATGTTTCATCCATTGGAATACTTTCTGAATGTAAAGCCTGCAGCTCTCACATTCCTCCATAATGTAGACTTTGATATTTCAATACTGGTGTTCTTTTTCAGCGAAACTTTTAATTTTCTTATTGTAACAGTTTCATTCATACCCAACATTTTGCGAATTTCACGTCTACACCTCTGAATGAACGGAAATGGAACACACAATTTCTCAAGTGTCTAATTGTGTAAAAAAAAACCATGGCGAAAGCGTGCAAACACGTCAATTTTACCGTGTATGGATTTTTACTAGCTATTTTTAACTTAAAATACTGTAAACATTAAGTTTTGACTACATCAATGGGTCGTTATAAAATTATATAAATCAAATAAGCAATAATAATAACCAAATGTTTTTTTTTAATGAAATTAATTCCCTGTTGGGTTCTAATCATTATAACTTTACATGCAAATTTTGAACAACTTACAACAAGCGGTTAAAAAGCTATCGATTTTAAAAGTTCGGCACGAGTTATGAAACAAGCTATAGTGCACACCCAACATGTCAAGGACAGCTGTGTTTGTTTAGCCTACATGCTACAACATCTCTCAACTTACTTTTTTGGGGTTTAATTTCAAGCTACTGGACATTCTAATCGAATAATGAAGCCTCTAAAGAAATCAGTGATCAGAACTAGTCAACATAAGTATCAAGCTAAATTACAAATTGATTGGAGTTTTAATCTCAGGACATTTACATATGTATTACCATGTATTTTGATTCTGGCCAAAGCGCATTTCGCAGGGAAGAGTATTTATGTTAATTACCCATTCTAGTTCGAGATTATTTTGTTTTAGATGTTTCATTATTAGGTAGCTATCTAGTGCTAATTTTATTTTCTTTCATATTTGTGTGTGTATCGTTTGTTGTTCATGCTGACTGAGGGTCTTTTGAGCCGAAACGTAGTTCAAATTTTGTCGTCCATCAACTACGTAAAGTTTAAGCCATAACATTTTCTTTTCTAACTTCTCCTGCTACATAGATTGTCCTGCCTTGTAACGGATAATGCATCACACCACAATGCACGCGATTTTTCGAGTAATGTGGTCAGCATTACGCCCGTGCCGCTTTACTTTCTCAGAAAACAAAATCCGGTAGCCATTTAAGACTGGGAAACCTGGAAGAAGAACAAGACCTCTTGTCTTTAGTAGTCCAGTTCACTAACCACTGAGCTATGGCGGCTCCCTAATGGTGGCCGAAGAGCAAGACTAACTGTAGCAAATCATGTTTGTGATTACACATAACGGGCAACACACACAATTACTTGACCGTTAAACGTGTTATGTAGATACGCCTTTGATTACGCGATTTGAACGCGAAAAGAACATTTTTACTGTACAATCTAAACTTTGAATAAACTTATTTGTAATGGTCCTCAAAGATCAACGGAATTCGCCGATGTGTACAATCTGTAGTATCTGTGGAATTAAGAATAACAATATTCTTGCCTCTTGGAAATTCTAAGATTGCAAGCAAAAAAGTCTAGCGAACTAACATCTAACGTTCACGAAAATCTAAAACAAACGTGTTCATGAATTTATGAACAGACAGTACTATTGGTATTAGTTATAATCGCCTTATTTTTTACGAAAAAAGTCAATTGAGGCGATTAAAATTTATAAATTGTTTTCTACTATATAGTTATTACTAAACGTTCCGAAAATCGTTTAGGCATTAAGTGATTATTGTCTGTCGAAATACACACACACACACACACACACACTCACACACACACACACACACACACACATATGGTCATTTCGTGTTGCCAACGGTTTAGTGGAGGCTTTTGTGTATTTTTTGGAGGATTTGTTATTGTCTAACACCTTCTCTCATGGCTAATTCTACCAATGTTTGACACACACACCACAATGAACAAGTCAGGCCCACTGTTCCAAAGGGTGACCGTCCTTTTTTCATTAGCCTTTTCTCTTCTAAGTTTCGCCAGTCGCAAATGATTTTATAGAATTACTTTTACATGCTCTCAATGATGTGTGATCACTTGCCAGATGTTTCCAGTCTTTTCAACTAATGGAGAAGTCATTCAGAGATGATTTACATATACCTCTATATTGTAGTTTAGGTCTGCCGATTTGTCTTTTTCCATGTATTAGTTCATCATCATCATCATCATCGTGTGCCCTCTCCGCAACGAAGGTTGGCTACCATGGATCGCCATTCTACTCTGTTTCTTGCTTTGATGGTGCAGGCTGACATAGATTGACTTGTCCATCTTTTGATGTTACTCGTCCATGTTAGTCTTGGTCTGCCTCTGCCTCTTTTGCCTTGTATTTTTCCTTCCAATATTACTTTTAGTAGGCTGTTGTGTCTTTTAACATGCCCTAAAAATTTAATTTGTCTTGTCTTAATTGTTTTCAGCAGTTCTCTTTTTATTTTCAGTTGTTTTAAAACTTCATCGTTTATCTTTTGTTTCCATCCAATTCTACCTATTCTTCTATAAATCCACATTTCAAAGGCTTCAATTTTCTGTTCTGTTTTCTTGTCTAATGTCCATGTTTCTGCACCATACAGGAATATTGATAAGATGTAACATTTTGCCACTCTTTGTTTCAGCCCTGCTGATATTTGTTTTGTTGTTAGTAAATTTTTCATGGCATTAAAATTACTTTTTGCCATACCTATTCTTTTGTTTATTATTCTGTTTTGCATTTTCCATCACTGGTTATAGTGTGTCCTAGGTAGTTGTAACTCTGGACTGTCTACAGATGTATTTCCTCAACTGTGATATTTAATTGTAGGTCTTGAGAATTTTCTTTGTTTATGTTCTTAGTTTTAGTCTTTTTGATATTCATTTCTAGTCCATATTTTTTGCTTGTTGTGTATATCACATTAAGTAATTGTTGTAGATCTTAAGGATTTTCTGCTAGTAGAACAGTATCATCAGCATATCTCAGGTTATTGATTATCTTTCCATTAATGTTTAGGCCTGGTATCTCTGAGATGTTTTTAAAGATTTGCTCAGTGTATAATTGAACAAGCTTGGTGATAAGATGCATCCTTGTCTTACTCCTCTTTTTATGTCCATGGGTGTAGAGTTATCCTTGTTATATCTTATTATTGCTGTTTGCTCCCAGTACAAATTACATATTAGTCGTTTGTCTGCGTCGTCTAGGTTTATATCATTTAGGCAGTCTATAAGTTGGTTATGTTGTATTCTATCGAAAGCTTTGGTGTAGTCTATAAAGCATGCATATATTGGTGTGTTTACTTCTGTGTACTTTTCAGTCAATGTTCTCATGCTGAATATGGCCTCTTTTGTCCCACTGTTTTTTCTTGAATCCAAATTGTTGCTCCTCTAATTCAGTATTGATTTTATTCTGAATCCTTTCCTGTATAACTTTTAGTAAAATTGTTGTTACCTGGCTCATTAGGCTTATTGTTCTGAAGTCACTGCATTCAACTGCACCATTCATTTTAGGCAATGCAATGAAAGTTGATGTTTTTAGATCGTTTGGTATGTATCCTGTATGGTATATGTCATTGCATAATTATGTGATCACTTCGACGCCAAACTCTTCTAGAGCCTGTATCATCTGTATCTGTATATTGTCAGGCCCTGCTGCTTTTCCCTTTTTCATTGTTTTTAAGGCTTTTTCTACTTCGGATTTCAGGATTTTATAGTTGTATGTACATTTTATGTCTGGCTTTTTGTCCCTTTCGTCATGAAATAATTATGTTATATATTATTGCCATCTATCTATTATTTCTTTGTTATCTGATAGCATTCTTCCCTCTTTGTTTGCTATACATCCGATACCTACAGCTTTTTTTTATCTTTATTCGTCATTCTCTTTATTTCTGTGTGCATCTCTCTTAGGTTTTGTTTACTTTCCATAGTTTCGATTTCTAGACATCTTTTGTTGAGCCAGTCTTTTGCCTTTTTGCACATTCTCCGTATTTCTTTGTCTATATCCTTGTATCTGGCAGTGTTTTTCGCTTGTCTTCTTTCTTCCATTTTTTCTAATATTTTGTCTGTTGTCCATTTTTGATTTTTGTTACTTTCCTTTTTGGACAAGGTGTTGCAGGATTCTTGTATGCTGTTTTTTTATGCATTGCCTTTTTGTTGTGACTTTTTCCTCAGGATTTTCTCTTCTGTACTGCTCAATCCCCTCTTCTAGTAGCTTCTGATATGTGTTCTTTACTTGTACAGTATAAGTTTCTTGTATATCTTTCTGGTTTAACGCTGTTATATATATTGGTGTTGCTGCATTAGTTTTTTGTTTGTTTCTCTTTAATTTGATTTTCATTTTTATCATTACAGGATTGTGGTCTGAATTTATATCTGCTCTTGGGTAGGTTTTGGCTTTCTTGACGCTGTTCATGAATCTGTCTTTTGTCATTATGTAATCTATGTGATTTCTCTTCTTGTCTCCAGGGCTTTTCCATGTGTATAATTTCCTTTTCTTTTGCTCAAAGAAGGTATGGCATATTATCAGTCTGTTTTCTTCGCAAAATTGTATTAATCTTTCTCCTCTGTTATTTCTTTTTCCTAGACCATGATTTCCTATTATGGTCTAATATTTACCTTTTCCTACTTTAGCGTTCATATCACCCATTATAATCAAGATGTCTGATGATTTCACTTGCTTCATAACTGTGTTTAGATCTTCATAGTATGCTTCTATTTGTTCATCTGTATAGTCTTGAGTAAGTGCGTATGTCTGTGATATTCCTATTTCGAATGGTTTTGCCTTCATTTTTATTAGTATATTCCTATCATTATATGTCAATTGACTATTTTTATATTTTTGTAGTTCTCGTTAAATTAGAATGCCTACTCCTCTTTGATGTTCTTTTGTGTTTCCTGAATATATAAATGTATATTTATCGTCTTGTATATATCCATGTTCCTTCCATCTTGTTTCCGATATTCCTAAGATATCTATGTTTAGTCGTTCTGCTTCTACCATAAGATTTTCTAGTTTTCCTTGTTGGCATAAGGTCCTAACATTCCATGTAGCTATTATTAATTCGTTCTTAATACAGTAGTTAGAATTTCTCTCCATGGCTTTCTTTGGATTGTTACGTGATGAGGCTCCAATCTCTTTCACGGTGGTCTGCCATTTTCGCCTTTCGTGTTCTGAAAATGCCTCATGTGTACCACACACTTTGCTGTTTTCGCTTTCTGGGCCGTTGATTATTTCAATTAATTCTTCCGCCCAATCCACCGTCGCAGACTTTTCACATACGGGTTGAACACACCAACTATCGACGCCATTGTTGTCGAACCATGTGCTTGCCTATCGAACCGCGTACACACGACACAAAGAAAGAATAAACCCACTTAAATATCGATAAAGTTCGCAGTCCATCCTCCAGTCAGAAGTAAAACATTACACCAAGTGGGGAATAGCAACACATAAATTCACAACTAGACTGTCGCGTAAATCATTTAAATATCTCAGCAAGAGCCGAATTATAAAAACGACAACACGTAGTCGCCATGACACCGGAAGAGAGTATTAGTTCACCATATAGTATTATTTGTTTGGGGATACGTTTTTCTTCAATTCGATGGACGTGCCCCAGCCATCTTAGTCTTCGGTTTCTGAGCATCGACATGATTGTAGGGGTCTTAGCACGTTTCAGGAAAGTTAAGTTGGTTATTTTGTCCTGCCATTTGAAGTGCATTATTCTGTGGAGACTTCGCATGTGGAATACATTGAGTCTTTTTTTCGTGATTTAAGTATGTTGTCCAGGTTTCAGATCCATATAATAGTGTGCTAAGCACATAAGTTTGATATATTAAGAGTTTGGTCTGTAGTGTTAGTTTCGTGTTGTTGCAGACCCTTTTGTGAGTTTCCCACTAAGACAAGTCGTTGACGTAAGCGTTGATCCAAAATATGGGCATTTCTGAACTGATTCCAGTGGATAATTGTTTAAAGTAATTAATACAGGTTTGATATCGCCGTGACTTAGTATTACTGTTCCCTGAACTAATTGACAGTGAAAAACATTCGCATGCTTTGTCCAGGTTGTTGATCAACGACTATATGGTGCCTTCACTATGAGCGACTAGAGCAGCATCGTCAGCAAATACAAGTTTTCAAAGGTGTAATTTTGAAGGGCAGAAAAACATGATAAAATGGGCGGGGCCGAGGACACATACTTATTTCACTCCGTTGTTGACTTTAAAACACTCTGATAAACTCCCATGAAGGTGGATTTTAGCATTCATATTTTCATGAAAGGACATAATGAGCTTCATTAATTTAGATAGGCAGCCTTTGCTTTCTAACACTCTGTAGAGCCTATCTCTATTTATATATACATATTTATAAACCATCTTTAGATACATAAATTGACACCCGTATTGGTGGAGCTGCCACCACCTTCGCCCATCTATGTAGGCGTGTTTGGTAAAACTTTAAACTGACAATTAAAACAAAGGTCGCAGTTTATAATGCCTGCAACATTAGTATCATTATGTATGGTACCGAGTCATAAACAACATATGCAAAGCAAGGGAGAAGGGTAAATACAATACAATTGTGATGTCTTCACCGATTTCTTGGTATCACATGGAAGGACAAAGGGGCATACGTGGAGGTCCTCACTCGCACAGACCTCCCATACGTGGAGGTCCTCACTCGCACAGACCTCCCTAACGTGGAGGTCCTCACTCGCACAGACCTCCCATACGTGGAGGTCCTCACTCGCACAGACCTCCCATACGTGGAGGTCCTCACTCGCACATACCTCCCTAATATCTACATGCCTCTCAAACTATGTAAGTTACCTTTGGAAACACTCTAAAGCTCAATCTCATACAAGTAGCCGACACATTTATAGAATAAGAGTACACCGCGAAAGAAAAGAAAAAAAACACAATTTCTAGGAGGAAAGAAAATAACGCAAAATCCAGCTAACTATGATTGACGGAGGCTACTATACATACATTAATGATTATTTCAAACATTTCGCAATAACTGATGTGAGGTTGTAATTGTACATTAAAAAATATATTTTCCTTTAACAAAGAGAACTACCGAGATGTATTAAATAATCCCGCACCAAGAATGTGTCAAATAAAAGTTCTACTTTTTAACAAAATAAAAACTGGATGCATATTATTGGTTATGGATTATACTATGTACTGATGTTAACAGTGAGAGATAAGATATGGTATTATATTTATTTTAGGAAACGCTGTTATTTTGCAGTTGAGAAAGGGTGACTTTGTATATGCGCGAGTCAAATTTCTAGGAAATTATTACGGGAGACATGATGAAGTATACACAACTTTCAGTGGATACTATATAGGACCCTAATCGAGAGAAGCTTCATATAACGTCATAAGTTACACGAAATCGCTTTGTGGCAGACACACAGTTTGATGCTAATTTCGTTTCTTTCACAAATTAAAAAAAATATATAATTACATTCAGTTAAAAATGCCTACGTGTGTTTTATTGTTGATGTACGAGTGGTAAAGTTATGTGTGAGTATTTACAACGTCAAGGAAAGTGTTTCTCGTTCCTTGATTGACACCGTTCATAAACAGAGCTGGAAGAAAGTAAAACATTAAGCACTGATCTATCACATTAAAATACGTAACTGTTTGAAGGATGATTGATACTGAGAGTGAAAACAGCTTACTGTGTCGATGAAGACTTGTATTGAGGAGGGTATTTTGATAACGAGTTAATGATATCATTTATAATAAATGCCAATAGGTACGTCTAAAGGTAAAGTACCGGCGTCTTAGCACGCGAGTTTCCATCCATATGTGCTTGACCGCCTATCCTGAAATGTTCAGAGATGTCTGGATAGTGTCGCTTCAAGCATCGAAACTCACGATGAGAGGCGACATTCCTCACCTTCCCAGGGTAATACCGTGATACCCGTTTCTGTCAACGGCTGGGTCTACCGTGGGGGTATTTTTTTTCCCAAACACTAGTACAATTCCCATTGCTCCCAGCGGGAATCGAACATGGGCTGTCCTCACATCGGTAGTCCAGTGGGGTGGTTTTCCCAACTAGGCTACCAAGTCTCCCAGGAAGGTGTCTTTTGTCGTGAAGATGAGTCTTTGTTGTTAAGGGATTGTTCACTCTCAAACTAATCTTGACGATTAGGGACGGAGTTTGTGGCTCAAGCTTACCCCTTCTAGTTCTGGAAACTCGTAACTTCACACAGCTGACGTTAACTGACTGCTTACTTGATGAGAATACCAGCGTCATTCCTTGTCCTTGTCAAGTATCAAAACTACACACATTGGATGAAGCTTCACAGACAGGAAACTTAAGTAAAAAGTCAATTCTTGATTATTAATTCGTCCAGTCCCCGTTAGGCAGCACGTAGAGCTCGTAGAGTCATCCGTCAATTGTCTCTGTTCTGGGCCAGCTTTTCGATTATAGAGAGTGAGTCTATTCTCGCCAACCTTGCTTCTTTTGTTAGAGTTCTTTTCTGTTTTTTACGAGGTCACCCTCTTTTCCTCTTATCGAATGTTTCCATTTGAGAGCTGATTAGTAAATCTCAGGTCATTTCTTGTAAATACATGTCTGACATTGGTTATTATTATTGGTTATGGACGGCCTCGGTATCACAACAAACGAATTAAAATCCATAATTGCTCAACCGCCCGTGCCAGTGGAATCATCCGAATTACCAACTCATCTCCCAAACAAAGAAAGGTAACTGTAGTCCCCATCGTAGCAGTCTCAGCACACGCCAAAAGACATAAGGCGAAACCACGCAGAAAGTGAACACAGCCAACTGTTCCCTGTCATACGATATCATCATTCATCGTAAACAAGCGGGATATCGAAGCAGGATCAAAACGGATGAGACACACAGCTCACGGTGTGCACAGAGCACATAACTCAGTAGCTCCTGCAACAAGCCGGACTTGGAATATGAGGAAACTGCAAGAAGGAACACTTTTCAGACATAGCGTTCAATGGTCATCATGATCGATCAATGATCGTCATAGCACTTGATGATGTTAGGCCGTCATTGATGACTCCAATTCCAAACATATAGACACACAGTGGTGGTAAGTTATCATTTTTAATCCAACAGAAGCCACATGACCTGTAGTTAGTAAAACCACAGAGAGAATATGATTTTGTGACCTTCACTGATTCACTCTTAGATGTGAATGTGTAGTTTACACAAGAGGAGACGTTTTCAACTACAGTGATCCCATTTAAGGCAATTCTGGGATAGCAAGGCAAGTCTCCTTTATAGCAGCAGAACTTGATGTTCTCTGCTCCCTTCTTGTAGATACCGCCACACGATTCTGATGTCTCATTAACTTGGACATCATTCAAGAACAATGTCAGATTAACATTCCATAGATATGGCTCTGCTGATGAAATGCTTGGTGCAACCGTTGTATCAGTCATACTGGAGGCTCCTGGTCTGTGGTCATTAATATCACAGACGGCACATGATGTTGTTATATTCAGTATTTCTTTCTGGGGTGTAAATATGTGGCACACATATGGAGGGTGGTTTGTGGTCACAGTAATCCCATTAAAGGCAATTCTAGTTTAGCATGGCATAGCTGTTTCAGAACAGCACAATCCTATGATGTTTTCTGTGTTCGCTATAAAGCTGCTGCTGCTACACAATCCTGACCAATTATAGGTGTGGACATTATTCACTTGCAATGACAAAACTGCTTTGTTTACATCATAAACCTCTGGAAGCGAATCATTTATGGGACTAATAGTACAATTTATTCTTCCATCGGGGATATCTTCATTGAGTCCCCAAAAAAAGGTCTTTGGTTAAAAAGCACATATGCTTTTGAGTTAAACACACAATGAGCCCAATTCAAAGAATCAAAATGATCCTTGCCAATGCCATCCGTTTGCACAAGTTAGGTCCTTAGCTACCAACGTCTAAAACGAAGCCATCCAATTAACGACTTTATCTGCAGCGAAGGTTAACGAACTGTGAACAAACATTTATGTTCAAACCCTTGAAAACATTTTCAAAAATCTGCCAACTCGCAGCAATAACATGTATCGTGTTGTTCAATGTAAACATTGCTTGGTCCATAGCTCGAATATAAATAAGCTGCCATTTTGGTGCGTCCAATGACGTCATTCCATGACGACACATGTCTGACATGTGTCCATCTTCTTTTCTTAATAACGAAATAAATGGTTGCACGATCATTTTGTCTAATTTCATCATTAATCTTGATTTCATTCTATTTACTGCAAAGTATCTCACTTGCACTTGTCTTTAAACGCGTTACTTTTTTCTCGATCTCCTTTACCGTTTTCAAGCTTTCACACATATACATGAGGGTGGATAATATCTTTTAGTTTAAAATTCTAAGTCTTGTTTTCACCCTGAGTATCTTTGAATGCCATATTTGTTCAAGGTATTTGTAACCTAAAGCAGTCTTTGGTATCCTAATTATGGTCTCTTTTGTAATTTCACTCTCTTGATCTATACTGCTACCAAGATTAAAGTATTCCACTTCCTGCATATCCTTCCCATACAGGTAAACAATGCCCTTTGGTACAGGCCCGGTAAATATTACTTTTGTCTTTTCTCTGTTAGTTTCATGTCCTATTCTGCAAGCAAATAAATTTAGAGAATCTCTCTACCATGCATCTCATACACATTATCACTTAGCGGCATACTACTTTCGCCTAGCAAAACACAGAGTACATCTAATAAGGAATAGCAAAGAAAATTCTCAGTGGCATAGACTGGATGCCCGCTAGAAAGACTTGATTATTACAACAACGCTCAAACTTACAACATCTCTGAACACGAGACGAATTAACACCACAATCTCTGCAGGCAAAAACAGCACTCGGCGTCGCGATCTCTTTAACAAGGATCCATCATTCGGCACCATGATCTTTCATATACAAGCTACCACCAAACTGCATAACAATCACTCTAATATAAGCAATCATCACTCGGCACATTAATCACTCTAATACAAGCAACCGTCACTTGGCATAATAAACACTGTACAATCAGCCATCAGTCCGCACAACAATCACTCTTATTTAAGCAACCATTAAAAGACCCAACAACCACTTCGATACCAGCAACCATTAAACGGCATAACAATCACTTCGATACAAGCAATCGTCAAACTGCACAACAATCACGTCGATACAAGCAACCATTAAACGGCACAACAATCACTTCGACACAAGCAATAATCAAACAGCACAACAATCACTTCGACACAAGCAATCATCAAACAGCACAACAATCACTTCGACACAAGCAATCGTCAAACATCACAACAATCACTTCGACACAAGCAACCATCAAACAGCACAACAATCACTTCGACACAAGCAATCATTAAACAGCACAACAATCACTTCGACACAAGCAATCGTTAAAAAGCACAACAATCACTTCGACACAAGTAACCATCAAACAGCACAACAATCACTTCGACACAAGCAATCAGCAAATAGCACAACAATCGCTTCGACACAAGCAATCATCAAACAGCACAACAATTACTTCGACACAAGCAATCGTCAAACATCACAACAATCACCTCGATACAAGCAACCATTAAACGGCACAACAATCACTTCGACACAAGCAATCATCAAACAGCACAACAATCACTTCGACACAAGCAATCATCAAACGTCACTATAGTCTCGCTTTATACAAATAACATCCTATATGTTCACATCAAACTTGACATAAATACCCGCCAAGAGCGAAACTATCTCTGTCGACACAATTAATCAACAATCGACACACAGTAACTCCAGGTTGAATTAACCAACAATCGACACACAGTCTCTCTAGGTTTAATTAACCAACAATACCCACACAGTCTCCCCCGGTAAAATTAACCAACAATCGACATTCAGTCTTTCTCTATAGAATTAACCAACAGTCGACACACAGTCACTCCAGGTTGAATTAACCAACAATCGACACACAGTCTCTCCAAGTAAAATTAACCAACAATCGACACACTGTCTCTGCAGGTAGAATAAGCCAACAATCGACACACAGTTTCACCAGGTAGAATACATCAACATTCAGCATACAGTCTCTCCAGGTGGAATAAACCAACATTCAGCATACAGTCTCTCCAGGTAGAATAAACCAACATTCAGCATACAGTCTCTCCAGGTGGAATAAACAAACATTCAGCATACATTCTCTCCAGGTAGAATATACTAACATTCAGCACACAGTCTCTCCAGGTACAATAAGCCAACATTCATCATACATTCTCTCCCGGTAGAATAAACTAACAATCAGCACACAGTCTCTCCAGGTACAATAAGCCAACATTCAGCATACATTCTCTCCCGGTAGAATAAACCAACATTCAGCATACATTCTCTCCCGGTAGAATAAACCAACATTCAGCACACAGTCTCTCCAGGTGGAATAAACCAACATTCAGCATACCGTCTCTCCAGATAGACTAAACCAATAATCGATACACAGTCTCACAGATTTTGCAGCTCCTAAAAAAAAACATCAGAAAGAAACAATCAACATTTTTCGAGCACATCATGAGAAGAGGAAAGTTGGAATACTTGGTTACAACTGGCAAAATATAAGGAAAGAGAGATCGCGGACGACAAAGAGAGAAAATACTGGATAGCTTGGTTATCATGGCATGGAAAACAGTCAACAACAGAACTGATATGATGCACTGTAGATAAAAGATTGTGGAAGGACATGATCGCCTACGCCACCCGGTATGGTACATGATGATGATGATGATAATGTTGATCTATTATTGTGAATAAGATCGTGGCTAAAGAGAGAGAACAACAATTCGAGCACGCTATGAAAAATTTTAATAAACGTTAGATTATATCCCAAACATGTGCCCTGTAGCTAGTACGCTTGGCTTCAACATCATTTTGACCTTCATTTTGTCCTTCACGTATATAAAGTTGTACCCATATCAGAAATGCAGTGGTATCCCTAGCGCTCTATGGTGTGTACAGTGATGTGGGATGTGTGTCCATTTAATCTTCCATTAATATCAGCACATTAGTGTGTTATGTGATTAGCAACATGAAAATACCCGTTCTTTGCTTGAGTTCATTTTAATTTATATCTATCTATCTATCTATCTATCTATCTATCTATCTATCTATCTATCTATCTATCTATCTATCTATCTATCTATCTATCTATCTATCTATCTATCTATCTATCTATCTATCTATCTATCTATCTATCTATCTATCTATCTATCTATCTATCTATCTATCTATCTATCTATCTATCTATATATCTGTCTGTCTGTCTGTCTGTCTATCTATCTATCTATCTATCTATATATCTATCTATCTATCTATCTATCTATCTATCTATCTATCTATCTATCTATCTATCTATCTATCTATCTATCTATCTATCTATCTATCTATCTATCTATCTATCTATCTATCTATCTATCTATCTATCTATCTATCTATCTATCTATCTATCTATCTATATATCTATCTATCTGTCTATCTATCTATTGGCCTTTCGAGCCGTTGTTAGCCCATGGGGCATAGCATCAGATACTCTTTATCTTATCTAAATTTTTATTCTATCAGTTTTCAATCCTTGTAAAATTCTTTGTCTAAATACTATGCAAGCAACTCTATCTCACAGAGGGAGCCGATTCCTGTTGCTCTTGCCTATCTGATTAGTGTTCTTCTCAGTGTCTTAATGGATCAGCCACTTTTCCTCTTACATGTTGTTTCCCACGTGAGGGTTTGCTTTGTTATTCGGTTATTATCTCTCCTCATCACGTGTCCAACATATGACCATCGTCTTTTCTTGATTGCTAAAGAAATTAGTGTTTGATTGGCGATTTCTCTAATTTCCTCATTTGTTTTTAATTCCTTTCACGACATACTAAGTATTTTCTTCAAACATTCAGTTTTTAATGCATTCAATTTTGTTTCTACATCTCTTGTTGTTTTCCAGCTCTCACATGCGTGCGGAAGGGCTGATAGTATGTTTTACTTGAACTATTTATCAGAGTGAATATTGTGAAAATGAAATTAGGATTAACCCTTACGTCAGTGCCGCTTTAATTTCTCGGAAAACAAAATCCGGTAACCATTTAAGACTGTGAGAACCTGGAAGTAGAACAAGACTTCTTGTCTAGCCCACTAACCACTGAGCTATCGCGGCTCCCTAATGGAGACCGAAGAGCAAGACTAACTGTAGCAAATTGGAGTCATGTTTGCGATTACAGATAACGGGCAAAACATTTAATTACTTGACCATTACAAGTGTTATGCAGATACGCCTTTGATTAAGCGATTTGAACGTGGAAATAACAAAATAAGTTTTACTGTATAATCTAAACTTAGAGTAAACTTATTTATAATGGTCCTCAAAAATCAACGGAATTCGCCGATGTGTACAATGTGTAGTATCTGTGGAATAAAAATAGCAAAATGTTTGCGTTTTGGATATTCTAAGGCTGCAAGCAAAAAAGTAACTGCGAACTAACATCTAGCTTTCACGAAAATCTAAAACAAACGTATTCATAAATTTATGAACGAACAGTACTATTGGTATTAGTTTTTACACGTTTAGTTTTACACGTTTTTCTTCAATTCGCTGGACTTGCCCAGCCATCTTAGTCTTCGGTTTCTGAGCATCGACTTGATTGTTGGGGTCTTGACACGTTGCAGGACAGTTAATTTGTTTATTTTGTTCTGTCATTTGATGTGCATTATTCTACGGAAACATCGCATTTGGAAACATTTAGTCTATTTTCGTGATTTGAGTATGTTGTCCAGGTTTCAGACCCATATAATAATGTGCTAAGCACACAAGTTTAATATATTAAGAGTTTGGTCTTTAGTGTTAGTTTTGTGTTGTTCCAGACCCTTTTAGTGAGTTTTCGGAATGTCGTATCTGCCTTACCAATTCGGCTGTTTATTTTATCATTAAGACAATTGTTTGACGTAATTGTGGATCCAATATACGTGAATTTCTTAACTGATTCCAGTGGACAATTTTTAAAAAATGATTAATACAGTTTTAATATCGCCTTGACTTAGTATTACTGTTTTCTGAACTAATGGACATTGAAATACTGTTGCATTCTTTGTCCAGGTTGTTGAAAACCGATTGTATGGTACCTTCATTATGAGCGATTAGGGCATCATCGTCAGCAAATACAAGTTTTGGAAGGCAAAATGGGCGGGGGCGAGGATACATCCTTATTTCACTCCGTTGTTGACTTTAAAACTCTCTGATGAACTCCCATGAAAGTTGATTTTAGCATTCATATTTTCATGAAAGGACATAATGAGCTTCATTAATTTAGATAGGCAGTCTTTGCAATCTAACACCCTGTAGAGCCCATCTCTATTTATATATACATATATATATATATATATATATATATATATATATCTTTATAAACGATCTTTATAAACTGTCTTTATATACATAAATTGGACATCTGCAATTGAAATCTAAAATAGAATCACTTTCAAGGAAGTGAGATACTACACATAAGCCAAGGCCGGTCCGCAAGAAGAAATCGTGTCATTAACGAATTCTAGAACAATACATTGTTTAACACGGCAAACTGGACGCTCGTTTAGAAATGAAAACAAGATGGCTCAAACACATATTACAATCAATCAATATGTTTTTCACAGACAATTTATTTAATCAAATCTAAGTAAGAGATCAAGAAAACCAAAGGGACATCCCAAAGTCTTCCATTGTCTTCCCTTCCTCCTGTACACATTCCGGTGTCGAGAATGATACACAGTTCTGGTTATCGCCCTGTTATCGGCTTCAAATATTGCTAATTGATGTTATTGTAGTGACTTTTTTTATTGTCTGTCCGTCTTACACTGGGTCTGACCCTTGCTCCTCTTTTAATGTTTAAGGTAAGAAATTCCACGGCATTATGTCTAGATTGGCATCAGTTCATTGGTTGTGTCGGCCTGTATCTCACGAATCGTTCCATTACCATTACTAAAGCCAGGAAAATATTGTTCAATGACATCCAGCTATAGACCAATCAGCCTTACAAGCTGTTTGTGTAAAACAATGGAACGTATAATCAATCTCAGACTGCAGTGGTACCTGGAAAGTGAAAATCTCCTTGTCCCACAACAAGCAGACTTTAGACAGTGTTACTCTACCGAAGATCAAGCAACCTATCTTTCCCAGGAAATTGAAGATGCGTTTCAAGAAAAGAAACTGGTACTAGCAGCATGGATAGACCTAAAGAAAGCATTTGATAAGGTATGGAAGGAAGTGCTTTTGAAGAAACTGAGAAATTATGGAGTAAATGGCAGGATGTACAAATGGGTCAAAGCATACCTGCATAACAGGAGAGCCAGAGTGCAACTGGATGGTCTTAAGAGTAAGAAGGTCTTATTGCGCCATGGCGTTCCACAAGGAGGAGTACTATCTCCAACACTTTTTCTGATCTACATCAATGACCTAGTTACTGAACTACCACATGGCATCAAAGTGGCAATGTATGCAGATGACTTGGTAATGTGGTGCACAGAGGAGTCTGCAACAGTGGCCTCCAAATTGCTACAAAGAGCTATGAATGCACTGAATACATGGACAAATAGATGGTGTATCAGCATCAATACAGACAAATGCAGTACTACACTTTTCACACTCTCCCCAAAACAAAAAGCAGGAGCCATCTACATAAACAATGAGCCTGTGAAAGAAGACATACAAGCTACATATCTCGGAGTTACATTTGATAACAAACTATCTTGGAAACAGCAGATAAATAAGGCAACCCAAAAAGCAAGGAGGAAATTGGCTATTCTAAGAAAGTTGTGTGGAACCACATGGGGTGCGAGTGGGAAAATACTCAGTAAAGTTTACCAACAGAGTATACGCCCACATTTAGAATATGGATCATCCGCATGGTGCTCAGCATCAAACACCACATTGCAAGAACTGAATAAAGTACAAAACCAGGCACTTAGGGTCATCACAGGAGCAATGAAATCAACACCAATATTGGAGATGGAGAAATTGTGGAGGATACCAGCACTGAGAGAACGGAGAGACACAAAGGTGCTGATACAGGCAGAAAAAATTGTATGCATGCCGAGACATCCAATGAAGGACAGATTCCAAAATCTTGCATTGGGACGACTTAAGAGAAGCAGCTTTATCCACCAAGCCAAGCGTATTAGTAGACAAACACCAGACATGCCAAGAGTTGTTAAACCCCTTCTGTCCATACCAGAACAGACTCCCTGGACAGATGAATCAGGATTATCAGTTCAAATACGGACAGAAGTGAAATGAATAGTTGACAAAGAGGAACAAAATAGTATACAGCGAAAAACAATAACTCTCAGTTTCCTGGATGAAGAATACCCACAAGACCTATGGATCCGTGTGTACACAGATGGATCAGCACAGAATGCAGTAAAGAATGGGGGAGCAGGTGCATATATAGAGTACCCAAATAACACTAGGGATATGAATAAAATAGCAACAGGGAAATATTGTCACAATTATGATGCGGAAATACAAGCAATAAAGTTGGCAATAGAAAAACTGCTGAACAGTAATCTTAGCCCACAGCCTGTAGTGTTTTTGACAGATGCAAGATCAGTACTCCAGGCACTACAATCCAGAAAATTACCACACCTGCAGACCTTATTGACTGAACTCTGCAAGCACCACAGGGTTGCTCTGCAGTGGATCCCGTCTCACTGTGGAATACCAGGAAATGAGAAAGCAGATCAGTTGGCAAAGGAAGGTTCAACAGGCACACAACTAGATACACCAGTTACATACCATCATAAGAAACAGATAATCAAATCAATCTGAGGATCACAAGCCCCAAATCAGGATGCCTTTCATAATATGAATAGATATGAACAAGTTATCATTATACACCTAAGAACAGGACACAATCGACTCCATAGTCACATGTATACAAAATTCAAGATCGGCACATAAACTACTTGTACATGTGGACAGGCACCCCGGACTGCTGAACACATACTTCAAGACTGCACTGAATATAGTAGACTGAGGAAAATCCATTGGTCCATAGATACAACACTACAGACAAAACTATATGGGCCACTGCAAGAATTACAACAGACAGTAAAATGCATACAGGAAACGACATTGCTGATATAGACAATACTTCGAGCGAACGAAAGATAGATAGATAGAACCCGAGGAAGCTGCATTCGAGCAACAGTAGCAGCCAATAATACGTTATTCCATTAAAACAATATCGACATTTGCCGGGATTGAAAGGACTTTCCCAGAACAGGACGTATGACTGTACACACTGCGGGTTTTGTGCGAAGTCTGATGCTTGTAGTAACAAATATCGTCGGACATGAACAGTCTAGTGTGGTAGACACATACCGATCTGGAAGGCCTTCAACTTTACAAGCTACAGTGCTTGATATCCCGACAAGAATTACAATGAACCTTAATAAATCTTTAAGACAGTTGTCTCAACAGCTACATTTACCAATAACCACAGTCCACAAGGTTCTGAAGAGTAAGCTGCACTTCCGTTGTCACAGATTAACCGAATATTATGAACTGCATGAAATAGATTGTTAATTCCAGTTGAACTACTGCATGTGGTTTCAAAACCTTATTTCTGAACAAGGTGATGAAGTCCTTGGCGTGATTTTCTTCATTGATCCGGCATGGTTTCCTCTCTCCTGTTGCGTCATCACTCAGAATAATCGTTTGTAGAGTAGTGAAGGCCACCATGAATTACATCAGGTGCCGCGTCACGATCAGATAGTGTGAGTATGTTGTGCCATAAGTCCTATGTGGCTAATTGGGCCAATATTTAATTTTTCAATGCAACCAACATCATATCAGCATCAAGTACAGTGACTGCTGGTGCAGGTGATCATGTCTGCCTGATTTTCTTCATTGATCCGGCATGGTTTCCTCTCTCCTGTTGCGTCATCACTCAGAATAATCGTTTGTAGAGTAGTGAAGGCCACCATGAATTACACCAGGTGCCGCGTCACGATCAGATAGTGTGAGTATGTTGTGCCATAAGTCCTATGTGGCTAATTGGGCCAATATTTAATTTTTCAATGCAACCAACATCATATCAGCATCAAGTACAGTGACTGCTGGTGCAGGTGATCATGTCTGCCGATAACTTTCTATCTCTACAGTTATTTATCATATCCGTTGTGCACCTTCTGCCATTGTCTTAAGCTGCCTCGTATCTTTCCTCTTTGCTTCCCTCTATCTCTTCGTCCCTCAATTTTCCCAGTTCTTGCATTATGTTCCAGCATTTCCCTTCTCATTACATGGTCAAAAAATGATGCTTGTTTCATCCTAATATTAGAAATTAGCTCTCTTGTTGCTTTAGCGTCTTTCAGAACGTTTCCATTAATCGTATTAACTGTCTATGGTATTCTCAACATTCTTCTGTAAAACGACATTTCTACAGCCCGCAGTAATTTTCTTGTCTGTTGTCCTGTTTTCACTGATTCACATCCATATGTTAAGACTGGCTCTACATAACATTCTAATCATTCGGTACTACGCCCATGCCGCTTTATTTTCCTTGACAAAAAATCCGGTACCTATTTAAGACTGGATAACCTGGAAGCCGTCGATTAGGATCGAACCAACCCCCTTATCCTTAATGGTCCAGTTCATTAACCACTGAGCTATCGCGGATCCCGTCTGCCTTATAGCTTGTCTGCAATGTGTCTACTGTTAAGCTTGTCTGCAAGGTGTCTGTCCTATAGCTTTTCTTCATCAAAGTGTCTGCCTTATAGCTTGTTTGCAATGTGTCTATTTTTGGTGCATAATGGATCTTGTGATCTTTGTACAGGATGTTTGATGATTATGAAAAGCTGGCTCTATCGCATCATGGCTCTCTTCATTCAACCTAGCAAGTAAAACAACAATTATATACAACACTTCATTGAGCAATTATTCCGTCATCTACCTCAATGTGTTTGTGGAAAACAAAAAGCAACGAAGTAGAACACTGGCCTTACATTTCCAAGTGCAGTGGCCACGTGCGGTGTGGTTTAACACATTTCATTTACAAAAATGAACATGTCCCAGGACATAACATATATTTAAGAAATAGTAGTCTGCCTATTATCTTATGTTCTTTTGAGATGTGTACTCGGGCAGGGTCAGGTAAGACTAAGAATAAAATGACGCTCATCACCACAGACTAAAAGACCAACGATGAAATTCTCATTGAGTCCAACACAAAAAATGGTTATAACTTGCAGAATTAGAGGGAAAGAGAGATCGCAGACTACACAGAAAGAATATAAGGTATAGCCTGGTGTCGTGGCATGTAAATCAGTTAGCAACATAAATGTGGATTAGAGCATGATCGTCTACGTCAACCGGTATGGCACATGATGATTTTGTCACCACAGGGATGCGTTTTATAGGAAAAGTGTTTGGAGAGGCCTGAAAAGACAGAATTAGAAATTATGGTATAAGAGAAAGAATATGCATTGGACCATTCCTGAGATACAGGCCGACACAACCAATAACCTGACGGCAATCTTGATAGAATGCCGTGGAGTTTCTTACCTTACACATTAAAAGAGGAGCAAGAGTCAGACCCAGTGTAAGACGGACAGACAATAACAAAGAGTCACTACAATAACATCAATTAGCAATATTTGAAGCCGATAACAGGGCGATAACCAGAACTGTGTATCATTCTCGACACCGGAATGTGTACAGGAGGAAGGGAAGACAATGGAAGACTTTGGGATGTCCCTTTGGTTTGCTTGATCTCTTACTTAGATTTGATTAAATAAATTGTCTGTGAAAAACATATTGATTGATTGTAATATGTGTTTGAGCCATCTTGTTTTCATTTCTAAACGAGCGTCCAGTTTGCCGTGTTAAACAATGTATTGTTCTATGATTCGTTAATGACACGATTTCTTCTTGCGGACCGGCCTTGGCTTATGTGTAGTATCTCACTTCCTTGAAAGTGATTCTATTTTAGATTTCAATTGCAGATGTCCAATTTATGTATCTAAAGACAGTTTATAAAGATCGTTTATAAAGATATATATATATATATATATATATATATATGTATATATAAATAGAGATGGGCTCTACATGGTGTTAGATTGCAAAGACTGCCTATCTAAATTAATGAAGCTCATTATGTCCTTTCATGAAAATATGAATGCTAAAATCAACTTTCATGGGAGTTCATCAGAGAGTTTTAAAGTCAACAACGGAGTGAAATAAGGATGTATCCTCGCCCCCGCCCATTTTGCCTTCCAAAACTTGTATGTGCTGATGATGCTGCCCTAATCGCTCATAATGAAGGTACCATACAATCGGTGATCAACAACCTGGGCAAAGAATGCAACAGTATTAGTTCAGAAAACAGTAATACTAAGTCAAGGCGATATAAAAACTGTATTAATCATTTTTTAAAAATTGTCCACTGGAATCAGTTAAGAAATTCACGTATATTGGATCCACAATTACGTCAAACAATTGTCTTAATGATAAAATAAACAGCCGAATTGGTAAGGCACATAATACATTCCGAAAACTCACTAAAAGGGTCTGGAACAACACAAAACTAACACTAAAGACCAAACTCTTAATATATTAAACTTGTGTGCTTAGCACATGGATAGCGCATATGGGTCTGAAACCTGGACAACATACTCAAATCACGAAAATAGACTAAATGTTTTTAAAAATGCGATGTTTCCGTAGAATAATGCACATCAAATGACAGAACAAAATAAACAACTTAACTTTCCTGCAACGTGTCAAGACCCCAACAATCATATTGATGCTCAGAAACCGAAGACTAGGATGGCTGGGCAAGTCCAGCGAATTGAAGAAAAACGTGTAAAAACTAATACCAATAGTACTGTTCGTTCATAAATTTATGAATACGTTTGTTTTAGATTTTCGTGAAAGCTAGATGTTAGTTCGCAGTTACTTTTTTGCTTGCAGCCTTAGAATATCCAAGACGCAAACATTTTGCTATTTTTATTCCACAGATACTACACATTGTACACATCGGCGAATTCCGTTGATCTTTGAGGACCATTACAAATAAGTTTACTCTAAGTTTAGATTATACAGTAAAACTTATTTTGTTATTTCCACGTTCAAATCGCTTAATCAAAGGCGTATCTGCATAACACTTGTAATGGTCAAGTAATTAAATGTTTTGCCCGTTATCTGTAATCGCAAACATGACTCCAATTTGCTACAGTTAGTCTTGCTCTTCGGTCTCCATTAGGGAGCCGCGATAGCTCAGTGGTTAGTGGGCTAGACAAGAAGTCTTGTTCTACTTCCAGGTTCTCACAGTCTTAAATGGTTACCGGATTTTGTTTTCCGAGAAATTAAAGCGGCACTGACGTAAGGGTTAATCCTAATTTCATTTTCACAATATTCACTCTGATAAATAGTTCAAGTAAAACATACTATCAACCCTTCCGCACGCATGTGAGAGCTGGAAAACAACAAGAGATGTAGAAACAAAATTGAATGCATTAAAAACTGAATGTTTGAAGAAAATACTTAGTATGTCGTGAAAGGAATTAAAAACAAATGAGGAAATTAGAGAAATCGCCAATCAAACACTAATTTCTTTAGCAATCAAGAAAAGACGATGGTCATATGTTGGACACGTGATGAGGAGAGATAATAACCGAATAACAAAGCAAACCCTCACGTGGGAAACAACATGTAAGAGGAAAAGTGGCTGATCCATTAAGACACTGAGAAGAACACTAATCAGATAGGCAAGAGCAACAGGAATCGGCTCCCTCTGTGAGATAGAGTTGCTTGCATAGTATTTAGACAAAGAATTTTACAAGGATTGAAAACTGATAGAATAAAAATTTAGATAAGATAAAGAGTATCTGATGCTATGCCCTATGGGCCAACAACGGCTCGAAAGGCCAATAGATAGATAGACAGACAGATAGATAGATAGATAGACAGACAGACAGACAGACAGACAGACAGACAGACAGACAGACAGATAGATAGATAGATATATAGATAGATAGATAGATAGATAGATAGATAGATAGATAGATAGATAGATAGATAGACAGACAGACAGACAGATATATAGATAGATAGATATATAGATAGATAGATAGATAGATAGATAGATAGATAGATAGATAGATAGATAGATAGATAGATAGATAGATAGATAGATAGATAGATAGATAGATAGATAGATAGATAGATAGATAGATAGATAGATAGATAGATAGATAGATAGATAGATAGATAGATAGATAGATAGATAGATAGATAGATAGATAGATTGATAGATAGTTAGAAATTAAAATGAACTCAAGCAAAGAACGGGTATTTTCATGTTGCTAATCACATAACACACTAATGTGCTGATATTAATGGAAGATTAAATGGACACACATCCCACATCACTGTACACACCATAGAGCGCTAGGGATACCACTGCATTGCTGATATGGGTACAACTTTATATACGTGAAGGACAAAATGAAGGTCAAAATGATGTTGAAGCCAAGCGTACTAGCTACAGGGCACATGTTTGGGATATAATCTAACGTTTATTAAAATTTTTCATAACGTGCTCGAACTGTTGTTCTCTCTCTTTAGCCACGATCTTATTCACAATAATAGATCAACATTATCATCATCATCATCATGTACCATACCGGGTGGCGTAGGCGATCATGTCCTTCCACAATCTTTTATCTACAGTGCATCATATCAGTTCTGTTGTTGACTGTTTTCCATGCCATGATAACCAAGCTACCCAGTATTTTCTCTCTTTGTCGTCCGCGATCTCTCTTTCCTTTTATTTTGCCAGTTGTAACCAAGTATTCCAACTTTCCTCTTCTCATGATGTGCTCGAAAAATGTTGATTGTTTCTTTCTGATGTTTTTTTTTAGGAGCTGCAAAATCTGTGAGACTGTGTATCGATTATTGGTTTAGTCTATCTGGAGAGACGGTATGCTGAATGTTGGTTTATTCCACCTGGAGAGACTGTGTGCTGAATGTTGGTTTATTCTACCGGGAGAGAATGTATGCTGAATGTTGGTTTATTCTACCGGGAGAGAATGTATGCTGAATGTTGGTTTATTCCACCTGGAGAGACTGTGTGCTGAATGTTGGTTTATTCTACCGGGAGAGAATGTATGCTGAATGTTGGTATATACTACCGGGAGAGAATGTATGCTGAATGTTGGCTTATTGTACCTGGAGAGTCTGTATGCTGAATGTTGATGTATTCTACCTGGTGAAACTGTGTGTCGATTGTTGGTTTATTCTACCTGGAGAGACTGTATGCTGAATGTTGGTTTATTCCACCTGGAGAGACTGTATGCTGAATGTTGATGTATTCCACCTGGTGAGACTGTGTGTCGATTGTTGGTTTATTCAAACCGGGAGAGACTGTATGCTGAATATTGGTTTATTCAACCTGGAAAAACTGTGTGTCGATTGTTGGTTTATTCTACCTGGAGAGACAGTGTGTCGATTGTTGGTTAATTTTACCTGGAGAGACTGTGTGTCGATTGTTCGTTAATTCAACCTGGAGTGACTGTGTGTCGATTGTTGGTTAATTCTATAGAGAGAGACTGAATGTCGATTGTTGGTTAATTTTACCGGGGAAGACTGTGTGGGTATTGTTGGTTAATTCAACCTAGGGAGACTGTGTGTCGATTGTTGGTTAATTCAACCTGGAGTGACTGTGTGTCGATTGTTGATTAATTGTGTCGACAGAGATAGTTTCGCTCTTGGCGGGTATTTGTGTCAAGTTTGATGTGAACATATAGGATGTTATTTGTATAAAGCGAGACTATAGTGACGTTTGATGATTGCTTGTGTCGAAGTGATTGTTGTGCTGTTTGATGATTGCTTGTGTCGAAGTGATTGTTGTGCCGTTTAATGGTTGCTTGTATCGAGGTGATTGTTGTGATGTTTGACGATTGCTTGTGTCGAAGTGATTGTTGTTCTGTTTGCTGATTGCTTGTGTCGAAGTGATTGTTGTTTTGTTTGATGGTTACTTGTGTCGAAGTAATTGTTGTGCTGTTTAACGATTGCTTGTGTCGAAGTGATTGTTGTGCTGTTTGATGATTGCTTGTGTCGAAGTGATTGTTGTGCTGTTTGATGGTTGCTTGTGCCGAAGTGATTGTTGTGATGTTTGACGATTGCTTGTGTCGAAGTGATTGTTGTGCTGTTTGATGATTGCTTGTGTCGAAGTGATTGTTGTGCTGTTTGATTATTGCTTGTGTCGAAGTGATTGTTGTGCCGTTTAATGGTTGCTTGTATCGAGGTGATTGTTGTGATGTTTGACGATTGCTTGTATCGAAGTGATTGTTATGCCGTTTAATGGTTGCTGGTATCGAAGTGGTTGTTGGGTCTTTTAATGGTTGCTTAAATAAGAGTGATTGTTGTGCGGACTGATGGCTGATTGTACAGTGTTTATTATGCCAAGTGACGGTTGCTTGTATTAGAGTGATTAATGTGCCGAGTGATTATTGCTTATATTAGAGTGATTGTTATGCAGTTTGGCGGTAGTTTGTATATGAGAGATCATGGTGCCGATTTATGGCTGCTTGTTAAAGAGATCGCGACGCCGAGTGATGTTTTTGCCTGCAGAGATTGTGGTGTTAATTGGTCGCGTGTTCAGAGATGTTGTAAGTTTGAGCGTTGTTGTAGTAATCAAGTCTGTATAGCGGGCAATCGGTCTATGCCACTGGGAATTTTCATTGTTATTCCTTATTAGATGTACTCTGTGTTTTGCTAGGCGAAAGTAGTATGCCGCTAAGTGATAATGTGTATGAGATGCATGGTAGAGAGATTCTCTAAATTTATTTGCTTGCAGAATAGGACTTGAAACTAACAGAGAAAAGACAAAAGTAATATTTACCGGGCCTGTACCAAAGATCATTATTTACCTGTATGGGAAGGATATGCAGGAAGTGGAATACTTTAATCTTGGTAGCAGTATAGATCAAGAGAGTGAAATTACACAAGAAACCATAATCAGGATACCAAAGACTGCTTTCGGTTTCAAAATCCTTGAATAAATATGGCTTTCAAAGATACTCAGGGGGAAAAAAAGACTTAGAATTTTAAACTAAAAGATATTATCCACCCTCATGTATATGTGTGAAAGCTTGAAAACGGTAAAGGAGATCGAGAAAAAAGTAACGCGGTTAAAGACAAGTGCAAGTGAGATACTTTGCAGTAAATAGAATGAAATCAAGATTAATGATGAAATTAGACAAAATGATCGTGCAACCATTCATTTCGTTATTAAGAAAAGAAGATGGACACATGTCAGACATGTGTCGTCATGGAATGACGTCATTGGACGCACCAAAATGGCAGCTTATTTATATTCGAGCTATGGACCAAGCAATGTTTACATTGAACAACACGATATATGTTATTGCTGCGAGTTGGCAGATTTTTGAAAATGTTTTCAAGGGTTTGAACATAAATGTTTGTTCACAGTTCGTTAACCTTCGCTGCAGATAAAGTCGTTAATTGGATGGCTTCGATTTAGACGTTGGTAGCTAAGGACCTAACTTGTGCAAACGGATGGCTTTGGCAAGGATCATTTTGAATCTTTGAAGTGGGCTCATTGTGTGTTTAACTCAAAAGCATATGTGCTTTTTAACCAAAGACCTTTTTTTGGGGACTCAATGAAGATATCCCCGATGGAAGAATAAATTGTACTATTTGTGCAGTTTTGTCATTGCAAGTGAATAATGTCCACACCTATAATTGGTCAGGATTGTGTAGCAGCAGCAGCTTTATAGCGAACACAGAAAACATCATAGGATTGTGCTGTTCTGAAACAGCTATGCCATGCTACCCTAGAATTGCCTTTAATGGGATTACTGTGACCACAAACCACTCTCCATATGTGTGCCACATATTTACACCCCAGAAAGAAATACTGAATATAACAACATCATGTGCCGTCTGTGATATTAATGACCACAGACCAGGAGCCTCCAGTATGATTGATACACCTGTTGCACCAAGCATTTCATCAGCAGATCCATATCTATGGAATGTTAATCTGACATTGTTCTTGAATGATGTCCAAGTTAATGAGACATCAGAGTCGTGTGGCGATAGCTACAAGAAGGGAGCAGAGAACATCAAGTTCTGCTGCTATAAAGGAGACTTGCCTTGCTATCCCAGAATTGGCTTAAATGGGATCACTGTAGTTGAAAACTTCTCCTCTTGTGTAAACTACACATTCACATCTAAGAGTGAATCAGTGAGAGTCACAAAATCATATTCTCTCTGTGGTTTTACTAACTACAGGTCATGTGGCTTCTGTTGGATTAGAAATGATAACTTACCACCACTGTGTGTCTATATGTTTGGAATTGGAGTCATCAATGGCGGCCTAACATCATCAAGTGCTATGACGATCATCATTTTCGGGAGGACGTGAACTCCCATGGTATATGGTGGATAGGCGGCAGGAACCTTTGAAGGCTATGTCTGAAAAGTGTTCCTTCTTGCAGTTTCCTCATATTCCAAGTCCGGCTTGTTGCAGGAGCTACTGAGTTAAGTGCTCTGTGCACACCGTGAGCTGTGTGTCTCATCCGTTTTGATCCTGCTTCGCTATCCCGCTTGTTTACGATGAATGATGATATCGTATGACAGGGAACAGTTGGCTGTGTTCACTTTCTGCGTGGTTTCGCCTTATGTCTTTTGGCGTGTGCTGAGACTGCTACGATGGGGACTACAGTTACCTTTCTTTGTTTGGGAGATGAGTTGGTTATTCGGATGATTCCACTGGCACGGGCGGTTGAGCAATTATGGATTTTAATTCGTTTGCTGTGATACCGAGGCCTTCCATAACCAATAACCAATAATAATAACCAATGTCAGACATGTATTTACAAGAAATGACCTGAGATTTACTAATCAGCACTCAAATGGAAACATTCGATAAGAGGAAAAGAGGGTGACCTCGTAAAAAACAGAAAAGAACTCTAACAAAAGAAGCAAGGTTGACAAGCATAGACTCACTCTCTATAATCGAAAAGCTGGCCCAGAACAGAGACAATTGACGGATGACTCTACGAGCCCAACGTGCTGCATAACGGGGACTGGACGAATTAATAATCAAGAATTGACTTTTGACTTAAGTTTCCTGTCTGTGAAGCTTCATCCAATGTGTGTAGTTTTGATAGTTGACAAGGACAAGGAATGAGGATGGTGCTCTCATCAAGTAAGCAGTCAGTTAACGTCAACTGTGTGAAGTTACGAGTTTCCAGAACTAGAAGGGGTAAGCTTGAACCACAAACTCCGTCCCTAATCGTCAAGATTAGTTTGAGAGTGAACAATCCCTTAACAACAAAGACTCATCTTCACGACAAAAGACACCTTCCTGGGAGACTCGGTAGCCTAGTTGGGAAAACCACCCCACTGGACTACCGATGTGAGGACAGCCCATGTTCGATTCCTGCTGGGAGCAATGGGAATTGTACTAGTGTTTGGGAAAAAAAATACCCCCACGGTAGACCTAGCCGTTGGTAGAAACAGGTATCACGGTATTACCCTGGGAAGGTGAGGAATGTCGCCTCTCATCGTGAGTTTCGATGCTTGAAGCGACACTATCCAGACATCTCTGAACATTTCAGGATAGGCGGTCAAGCACATATGGGTGGAAACTCGCGTGCTAAGACGCCGGTACTTTACCTTTAGACGTACCTATTGGCATTTATTATACATGATATCAGTAACTCGTTATCAAAATACCCTCCTCAATACAAGTCTTCATCGACACAGTAAGCTGTTTTCACTCTCAGTATCAATCATCCTTCAAACAGTTACGTATTTTAATGTGATAGATCAGTGCTTAATGTTTTACTTTCTTCCAGCTCTGTTTATGAACGGTGTCAATCAAGGAACGAGAAACACTTTCCTTGACGTTGTAAATACTCACACATAACTTTACCACTCGTACATCAACAATAAAACACACGTAGGCATTTTTAACTGAATGTAATTATATATTTTTTTTTAATTTGTGAAAGAAACGAAATTAGCATCAAACTGTGTGTCTGCCACAAAGCGATTTCGTGTAACTTATGACGTTATATGAAGCTTCTCTCGATTAGGGTCCTATATAGTATCCACTGAAAGTTGTGTATACTTCATCATGTCTCCCGTAATAATTTCCACGAATTTTGACTCGCGCATATACAAAGTCACCCTTTCTCAACTGCAAAATAACAGCGTTTCCTAAAATAAAAATAATACCATATCTTATCTCTCACTGTTAACATCAGTACATAGTATAATCCATAACCAATAATATGCATCCAGTTTTTATTTTGTTAAAAAGTAGAACTTTTATTTGACACACTCTTGGTGCGGGATTATTTAATACATCTCGGTAGTTCTCTTTGTTTAAGGAAAACATATTTTTAAATGTACAATTCCAACCTCACATCAGTTATTGCGAAATGTTTGAAACAATCATTAATGTATGTATAGTAGCCTCCGTCAGTCATAGTCTATGGATTTTTCATTATTTTCTTTGCTCCAAGAAATTGTTTTTTTTTACTTTTCTTTCGCCGTGTACTCTTATTCTATAAATTTGTCGGCTACTTGTATGAGATTGAGGTTTAGAGTGTTTCCAAAGGTAACTTACGTAGTTTGAGAGGCGTGTAGATATTAGGGAGGTCTGTGCGAGTGAGGACCTCCACGTTAGGGAGGTCTGTGCGAGTGAGGACCTCCACGTATGCCCCTTTGTCCTTCCATGTGATACCAAGAAATCGGTGAAGACATCACAATTGTATTGTATTTACCCTTCTCCCTTGCTTTGCATATGTTGTTTATGATTCGGTACCATACATAATGATACTAATGTTGCAGACATTGTAAACTGCGACCTTTGTTTTAATTGTCAGTTTAAAGTTTTACCAAACACGCCTACATAGATGGGCGAAGGTGGTGGCAGCTCCACCAATACCGGTTGTCAATTTATGTATCTAAAGATGGTTTATAAATATGTATATATAAATAGAGATAGGCTCTACAGAGTGTTAGAAAGCAAAGGCTGCCTATCTAAATTAATGAAGCTCATTATGTCCTTTCATGAAAATATGAATGCTAAAATCCACCTTCATGGGAGTTTATCAGAGTGTTTTAAAGTCAACAACGGAGTGAAATAAGTATGTGTCCTCGGCCCCGCCCATTTTATCATGTTTTTCTGCCCTTCAAAATTACACCTTTGAAAACTTGTATTTGCTGACGATGCTGCTCTAGTCGCTCATAGTGAAGGCACCATATAGTCGTTGATCAACAACCTGGACAAAGCATGCGAACGTTTTTCACTGTCAATTAGTTCAGGAAACAGTAATACTAAGTCAAGGCGATATCAAACCTGTATTAAGCACTTTAAAAAATTATCCACTGGAATCAGTTCAGAAATGCACATATTTTGGATCAACGCTTACGTCAACGACTTGTCTTAGTGGGAAACTCACAAAAGGGTCTGGAACAACACGAAACTAACACTACAGACCAAACTCTTAATATATCAAACTTATGTGCTTAGCACACTATTATATGGATCTGAAACCTGGACAGCATACTTAAATCACGAAAAAAAGACTCAATGTATTCCACATGCGAAGTCTCCACAGAATAATGCACTTCAAACGGCAGGACAAAATAACCAACTTAACTTTCCTGAAACGTGCTAAGACCCCTACAATCATGTCGATGCTCAGAAACCGAAGACTAAGATGGCTGGGACACGTCCAATGAATTGAAGAAAATCGTATCCCCAAACAAATAATACTATATGGTGAACTAATACTCTATTCCGGTGTCATGGCGACTACGTGTTGTCGTTTTTATAATTCGGCTCTTGCTGAGATATTTAAATGATTTACGCGACAGTCTAGTTGTGAATTTATGTGTTGCTATTCCCCACTTGGTGTAATGTTTTACTTCTGACTGGAGGATGGACTGCGAACTTTATCGATATTTAAGTGGATTTATTCTTTCTTTGTGTCGTGTGTTCGCGGTTCGATAGGCAAGCACATGGTTCGACAACAATGGCGTCGATAGTCCGGTGTGTACAACCCGTATGTGAAAAGTCTGCGATGGTGGATTGGGCGGAAGAATTAATTGAAATAATCAACGGCCCAGAAAGCGAATACAGCAAAGTGTGTGGTACACATGAGGCATATTCATAACACGAAAGGCGAAAATGGTAGACCACCGTGAGAGAGATTGGAGCCTCATCACGTAACAATCCAAAAAAAGCCATGGAGAGAAATTCTAACTACTGTATTAAGAACGAATTAATAATAGCTACATGGAATGTTAGGACCTTATGCCACCAAGGAAAATTAGACAATCTTATGGTAGAAGGAGAACGACTAAACATAGATATCTTAGGAATATCGGAAACAAGATGGAAGGAACATGGATATATACAAGACGATAAATATATATTTATATATTCAGGAAACACAAAAGAACATCAAAGAGAAGTAGGCATTCTAATTTAACGAGAACTACAAAAATATAAAAATAGTCAATTGACATATAATGATAGGAATATACTAATAAAAATGAAGGCAAAACCATTCGAAATAGGAATATCACAGACATACGCACCTACTCAAGACTATACAGATGAACAAATAGAAGCATACTATGAAGATCTAAACACAGTTATGAAGCAAGTGAAATCATCAGACATCTTGATTATAATGGGTGATATGAACGCTAAAGTAGGAAAAGGTAAATATTAGACCATAATAGGAAATCATGGTCTAGGAAAAAGAAATAACAGAGGAGAAAGTTTAATACAATTTTGCGAAGAAAACAGACTGATAATATGCAACACCTTCTTTGAGCAAAAGAAAAGGAAATTATACACATGGAAAAGCCCTGGAGACAAAAAGAGAAATCACATAGATTACATAATGACAAAAGACAGATTCAGGAACAGCGTCAAGAAAGCCAAAACCTACCCAAGAGCAGATATAAATTCAGACCACAATCCTGTAATGATAAAAATGAAAATCAAATTAAAGAGAAACAAACAAAAAACTAATGCAGCAACACCAATATATATAACAGCGTTAAACCAGAAAGATATACAAGAAACTTATACTGTACAAGTAAAGAACACATATCAGAAGCTACTAGAAGAGGGGATTGAGCAGTACAGAAGAGAAAATCCTGAGGAAAAAGTCACAACAAAATGGCAATGCATAAAAAAACAGCATACAAGAATCCTGCAACACCTTGTCCAAAAAGGAAAGTAACAAAAATCAAAAATGGATAACAGACAAAATATTAGAAAAAATGGAAGAAAGAAGACAAGCGAAAAACACTGCCAGATACAAGGATATAGACACAGAAATACGGAGAATGTGCAAAAAGGCAAAAGAAGACTGGCTCAACAAAAGATGTCTAGAAATCGAAACTATGGAAAGTAAACAAAACCTAAGAGAGATGCACACAGAAATAAAGAGAATGACGAATAAAGATAAAAAAGCTGCAGGTATCGGATGTATAGCAAACAAAGAGGGAAGAATGCTATCAGATAACAAAGAAATAATAGATAGATGGCAATAATATATAACATAATTATTTCATGACGAAAGGGACAAAAAGCCAGACATAAAATGTACATACAACTATAAAATCCTGAAATCCGAAGTAGAAAAAGCCTTAAAAACAATGAAAAAGGGAAAAGCAGCAGGGCCTGACAATATACAGATACAGATGATACAGGCTCTAGAAGAGTTTGGCGTCGAAGTGATCACATAATTATGCAATGACATATACCATACAGGATACATACCAAACGATCTAAAAACATAAACTTTCATTGCATTGCCTAAAATGAATGATGCAGTTGAATGCAGTGACTTCAGAACAATAAGCCTAATGAGCCAGGTAACAACAATTTTACTAAAAGTTATACAGGAAAGGATTCAGAATAAAATCAATACTGAATTAGAGGAGCAACAATTTGGATTCAAGAAAAACAGTGGGACAAAAGAGGCCATATTCAGCATGAGAACATTCATGAACACGTTTGTTTTAGATTTTCGTGAACGTTAGATGTTAGTTCGCTAGACTTTTTTGCTTGTAATCTTAGAATATCCAAGAGGCAAGAATATTGCTATTCTTAATTCCACAGATACTACAGATTGTACACATCGGCGAATTCCGTTGATCTTTGAGGACCATTACAAATAAGTTTATTCAAAGTTTAGATTGTACAGTAAAAACGTTCAAATCGCGTAATCAAAGGCGTATCTACATAACACTTTTAACGGTCAAGTAATTGTGTGTGTTGCCCGTTATGTGTAATCACAAACATGATTTGCTACAGTTAGTCTTGCTCTTCGGCCACCATTAGGGAGTCGCCATAGCTCAGTGGTTAGTGAACTGGACTACTAAAGACAAGAGGTCTTGTTCTTCTTCCAGGTTTCCCAGTCTTAAATGGCTACCGGATTTTGTTTTTTGAGAAAGTAAAGCGGCACGGGCGTAATGCTGACCACATTGCTCGAAAAATCGCGTGCATTGTGGTGTGATGCATTATCCGTTACAAGGCAGGGCAATGTATGGAGCAGGAGAAGTTAGAAAAGAAAATGTTATGGCTTAAACTTTACGTAGTTGATGGACGACCCAAATTTGAACTACGTTTCGGCTCAAAAGACCCTCAGTCAGCATGAACAACAAACGATACACGAACAAATATGAAAGGAAATAAAATTAGCACTAGATAGCTACCTAATAATGAAACATCTAAAACAAAATAATCTCGAACTAGAATGGGTAATAAACATAAAAACTCTTCCCTGCGAAATGCGCTTTGGCCAGAATCAAAATACATGGTACACGCTAACTATAGCTCGTTTCAAATCACTTGCCCAACTTCAAAACGCTATTGTTCAGTAATCGTTTGTTAAAAACTGTTGAAATTTTCCAAATGTTATTAGAATGCAAAAGACACTTTAAATGCATATTTAACAAATATCTTGCAGCTGCAGTTTTCTTAAAGCGGCGAATTTCTTTGATGTTTGTCAAAATTGTAAATTGTGAACCCCTAAATAATAGAAATTACCGTAGTTGCTGGTCTATGATTAATTTCCACTAGGTAAAGGCGTGGCCGTAATGGGGAAATACCAGGAGAATTATTGTCTTCTCAGTTCGAGGACGGACGATAATATCAAGGTATACCTGTATGTCCAATTTTCATACTTGTGTGGTCCTGAAAAGGACCGTTTGTTGAACTAATTTAAGGTAATATAGGGGCCAACATTGTGGGGGCTATATACTTTCATTCTGAATCAGACGAGTCTAAAAGATTAATAACTGTTTGGGGTTGAACATTCCACAAACCATCATTTTTCCAATATTCCTCTTCCTGTTTTAAGACGTGGTCTTCACATTCAGCCCAATAATCTTTGTTTATATTTAATAAAGCGAGATTAGCAAGAGTCTTTACATCGCATATTTTGAATGTTGTATTTTCATTTGCCACTTGTCCTTTTAATTTTGCCCAGATTAGTTCTATTGGATTTAAATGAGCATGGTAAGGTGGCAGCCTCAAACATATATGACCGTGCTCTTGGACAATCTTATCTATTTGAAAAATCGTTGTCCTTTGTTTTTGCTTTACTAGAGATAGTAATTCAGGTTTTAAGTACATGTTATTAAATTGTATGTGCTCCTTTGTGAGCCATAGCTTAATAGCATCTTTTGTACTGGATGACGTCGGGACTTTATCTTCAAGTACAACAATGTTGTGGTACGCTGCATTGTCCATGGTTAGGCAAGATGGTCGATCTAGTGATGGGAGAACAGAAGTTTCAATCCAATGTATAAATATGTGACCATCCATCTCAGAGTGATAATCCCGATTGTCTATGGATTTTGAATGAAAAGTGAGCTCTGCGTTCTGTATTAGTCCATGTTGTCAACTACCTGCATGAGCAATTATCAAGCGTTGTCCTTTGCTGCTAGGTATTAATCTCTTAATCTTTCCATCTGATGACTGCTATTCCCTTTGGTTAGTGTGGTGAGCATTGATCCATGTTTCATCCAAGTACACACTATCATAACCTTGCTTGCGCACCTCTTTTACTTCACGTAAGTACGTGCTTCTCATGACTACTATATGTGGCTTCTCACAGATGATGTTTCATCCATTGGAATACTTTCTGAATGTAAAGCCTGCAGCTCTCACATTCCTCCATAATGTAGACTTTGATATTTCAATACTGGTGTTCTTTTTCAGCGAAACTTTTAATTTTCTTATTGTAACAGTTTCATTCATACCCAACATTTTGCGAATTTCACGTCTACACCTCTGAATGAACGGAAATGGAACACACAATTTCTCAAGTGTCTAATTGTGTAAAAAAAAACCATGGCGAAAGCGTGCAAACACGTCAATTTTACCGTGTATGGATTTTTACTAGCTATTTTTAACTTAAAATACTGTAAACATTAAGTTTTGACTACATCAATGGGTCGTTATAAAATTATATAAATCAAATAAGCAATAATAATAACCAAATGTTTTTTTTTATGAAATTAATTCCCTGTTGGGTTCTAATCATTATAACTTTACATGCAAATTTTGAACAACTTACAACAAGCGGTTAAAAAGCTATCGATTTTAAAAGTTCGGCACGAGTTATGAAACAAGCTATAGTGCACACCCAACATGTCAAGGACAGCTGTGTTTGTTTAGCCTACATGCTACAACATCTCTCAACTTACTTTTTTTGGGGTTTAATTTCAAGCTACTGGACATTCTAATCGAATAATGAAGCCTCTAAAGAAATCAGTGATCAGAACTAGTCAACATAAGTATCAAGCTAAATTACAAATTGATTGGAGTTTTAATCTCAGGACATTTACATATTTTACTTTGAACGATGCCTCCTGCATTGAAGAAAGATATCCGGGCAATTATAGGAGGATTACAGTTCAAGGCTCCACCTAACGACGCAGTTACAGAGGAACCAACATGTTCAAAGGCAAAGTCTGAAAGTACATTTGAGTCTGATCGATTTAAGTCGCGTGCCCTCTTCGATACGTATATTGAACCGCTCTCTAATAACAACTTTAGCCGCTTTCTCAAAGAACATGACCGTGTGATGGTTATGTTCCATCATTATTTAGACGATCACACAAGGAATGCAATTCGTATATATAACTCTGCAGCTATCGATTTTAAAAGTTGGGCACGAGTTATGAAACAAGCTATAGTCCGCGCTGAATACCCTCTGTAGTTGATCAGCTAATGGGAGAACCAAAACAGAGGTGGAAGGGTTCTAAATACATGTGGGTGGATATTATATAGGTTAGCTCTAACTATAACTCCACCGACAATGTCTATACCTCTTCTTTTCTACTTCTTTACTTCCTCAATTGCTCTTCAGCCTCGAGGGGATAAATAATTGCGGTATTTTGCTCTTATGTTCGCCGCTACTGCTGTTATGTTTCCTAATGTTTCTAAGAATCTGTCAATCCATATTTTTTGTTGTCAGCCATTGAGTCTGGAGTTTTCACCCAACGTTAATTAAGACTTGTGTTTTGCTTTAGTATTCTGTCTTGTCACGTGGCGTGTCAAACATTTGTATATGTTGTTTTTTTATACTCTATTGTGGGGGTTATTCATGGCTTTTTATTTTCTCAATTCTTCATCCCTGCTTTTATCCATCAAGCTGTATCTTATCATTCATGTAACACATTTTATCTTAGGAGAGTTTATTTTTTTTATTGTTCTTGCATCTAAGGTTTAAGATTTGCATTGATGACACAAGTTGAGATGAAGATCGAAATGGAGTGTGATCTTTTTGCCCCAACATTTATTGCCTGGTTGGACAATAGTGTCGATAGCTGAACAATGATTTGACACGTTTTGTCGCATTTCGAGTCATTTCTCTGCTGATTGTGAGTTGTAGTTTGTCCGTAGACTTCATAGTTTTTTTTTATGCATCTATGTGTTTTAGTTTTCTGCAGTCTATAGTTATGTTGATGGTCTGTTTCTCTTGTTCGATATTCATTACTTCTGTTTTATTTATGTTGATTCATATTCTGTATGTCCTGCCTGTTCTGTTGAGTCTATTTAAGTGTTCTTGTAAGTCTTCTATTTTTCCATGTATTAGTGCTTGATCGTCTAAAAATCGAAGCTCGTTGATCGCATCTGTCTCTGACGGTTTGGCTAACTTGTATGTATAGTCCATGAATGTAATTAACAAAATGAGAGATAGTACGCACTCCTGTCATATAAATAATGAAGCTGCGAAGTGGTCTGTGTAACCTGTTATTGATCTGACTGTGCAGTAGCCTTTGATGTAATGACTTTTAATTAGATTGGTTAGATCTTGGCTTACTCGGTATGTTGTTAGTTCTCCAACATGTGTTATCTGTTTACTTGGTCAAATGCCTTTTTTCTTGACATAAAAGCTATGTACAAATTGTGATTGACTTCTGTCGTCTTTTCTACTAGCTGCTTTATGTGAATAAAGCGTCAGTACATCCTCTTCTTTTCGGAAATCCAATTTGTGAATATTTTAACTGTAGTTTTATTTTTTTGTCTCAACCTTTTGTATACACTTTTGCAGTATAACTTTCATACATGGCTGAGAAGCAATATACCTCTAAATTGATTGCAATCTCTCTTCCTACCTTTCTTTATTCATATTGGTAAGATTATTGTCTGTGCCAGTATTCTGAGGTTTGTTGTTGGTACCATTATGCATTGAATATTCTGTGCAGCCAAGTAACTCCTGTTTGTCATGATCCTGATGTAATCTCTACTGGTATGGTATCTATCCTTGGAACTTTATTTCTTGTTGCATATTTGATTACCTCATCAAAATCGACACGTATACCTTCCAATGTATATACAACCGTGCATGAACATACATACCTCTATACATATACATAAATATGAAATCCGTGATTTTAGAACAATAAGCCTAATGATACATGCAACAAAAATAATGATAAACTTTATACAAGAAAATCAATATTTGAATATAACAACAAATTGGATTTAGGAAAAAGAATTCTTCAAAAGAAGCCATATTCTGAATTTAAACATCAATCGAAAAGTACATAGTAATAAACAAGCTAATGTATGTCTGCATCATAAGCAACACCAAAGCTTTTGATAGAATACACCATAAACTACTTATAGACTGCCTAAAAGATTTACATCTAGATGACACAGTCATACGACTAATGTACATTTTTATAGTTGAAGCAAACAATAATAATAAAATATAACAAAGATAACTCTACACCTATTGTTATAAAAAAAGAGGAACAAGGCAGGGATGCATCCTACCATCGAACTTGTTCAATCTATAAACTGAACAAATATTTAAATACATCACAGAGATGGTGTATATAACCAGTGATGGAAAATGTAAAAATGAAATGAACAAAAGAATAGGAATGGCAAAAAAAGTAATTTTTTTGCCAGAAAAAAAAATACAAACAAAAAAATAAATAACACCAGAGCTAAAACTAAGAATAGCAAAATGTTATATCTTCTCAACATTCCTGTATGGTGCAGAAACATGGACAATAGGCAGTAGCACAGAACTAAATCTTGAGGCATTTGAAATGTGGATTTACTTGAGAATATGAAGAATTGGATGGAAAGAAAATAATGACAATAAAGAAAATGACAAGACGATATAATGTGTGAGTGTGTGTGTAAGTGTTTATATAAATAAATCCTTATACACAAAACAATATTACCAGACGCTGATTTGTGTCTCCTTACCTGCACTGGGATAGTAATAAAAATTAAATGCACTAGCAGAAACCAAGTATTCATTATCATTTGCAATCAGTGCAAACTCACATTTGCTGTGTTTTTGACATTCAGTGAAGATTTGCAAAAAGTAAACCCCGTCCTGTAAAAACAAGAAAACATAATTTGTTTTGAATTAACAGTTTCTGAACGGGAAAGTTGAAACTCACAATTACATCGGCGTTTTTCGGTGTAGAGGGAAGCTATAGTTTGGGGTCTTTAACTATTCTGTTGACCTCTACTGCTGTTAGTTTTCCCAGTCTAATATTCCATCGGTTAAGATGGCTAGAATACGTCCAGCGAATTTAAGAAGACTGAATTCCTAATCAAAACTACGATATGGTGAACTAATACACGAAAAAAAAAACAAATCGGCTGATCTAAACTACGATATAGAGATATGTGTTAATCATCTCTGAACGACTTCTTCATGGCAAGAGAATGCACATCATGGAGAGCCTGGTATATAAACGGCATAACATCATTTAAGGCTGTGCTATGGCAAAAAAAATTGAAAGAGAAAAGACTATCGAAAAAGAGATGAATACCACTGCGGATGGGTAGATCTGACTTATTTATTCTGTGGCCGAAAGTGTTGGTCAAACATTGCTACAAACAGACATGAGAGAAGCTGTTTGACAAAAAAAAAAAAAAAACCTACAAAAGAAATACACAATTCTCTTCACCAAACGTGAAAAGGGCCATATATTCCATCGGTTCGCCATCGTGGACAACCCTTTGTGTCAGTGATCTATTAGAGTTTGTTGAAAGCTTGCTATGCTGTAACTGGATCTTTCAATTTCTCTACGCGGTCAAACTATTATATATATGTTACTTTTTTTATATTCGTTGATAGCAATCATTCTGAGCTTATATATTTGACACATTTTCTCCTGGTCTAATGTCTCAGACTGTTTGCTGTCACGGCTAATCACGTTCCATTTAAGGAGAAGTTATTATTATCATTGTTCTTCAATTTACAGTCCAGGTTTAGTGTTGGTAACTCAACGTTGAAATAAAACAAGTAGAAGAATTCAAGTCTTGGCCACAATGTTCACAGAAGATGGTAAACTAGACAGAGAAATTGACATGAGAATACAAAAAGCAAATGCTGTCACATACCAGCTTTCACCATTGCTAGGACATCCAAAAATGCCTATGCCAGCTAAACAACAAATGATAAATAGCATTTTCATACCAACTTTGTGCTATGAAAGTCAAACATGGACCATTTCTAAATCACAATTAAGAAAGATAAATACACGTGAGATGCGATGCTTGAGAAAAGTAACAAACAACACAAGAAGAGATAGAATACCAAATGAAACCATTAAAAAATGGTAGGAAGAAAACCCGACCAAGAACATATAGAACAACAACTTAAATGGTTTGGCCACCTGGTCAGAATGAATCCTCACCAATCCCTATCAAGGGCGTTCTTCTCGAGAATGCATGGACAAAGACCAAGAGGAAGACCCAGAAGAAGATGGATAGATGCAGTGACAGAGACATGTAACAACAAAGGAAAATCACTAATTCAGACAATTCGAGCAGCTCAAGAACGACAAATGATATAAACCACGACACATTTTAGGTATCAGTGAAAAGAGAAAAGAAGAAGTAGAAGAACTCAACGTTGGGATGGACATTTTGTGATGGAGTTTAAATTTTTTTCTGCACGGTTTTTTCTTTGTTGGCCAGCAGTGGTAAAATCTTCCCGATGATTTGATAAACATCTTCAGCCTAATTCTGCTGCTCGTGAATTACAACTGTTTTGTTTTTACTAAACTTTCTGGGTTTTTAGATTCGTCTTCTTAAATATATTGATGTTGCGTTCTTAGTGTGTGATGTTTTTGACTTCTAAAAGACTTGCATTACAAGAAATTGAAATAGAATGCCAACAGAAAAACGATTTGATTGAGAAATAATAAAAAAAAATGCCAGCAGAGTGGGGTTTTGATGAGAAAATTGAATTAAGATGTCAGCAGAATGATGTTTTGATAAAGAAATTGAAATAAGATGTCCGCGGAAAGAAATTTTGATGACATCGAAACAACATGCCAGTAGAGTGAGATTTTGATGAAGAAATTGAAATAAGGTTTCGGCAGATAGAGGCTTTGATGAAGAAATTGACATTAGATGTCAGAAGAATGAATTTCATTCACTAGAGATATTTATTTAATAAATGACAGAAGATGGAATAGTTGATTGATTAATTTTCTTTTTTCTTCGTTTCTTTTATTATTTTCCAGGAGATATAGTTTGTAATTTTTTGTTCTTCTATTGTCCTCTGCTGCCGTTGTTTTTCCTAGTGTTTCTAATATTCCATGTATCATTTATTTTTCGAGGGGATCCCATGAGTCTCATGTTCTCACAACGTTTTTTTTTTTTTTAAATTTTCGTTCTCTTGTGTTTTGGTAACTGAGTCTCATATTATGACCAAACCATGTTATCTGGTGTTTCTTTAAAATATATTTTATGGCAGGAATTATTCCCAGTTTTTTTTTTCACAATTTCTGATTTTATCTCACAGGCTGTTTTCTGCCATTCGTCTAACGCATTTCATCTCGGTAGTGGTTATTGTTCTATTTGTTGTTTAGTGCAGGGTCTAAGTCTGGGATTGATAGTACAACGTTGGGAAGTAAGATTGTATTGTAGAGTGCCTTATCGCCTCTAGTTATTTCCTTGTTTGACAATAAGGCTGATAGTTGTCCGATGATTTAACAATTTATTGTGTATTTAATGTTTGCAACTAGTGAGTTTGTCGCTAGACTTCCTATATATATATATATATATACAAATTCCTCCACTTGTTTTAATTGCCTGTTGCCTATCTCTATGGTGATGTTCTGTTTCTGTTTTGCAATAGTTTTGTTTTGTTGATATTGATTTCAGAGTTATGTTGAGTGCCTGTGCTGTTAAGTCTATTTAAGTGTTCTGTTGGGTCTTCTAATTTTAGAAGCTCACTAATCACCTGTCTCCGATGGGTTGTCTAACTTACACACATAGTCCAAATAAATAATAAACAATAGGGGAGATAGTTTGCACCCTAGTCTGACTCCTGAACTAAATTCAAAGTGATGTGTGTACCCTGTTGCTGTTGATGTAGATACTTTTAATTAGATTGGTCTGATGTTAGCTTCCTCAGCATGTTATTGGTATATCGCATAGTTCTATGTTTACTTGGTTCAATTCTTGGTCTACGAAGGCTATGTACACATTTCTATTGTGTTATGTTGGCTTGTCTGCTAGCTGTTTTAGGGTGAATAGCTCATAAGTACATCCTATATTTATTTGGAACCATATGTGGGGAACACTTATCTGTATTTCCATAATTGGTCTAGGCCTTTATTTCTATAATGTTGGCGGACATTTTTCCTACATTGCTGAGAATCAAGATACGTCTATATTGATTGAAGTCTCTCTTGCCTCTATCATTCTTCGTATTGGTACGATGATTGTTGTCAGGTCGGATAATTTTACCTGCTACTGTACGCAGTAATTCTCAAAGAGGCAAATACAAAAAGGGAGCTCCAAAAAATATTAGAAAGAACCAATACCGATTTTTCCAGCATATCATCATCAGAAGAAATTTAGAATACTTGGTTACAACTGGCAAAATACAGGGACAGAGAGATCGCAGACGATAAAGAAAATACTGGATAGTTGGGTGTCATGTCATTGAAAGTAGTCAACAACAGAACTGATACAATGCAAGGTAGATGAACGATTGTGGAAGTACATGATCGCCTACGCCAACCGGTATGGCACATGATGATGGCTTTATGCAGTCGACAGTACAACCTGCGGTTACCCTGCTGCTTTGAGAGAGGAGAGTAAAATGCTAAGGGAGAGTACCCTGAAGTAAAACAACCCCACTGCCTTGTGGGTGAGATTTTTTTAGTCAAAGGCTAGCGGAGTCAACCGTAAACAAACCGGCAGAAGGCAACAGAAAATCACCGTCGTAATTTCATTGTACAATCATGAGTCGCCACAATAATAGATTTCATGTCAACAACGTTAAGGTGGATTCCAATAGAATACCCTCGTTCGGTGGGGGGCATCATGTGCTACAGGTTATACACAATCGTCATCAAGCTACTCTAAACATGATACAAATAAAACAGACTCTGAAGATAGGGACTTGAAATGTAAGAACACTAATGTAAAAGGGAAAACTGAAAAACATCAAAAAGGAAGTGAAAAGGATGGGTTTACATTTATTGGGACTACATGAAATGAGACACTGAAACAGAGGGGATATATTATGATGAACAAATAATAATCTATTCTGGAGGTGCTGAAAATCAATGTGCAGCAGGTATCATCTTGGACGCAGAAAGAGCAAGTACAGTGAAATGCTTTTGGGCAATATCTGACACAGACCTATTAGTGAAATTGAATCCTAAACCAATAGGTATTAATTTCATACAAGTTTATGCATCGACATCAGACAGTCTAGTGGAAACAATTGATACATTTTGCGATGCGTTTAAAATGGCACTTTGTCAATGCAAACCACATGAAAGCACCATAGTTCTAGATCTCAACGCAAAAGTAGGAATGGCAAGAGTTGAGGAAGTAGTAAGTTAGTATGCTTAGGCGAGAGAGATAGGGTGATAAACGTATTGAGTGGGCAATAGTTATCATGTACCAATTGTGGGAAAGCTTAGAGTCAATTTAAAAGCAGCAAAACAAGCCTCAAATAATGTCAAGTGAAATTTAGATTTACTCAAAACAGATAAGAGTTTACAAGACAAATATAACATCACAATTCATAACCAGTACAATGCAATGGAGAAGATATAAAGCATCGATAAACAGTGGGAAATAATACAAGAATAAACGGAAAAAAAAACATCACAAGAGTCATACCACCAATGACGATAAATGCAAGAATGAAATGGATGACAGATGACATTTTACAGCTAATGATACAAGACGAAGAAATGCGGATAACAAATATGAGTATAACAGATTAAATACAGAAACTGCAATAAAATCCGATGAAGCAAAAGAAGCATGGCTAAAATAGCGATGCAAAGAGATTGAAACGCAACAAAAAGGAGATGCAAATTCTATATAAAAACAAATTAAAGAATTAACAAGAAGAAAAACGCAATAAAAAACAGGAATGTTTAAGATTAAAGAAAGAAGAACTGTTGATTGAACAAGAAAGCATAAGGGAAAGATGGACATAATACATTAAAGACCTTTATGGTGATGAACGAACATATGTAAATATTAAGGATAAAGGGGTATGGACCAGAAATATTCAAAGAAGTGGAAGACGCTTTGGGCAATATGAAAACATTAAAGCTCCTGGACCGTATAATATAACGAAATAAGAGATTGAAGCCACGTGTGATTTCAGAATAGAAATAATGACAAAAATATTGAATAATATCTACAATACCTGACATATACCAGACGATTTGCTCATGTCCATGTTCATAGCCCTACCAAAGAAATCTGGTGCGATTAAATGGGATGACCATCGCACAATAAGCCTTATGAGTCACATGACTAAGATATTACTAAGATTCATCACGCTAAGAGTGCGAAACAAAATCAGTCCAGAAATTGGTGATGAACAGTGTGGTTTTGTAGGAGGTAATGGAACGAACAATGCCATATAGATCATACCATCTTTGGTAGAAAGAGCCATAGATTTGAAAACAGATCTATATTATTTTTCATAAATTATACCAAGCATTTGACAAGGTAAAGCACCAAGAAATAATCAATATTTTAAAAAGACATAAACTTAGACAGCAAAGAAGGTCATAATATACATATTATATATGGTATGCTGATGATACAGTCTTAATCGCTAAGAGAGAAAATAAGTTACAAGATATCGTATTACACAATAGAGTGAAGGAAAGCAAAAGTAAAGGACTCAGCCTGAATAGCAAAAACGACAGACGTATACGTATCATCAAAGAAAAATTCATCACCTCAGAGCACAATAAAGACAAGTGGAACAATATTAAAACAGGTAAAGTAATTTAAATATACGGGAACATTGTTAATCTAATATGGTAGATTTACAACAGTGGTATGAAGCGGAATGGCTCAGACATGGCCAACTTTCCAAAAAAAAATTAGGAAGATACTGTCCAATCCATTTTTGACAATAGAAACAAGAAAAATAGTTCTTAAATGTGAATTAGAATCGGTCTTAACATATGGATGTAAATCATGGACAATAGGACACAAAACAAGAAAGTCACTGTATTAGAAATGTGGTTTTACTGAAGAATGCTGAGAATCTCATGGGCAAATAAGAAAAATAATGTACACGTTCTGAAAGAGGTCAAAGCAAAAAAGAGAGCTATTTCCAACATTAGGAAGAAACAATCATCATTTTTTGGTCATGTAATGAGAAGGGAACAGCCTGAATATATTGTAACAACAACTGGAACAATTAACGACTAAGATATATAGGAAAGCAAAGAGGAAAGATACCAGACAGATTAAGATAATGACGTGACAGAAGGTCAACAACAGAAATGATAACTGCCGAGATCGAGAGTTGTGGAGAGACATGATCATCTCCGCCAGCAAGCACGGTATTTAACTTTTTCCGTTCTGAAGCTTTTCATCAGTGCAACAGAAGTGAATTCAGAGAAAAAATGGTCATGGCATTAAGAATCAATCTACATATTTATTTTTATCTAACACATAACATGTAATATATGAATTGTTAGATAATTGAACAAGATGTTATATTTCCCGAATATCAAGATGATACAAAATGTATCAAAAGTATATGGTTTGAAGACTAATCAAATTGAGGGTGACGCACTCTGCGGCGAAACGTACGCGGCTCAAATTGGCATGACGCATAGTGCGGCGAAAAGTACGGAAAGAGTTAATGTTGATGATGGCTATGATTCTGGGACTTTGTGTTGTTGTCATACTGTCATGCCATTCATATTTTTCTTGATGATTCTGTAATCTCTACTGGTATGTTTTGTCTCATTGGTACTTTATTTCTTAGTGCAAGTTTGCAACTTCTTCGATTTCCTCTTGCATGATGTTTGATTCAGTGGTTATTTGATGTTGGCTGTCCTTCCTGGTAATTTATGAGTTCAGTGGGATAGTTGGTTTCTTTCCTTATTCGTGTTGCTTTTACTGCTTAGTAGAAGTCACTTGTGCCTGTCTTGAAGTGTTTAATCATCTTCTGTAAGAATTCTGTCCAGATGTTTCGTCTAGCTTATTTGATACAATCTTTAACTATTTTCTCGATTTGAGAGAAATTATTAAAAAAATGTTTCTAATTTTTTTTCTTCTCTTTCAAATCTTTTAATATATTCTCCATTACTTTAACTGATTCTATAATTGTCTAAGGAATTTTTCATGGCATTAAAATGACTTTTTGCCATACCTATTCTTTTGATTATTTCAGTTATACATTTTCCATCACTGGTTATAGTATGTCCCAGGTAGTTGTAACTCTGAACTGTCACCAGATATATTCCTTCAACTTTGATATTTAACTGTAGGTCTTGAAAATTGTTTTTGTTTATGATCACAGTTGCAGTCTTTTTGATATTCATATCTAGTCCATATTTTTTTCTTGTCATGTTTATTTCATAAAGTAATTGTTTTCAATCTTCAGGATTTTCTGCTAGTAGTACAGTATCATCAGCATATCTTAGGTTATTGATTATCTTTCCATTAACGTTTAGGTCTGGCATCTCTGTGATGTTTTTAAAGATGTGCTTAGTGTATAGATTAACCATGGTTTTTGATATGATGCATCCTTGTCTTACTCCTCTTTTTATATCAATGGGTGTAGAGTTCTCCTTGTTATATTTTAATAATGATGTTTCTTCACAGTACAAATTACTTATTATTAGTTGTATGTCTGTGTCATCTAGATTTATATCTTTTAGGCAGTCCATAAGTTGATTATTGTATATTCTATCAAATGCGTTGGTGTAGTCTATGAAGCAGGCACATATTGGTTTGTTTACTTCTATGTACTTTTCAATCAATGTCCTCATGCTGAATATGGTTTCTTTTGTCTCACTGTTTTTCCTGAATACAAATTGTTGCTCATCTAATTCAGTATTAATTGTATTCGGAATCTTTCCTTTTATAACTTTTAGCAAAATGTTTTGTTACCTCGCTCATTAGACTTATTGTGTTCTAAAATCACTGCACCATTCTTTTTTAGGCAATGCATTGAAAGTTGATGTTTTTAGTTCATTTATTATGTATCCTGTATGGTATATATCATTGCATATCTCTGTGATCACATCAATGCCAACATCTTCTAGTGCCTGTATCATGTCTGTCTGTATATTGTTAGGTCCTGCTGCCTTTCCCATTTTCATTGCTTTTAAAGCTTTTTCTGTTTCAGACTTCAGGATTTTATAGCTGGACGTACATTTTATACATAGTTTTTTGTCCTTTCCGTCATGAAATAATTCTGTTATATATTCATGTATATCGATTATAGCTTTGTTGTCTGTTAGCATTCTTCCCTCTTTGATCGAAATACATCCGCTTCCTGCAGCTATTTTGTCTTTATTACTCATTCTCTTTATTTCTGTGTGCATCCCTCTTAAATTTTGTTTACTTTCCATAGTTTCGACTTCTATATATCTTTGATTGAGCCAGTCTGCTTTTGCCTTTTTACACATTGTGTGTATTTCATTATCAATTTTCTTGTATCTGGCAGCGTTCTTCGCTTGTGTTATTTCTTCCACTTTTTTTCTAAGATGTTGTCAGTTATCCATTTTTGTTTTCTGTTACTCTACTTTTGGGTAGGTGTCACAGGATTCGTGAAAACCGTTTTGTATGCATTGTCATTTGGTTGTAACTTTTTCTTCAGGATTTCCTCTTTTGTACTGCTCAATCCCTTCTTCTAGCAGTTTCTGATGTGTTCTTTACTTGTACTGTATAAGTTTTTGTGTTTACATCTTTCTGTTTTAAAGCTGTTATATCTATTGGTATTGCTGAATTAGCCTTTTGTTTGTTTCTCTTTAATTTGATTTTAATTTTAATCATTACAGAATTGTGATCTGAATTAATATCTGCTTCTGGATAGTTTTTGGCTTTCTTGACGCTTTTCAGGAACCTGTCTTTTATTATATAATCTATTTTATTCCTCTGCCTATATCCAGGGTTTTCCATGTGTTTAATTTCCCTTTCCCTTGCTCAAAGTAGATGTCACATATTATCAGCCTGTTTTCTTCACAAAATTGAATTAATCACCTCAATTAATCCTCTGTAATTTATTTTTCTTAAACCATGATTTCCTATAATGGTCTTATATCTACCTTTTCCTACTTTAGCATTCATATCGCCCACTACAATAAAGATGTCTGAAGATTTCACTTGCTTCAAAACTTTAATTAGGTCTTCATAGTATGCTGTATTTGTACATCTGTGAAGTCTTGCGTAGGTGCGTATTTCTGTATTATTGCTATGTCAAATGTTTTTGCCTTAATATTTATTAATATAATCCTATCAATGTATGTTTAGTGGGTATTTATATATATTTTAGCACTTGTTTTATTAGTATGCCTATGCCTCTTTGATGTTCAGTTGTGTTACCTGAATATCTAAATGTATATATATATATATATATATATATATATATATATATATATATATATATATATATATATATATATATATATATATCGTCTTGTATGTATCAACTTTCTTTCCATATTGTTTCTGATATGACTAAAATATCAAACGCTCTGCTTCTATCATAAGATTTCCTAACATTCCATGTAGCTATTTTTAGTTCGTTCCTAAATCAATTTTTAGAATTTCTCTCCATGGCTGTCTTTGTAATGTTACGTTATGAGGCTTCAGTCTCATTCACGGTGGTCTGCCATATTCGTCTTTCGTGTTCTGAATATCCCTCATGTGTACCACACACGTTGGTGTTTTCACTTTCTAGGCCGTTGATCATTTCTGAGGCTTCCGCCCCATCCACTGTCACAGACTTTTCACATTCGGTTTCGACATACACGGCCGACGCCATTGTTGTGGAACTATGTGTTTGCATGTCGAACCGCGAACACACAACACAAAGATGAATAAATCATATTCCACTTCAATATCGATGGATAATGTAAAACAGAAATAAACACAAGAATAGATATGGCAAAAAGTAACTTTAATGCCCAGAAAAATATACTAACATCAGAATAAATAACATCAGGGCTAAAACTAAGAATAGCAAAATGTTACATCCTCTCATTGTTCCTGTATAGTGCAGAGCCATGGGCATTATACAAGAAAACAGAACATAAAATTGAAGCCTTTTAAATATGGGTTTATAGAAGAATAGGTAGAATTGGATGGAAAGAAAAGAAAACAAACGATGAAGTTTTCAAACAACTAAAAATAAAAAGAGAACTACTAAACACAATGAGAGCAAGAGAAATGAAATTTTTGGGGCATGTTAAAAGACACAACAGCCTAATAAAAGTAATATTGAAAGTAAAAATACAAAGTAAAAGAGGCATAGGCAGACCAAGACTAACATGGAAGAGTAACATCGAAAGATGGAAAAGTCAACCTATCACAATCTGCACCATCAAAGCAAGAGACAGAGTGGAATGGCGCTCCGTGGTACCCAACCTTCGATGCAGCACTCAGTGATAATGATGATGGTTTTAGTATGTCCCAGGTAGTTGTAGCTCTGAACTGACTACAGATGTATTCCTTCAACTTTGATATTTATTTGTAGGTCTTGAGAATTTTCTTTGTTTATGATCATTGTTTTAGTCTTTTATTTTATATTCATATCTAATCCATATTTTTTGCTTGTTATGTTTATTACATTAAATAATTGTTTTAGATCTTTAGGGAGGCGGAGGCGCGCCTCACAGCACCAGAGCTAGACGTTGTCAGCGTCCCAGAGCTGATGGTTTGCGCCAGGATTGATGAACCAGAACCATCCAGAAACTGTTCCAACTCTCCGTGGTGCCTCTAGCAACAGACTAGCCTGTCTAGTTTGGCCAAGCGAGTAGGGATCGATGAGAAAAGACAACCCGGTACTCAAAAATGTCATGCTGAAGTCGGATGTGTTGGACCGAAATCGTAAATATCACAGTTATACTGTAAACCACAAAACAACGCAGACACACACATTTAACGTCCTTTTAAGGGCGGACGGTGAAGAGGTACACTCCTTTAGTCAACGAGTGAACGTAAGCAGACAGATCTTTCGGATTTTCTGCTAGTAGTATAGTATTATCAACATATCTTAGGTTATTGATTATCTTTCCATTAATGTTCAGGCCTGGCCGCTCTGCGACGTTTTTAATGATTTTCTCAGTGTATATAGTGAACAAGCGTTGTGATAGGATGCATCATTGTATACTCCTCTTTTTATATCAATGGGTGTATAGTTCTCTTTGTTATATTTTATTATTGCTGTTTGCTCCCAGTACAAATTACATATTAGTCGTATGTGTGTACGTCCAGATTGCTATCTTTTAGGCAGTCTGTAAGTTGATTATTTAGTCTTCTTTCACATAATGTTAATATATTAATTATTAAAACAGTTCCAGAAGAAGACTTCCGATGTAAAGATGGTGGGATCTAGGTCACGTTCTCTTGATCGCTGCAGAAAAGTGCAATCGGGATCTGATTAATTTCGGTTCTCCGTTGTACTTTTCTGCGTTAAAGTAAAAGGGATGATCTTCTTATTACATCTGCACCGCTAAAGCGATGCTGTACGCCGGCAACAGTCCCTTTTTGACAAATCAAGTGTTGTGAATGCGACCTTCCAACGTCTAGACTTGATCTGCGCTTTACGTCACATTGGTGCTGTTCTGGCCGGTGTTGGAGTTCCTTGACGCAAGTTATTTCCATGTTACTTATCAATGTAAACTACTTCGTCATCCGCAGTTAAATCTTAATGGAGTTTGCACAGTGTTTTGTGCGTCTTTGGCTGATTTTACCAGAGTAATCAGATATCGAAAGGGAGCGAAATTGTGTGTACGACATTTTTTGTGTGCTACGTCATCGTAATGGTTCATCGTACATACCTTGACTCTAGACCGACCGTACGCTAATCTTACGGTCGGTTGTTTGATGTGCGACGGGGATCATCTGACGACTGACTGTGTGTCTATATATTCGAAATTGGTGTCAACAACGATAGCCTAACATCATCAAGCGCTTTACATATTTTTTTAAATAACATCATTTTCAAGAGCATGTGAACTCCCGGTATATGGTGGATAGACGGCGGGAACAATTGAAGGCTATGCATGAATAGTGTTCCTTGTTGCAGTTTCCTCATATTCTAAGTACGGATTGTTGCAGGAGCTACTGAGTTAAGTGCTCTGTGCACACAGTGAGCTGTGTGTCTCATCCGTTTTGATCATGTTTCGATATTCCAATTGCTTTCGATGAATGATGATATCTTTTGACAGTGAACAGTTGGCTGTGTTCACTTTATGCGCTGTTCGCCTTATGTCTTTTAACGTGTGCTGAGACTTTAACGATGAGGACTACAGTTACCTTTCTTTGTTTGGGAGATGAGATTCTTATGATTACGCTGGCACGGGCGGTTGAGCAATTATGGATTTTAATTCGTTTGCAGTGATACCGGGGCCTTCCATAACCAAATAACAGTTCCAGAAACTGGAAAAAACGTCATAGAGAAATGGAAACAATATGTCGCGAGGTGGAAGTAACGGTAGTAGAAGAGAAAGAAGTCACCACAAGATAAGACTTAATCGATACATAGTTGAAAACATATGTCTATCTATCTATCTTTCGTTCGCTCGAAGTATTGTCTATATCAGCAATGTCGTTTCCTGTATGAATTTTACAGTCTTTTGTAATTCTTGCAGTGGCCCATATAGTTTTGTCTGTAGTGTTGTATCTATGGGCCAATGGATTTTCCTCAGTCTACTATATTCATTGCAGTCTTGAAGTATGTGTTCAGCAATCTGGGATTCCTGTCCATATGTGCAAGTAGTTGATGTGCCGATCTTGAATTTTGTATACATGTGACTATGGAGTCGATTGTGTCCTGTTCTTAGGCGTATAATGATACCTTGTTCATATCTATTCATATTATGAAAGGCATCCTGATTTGGGACTTGTCCTCTGATTGAAAACATGTGTGTCAGAAAGTTGACGCAGCGACATATATGTTTTGTGCGTGTGTGTATATTGTGCGTTACTTGTTAACGAAATTGTTTGTACTGCGAATTGTTATAGTGCATTCCTGCTGTCACCTACTTAATCATCATTTAAACCGTGCTCTGTTGTTTACACATGTTTATCTATTCTGTTGTTGTTAACTGTTCCATCATCATCAGGTGCTATGCAAGTTGGCGTGGGCGTTCATCTCTCTACACGTCTCTCGGTACTTTAAGCAAGTTATAATTTCAGTCGAGAAACTTTTTGTAAGCTTTTAATTAAGCTGCTCAATATATTTTCTCTTGGTTTTCCTTTGCTCTTCTCGCCAATTACTTTGTCCGTTGTTAAAGTGTTCTCAATACCTTCTTTTCGCATCACATTGATCTATCCAATTAGATAACTATCTACCTTCTCTTACTTTTTCTCTAACTTTTATCCTGTTTTCTACATGGATATATGGGCGTGGTTTTCAATTTTTGTTGGTTTCTGTTATATTTTGTCGCATATGTTCCATTTTTATGAGCGCTATGAAAAGACATATTGTAAGTGTCACCGTCTGGTTTTGTTTTTTTCTTTCTGACTTCCCATAGAAAGTCCTAGTTACTCGTTTCAGCTTTTATTGAGTATTGTCAACACCATATGCTCGAAAAGATGAGCCAGATGACAATGATGTCGATGATGTTCGAGATACAGCAACAACGATGCGACACACCCGGATCTTTATGAAGCCAACAGTAGTGATGTCTAAATATAGAGCTAAGAGGAGATCGTGGGTAGACTTGTAGCTCAATTTATCGTTTCCCGTTGCGGGATATGCTGGGGAGGAGATCTGAGCACTCATGGATGGTTGTTCAATGTGCGATGGAGGATAATTCGATGACTAACTAACTCAATACCTAAGTGTCCAATATACTAATTACATGACTAATTATCTTCATAGCTATCTTACTAACTAAATGACCAAATGACTAATTGAATTGTTCATGAACTATTTGGCTAACTAACTGACCAAATGACAAATTTAATTATTAAATATCTAGCTAACTGACTAATTAAGTGACCACATGATTTATGTAATTACTAACTATCTTGCTAACTGACTATTTAAGTGACCAAATAAATAAGTCAATTACTAACTATCTAGCTAACTGACTTAGTGACACAATGACAAATTGAATTACTAACTAGGGTAGCTAACTGACAACGTAACCACAAAACTAATTGAATTTATAACTAACTGTCTAGCTAACCGACTAAGTGACCAAATGGCTAATTCTATTATTAACTATCTAGCTAACCGACTAAGTGACCAAATGCCTTATTGAATCATATAGGCACAATTCAACTAATTAAGTAACCAAATGACTAATTAAATTACTAAATAACTATCTATAGCTCGTTTCAAATCATGTGCCCAACTTCAAAACGCTATTACTCAGTAACCATTTGTTAAAAACTGTTGACATTTTCCAAATGTTATTAGAATGAAAAAGACTCTTTAAATGTATATTTAACAAATATCTTGCAGCTGCACTTTTCTTAAAGCGGCGAATTTCTTTTATGTTTGTCAAAATTGTAAATTGTGAACCCCTAAAGAATAGAAATTACCGTAGTTGCTGGTCTGTGATTAATGTTCACTAGGTAAAGGCGTGGCCGTAATGGGGAAATAACTGGATAAGACAAAACACCAGGAGAATTATTGTCTTCTCAGTTCGAGGACGGACGATAATATCAAGGTATACCTGTATGTCCAATTTTCATAGTTGTGTGGTCCTGAAAAGGACCGTTTGTTGAACTAATTTAATGGTAATATAGGGGCCAACATTGTGGGGGCTATATACTTTCATTCTGAATCCCCCAAACCATCATTTTTCCAATATCCCTCTTCCTGTTTTAAGACGTGGTCTTCACATTTAGCCCAATAATCTTTGTCTATATTTAATAAAGCGAGATTAGCAAGAGTCTTTACATCGCATATTTTAAATGTTGTATTTTCATCTGCCACTTGTCCTTTTAATTTTGCCCATATTAGTTCTATTAGATTTAAATGAGCATGGTAAGGTGGCAGCCTCAAACTTATATGACCGTGCTCTTGGATAATCTTATCTATTTGAAAAATCGTTGTCCTTTGTTTTTGCTTTACTAGAGATAGTAATTCAGGTTTTAAGTACATGTTATTCAATTGTATGTGCTCCTTTGTGAGCCATATCTTAATAGCATCTTTTGTACTGGATGACGTCGGGACTTTATCTTCAAGTGCAACAATGTTGTGGTACGCTGTATTGTCCATTATTAGGCAAGGTGGTCGATCTAGTGATGGGAGAACAGAAGTTTCAATCCAATGTCTAAATATGTGACCATTCATCTCAGAGTGATAATCCCAATTGTCTATGGATTTTGAAAGAAAAATGAGCTCTGCATTCTGTATTAGTCCATGTTGTCGACTACCTGCATGCGCAATTATCAAGCGCTGCCCTTTGCTGCTAGGTATTAATCTCTTAATCTTTCCATCTAATGACTGCCATTCCCTTTGGTTAGTGTGGTGAGCATTGATCCATGTTTCATCCAAGTACACAATATCATAACCTTGCTTGCGCACCTCTTTTACTTCACGTAAGTACTTGCTTCTCATGACTACTATATGTGGCTTCTCACAGATGATGTTTCATCCATTGAAATACTTTCTGAATGTAAAGCCTGCAGCTCTCACATCCTCCATAATGTAGACTTTGATATTTCAATACTGTTGTTCTTTTTAAGCGATACTTTTAATGTTCTTGTTGTAACAGTGTCATTCATACCCAACATTTTGCGAATTTCACTTCTAATAAGTTCACTGTCGAAATTATCCAACATTTTTGCTCTTCCTTGTGATTTTGTATATTTGGAACATTGACGGTCACGTGCTTGAATCCAGCGATTAAATGACCGTTTAGATAAATCCAAAATGTGTCTTGTCCTATTCTCAGGGTTTTCTAAATGATGAAATAATCTTCCTCGTTTAGCCTCTTTGCAAAAATAGTCATACATTTTTATTGCGATGTCTTGTAAAATGCAGAATTTCATTTTAAGACTCATGATAAATGTTATCGTTCCACGAAATCGCCGCTGAATGAACGGAAATGGAACACACAATGTCTCGTGTTTTTTACAAGTGTCTATCTGTGTCAGAAAACCCACGTTGAAAGCGTGCAAACACGTCAATGTGACCGTGTGTGGATTTTTATCGCTGTTTTTAACTTAAAATACTGTAAACATTAAGTTTTGAATACATCAATGGGTCGTTATAAATTTATATAAATCAAATAGATAACAATAATAACCAAATGTTTTTTTTTATTAAATTAATTCCCTGTTGGGTTCTAATCATTATAACTTTACATGCCAATTCTGAACAACTTACAAAAAGCGGTTAAAAAGATATCGATTTTAAAAGTTGGGCACGAGTTATGAAACGGACTATAGTTGACTAAATAATTCACCAATTAATTAATTCAATTTTTAACTATCTAGCTATTTACCCTAGTGTAATTTATATATATATATATATATATATATATATATATATATGGCCCTTTTCGTCTTGTCAGACGGTCTAGTGGAGGCTATTGCGTATTTTTTTGAGGTATTGTTTTTGCCGAACAGCTTCTCTCGTGGCTAATTCTACCAATGTTTGACAAACACACGCATATATATATTTACCTTAGGGGCCACGAACGCATTTGCCCTTTCACCTCCGAATGTCTTATTCGTGTTCACAAATTCAATGTTGAATTTGAATGTCCCAACATCAACACCAGTATCCTTATTAAGTCCAACCTAGAAATCTGCATTTAAAAGCATCAGCCAGTAAAGGGACATATATTTAACACTTTATATAGTATTATAATTGCTTCTACGACACAAGTGGAAATATTTGTTTCCCCATGAAACAGAAACTTTGCAAAGAAAACAGAAGCAATTAAAGAGGAAACCGAAGAACCAAGCATCAACATACAAATAAGCGGGCAACAGAAACATGTAGAGTGTCAAATATGTTGACACAACTACATCATAAGGGAGATATAGCGCATAAATAAAGAGCAGGATTGCACAGCCAAAACAGCATAGAAAAACATTGTGCAAAAAAATATGCATGTCAATGGAAGTGGGAAAGCGAGTTCATCAGTTCTATTTGGAGCCAATTTTGGCTTATGGAAGTGTATCATGGACAATAGAAAAACACATTTAAAAGAACGATTAGAGGCCACAGCGATGGGATTTCTCGGAAGAATGTTGAGAGTTCCTTGATCAGCTAAACAAGACCAACGAGGAATTTATCAGAGGCCAACACAGCAAAGTAACTCACTTCTATAGTAGAATATATAGACAACACATAATTAATGTGAACTGTATTCGTGGTCATGTGTTCTGGCGATGTACACGTGATAAGTATTATGTGATGGTCAGTAATTGTCCTGATCTACTGGTCATCATCATATATAAGCATCAGGTGAAAAATAGTATGTATGAGGAGGAAGATATTTGCTCGTCCACAGGGCTTTATCATCAGGAGGAAGATATTTGCTCGTCCACAGGGCTTTATCATCAGAAGGAAGATATTTGCTCGTCCAAAGGACTTTATCATCAGGAGGAAGATATTTGCTCGTCCAAAAGACTTTATCATCAGGAGGAAGATATTTGCTCGTCCAAAAGACTTTATCATCAGGAGGAAGATATTTGCTCGTCCAAAAGACTTTATCATAAGGAGGAAGATATTTGCTCGTCCACAGGGCTTTATCATCAGAAGGAAAATATTTGCTCGTCCAAAAGACTTTATCATAAGGAGGAAGATATTTGCTCGTCCAAAATACTTTATCATCAGGAGGAAGATATTTGCTCGTCCAAAAGACTTTATCATCAGGAGGAAGATATTTGCTCGTCCAAAGGACATTATCATCAGAAGGAAGTATTTGCTCGTCCGTAGGACTTTATCATCAGGAGGAAGATATTTGCTCGTCCAAAGGGCTTTATCATAATGAGGAAGTATTTGCGTCTTGATGGAGTTTCTTGACGTTACTTCGACACGGACCGCTGACAATTGGTACTCTAATTTTGGATAGATACAGCTGGACAATCATTCGTGATTCAGCTGTTATACTCAGCTGCTCTGGTCTCTGGGCAGGGGGCACACGTTCCCGTTGGCCCTGACCGTACTGGTCTCCTGGATCTTGGTCAAGCACGACATTCCCTCGCTTGGGAACTCCCAACACGTTAAAACGTCTCCTGTGTTAGAGTATAGTGTTTTGTACTTCGACTTGTGTCCTGCTCGCGACTTTAACGTTTCCAATTCTTTCTTCGCCAGGCGTGATCTGCTAACTGTTGGACACACCAAATTAGAACACTTTTATGCAGTCTTTATTTCACAGCCCATTCCATAGGCGACGTGTTTAACATGTTTACATGACATTACATGACCAATGTTGGTAATAAGGTCATTCACACGCTGCCCAGTAACAATGTCACTTGCCACTGGGCCCTAGGCTTCTACACACTTATCTACTCACTTAAGCGAAGATCGTTCCCCATTGAACAGCCTCCTCAGGTCTAAGTCTAGTATACTTAGCCTCGTGGACTTTAAATCTCTGGAAACTCATAACCTAATCCTCGAGGTTTCATCTATGACTGTTCAGAACTCTCTACATCTACGCGTCTGTTATCTCTGCTGTTCTCCTAGAAAATCCTTAGTTTACACTTAGTTCATCACTGCTTACTACGTTGGCTATGGTTAGCCTCTATGGTGGACCACACATGTGGCCGCTTTCTCTACAACTACGGGAATCATCTCTGATTTTCTCCTAGAAAATCCTCCCGTTTCTTTGTGTCTCCCCTTTAAATATTTGTCGGCTCTTTCAATCAAATCCATCCAAATGTTTAGTTTCTCGACTAATACACCCCCGTAAATCTCGAGATAGTCTATTTCATATTGTTTCTTTTCCAGTTGATTGTCGTCTATTTCGGAACTCACGCTAATACACCCTCGCAAATCTCGAGATAGTCTGTTTCATATTTTTCTCTTCTCTTTCTCGTGGACTCTTATTATCGTTTCCGGTTGTCAACTATTTCGGAACTCATGCTTTTACACCCCCGCACCTCGAGATGTGTTTCTATTTCTTTATTTTCACGTGGGTTATCGCTCCCGGTTGGCTTGTCATTCACCTCCGACAATCCCGACTTCTCTCTTCCTCTCCTTCTTTCTCGTGGCATCTCAACCCCCCCCCCCCCCGTCTACAAGTAAAATTATGGATAGCTACAGCTGACAACGTTGTGCTACATATTTGTGAACTTCCGGTCATTGAACCTGGGGACGAGAGCCTTTTTCTGTGTGTATCAATTTGAACAGAGAATACAGACAATAAAACCATGTGATCGTGAGGGCAGGGGTGCAGGCTTTCATCTATAAACATTTACATGAGTGTGAGGTAGTCATTTACATGAGTGTGAGGTAGTCATTTACATAAGTGTGAGGTAGTCATTTACATGAGTGTGAGGTAATCATTTACACTGAAGGATCTCATGTTCGTCACAGTCGCATCACAGCTCATGGATTTTCACGGCTCAGGTCAAAGAAAGGTGGGGTGTGATGCTTTGGCGGTAACTATAATCCGTTTAAGAGCATGTTTGTTTTAAATTTTTCATGAAAGCTACATGATAGATCACAATTGTTTATGCATGCAGCCTTAGAATACCCGTGACGCAAAAATTATTGCTATTTGTTATTCCACAGATACTACAGATTTTGCACATCGATGAATTCCTTTGTTCTTTCAGGACCATTACAAATAAGTTGGTTCATTTATTAGTTTTACAGTAAACATGTTAATTTTCAGTTAAAATCTCTTCACAAGTTGATCTATCTATTTATCTATCTATTGTCCTTTCGAGCCGAAGATTCGAAATATAGGGGACATATAGGGCAGTACCGCAATCTCAAAAACAGAAACCTTGCGTGCCAAAGTGGCACATATTGCATACTGATCACTGCTCTAAAATCTATGGCGCTGTTTCCATAACAATACTTTTTACAATGACAGCTTGTCAAGCCTTCGATCAACCACCTTAGTCGCCCCTTGCGACATGCCTGGAAGGTCACAGTGTCACTATTCTTTACTTCCCTCATAATGAGGCCCGGTAATACACAGGTTGATCTATACAATACTTTTAAAGATTAAGTAAGTGTGTGTGTGTTGTTTGATGTGTGTAATCGTAAATATGACTCTCATTCTCTCTCTCTATGCGATCAAGACTCAATCAGAGTAGGATTCCAGACTCTCTCATGAAGTCATCTGTCTGTTTAAGAGAATCGATTGCCCCATATAGTTTTTCTTCCAGGGAGGTGGGCGCGGACCACATAACTCTTCTCAGGTCTGTGTACTGGGGGCAATCCTGAAGAACATGTTTTGTAGTCATATTGTCGCATGATATGCAGGGAATCGCAGAGAAGAGTGGCAAAATCAATGATTGTGTCAACATGATACGCCTTTGTTTTATTTGTATTCTCTACAAGCTGCAACAGCTAGGGTTTTAAATATGTGACGTCGAATTTGACGTTTTTCTTAGCAAGAAATGTCCAAATTTGATCTTTAGTATTAGACGCAATTGGTAGTTTGTCTTCCGCGGACACACCAGTGTGATAAGATTTATTATCCATTACTCGGCATGAAGGATTGGAAGAAGATCGTTCTACATCCAGTGTCTGATAATGTGTCCATTCATTTCTGTGTGGTGGTCCCTACCGTCGATATTTTTTGCTTGGAAAATAAGTCCAGTGTTATGGACACATCGATTTCTTTGTAATGTTAAGCTTTAATACAAAAGATAATCAATTAATTGTAGAGATATCAATTAATTTGTTGGAGACCTGAAATCTATAATTTGTTAAACTGTATGCCAAAACATTCTGTCCTTGATTGCTATTGAGGTAAAGCCACGAGTTGATGCGGACAAGGTGACCCTTTATTAAATAATGTGGCAGGTCTAAAGGTCACTTGACATCCCAGTCTCATCATTCGTCTAGTCCCAGGCTATGAACCTAGCTTCTGTTAGCCAGTGTCTTGAAGCAGGCTGTTACTTGGGGAGATTCATTGTATAACTGCTAGGTCTTGGTCAGCAATTGCTGAGCCGACTTTGCTATTGTGACCACAGACGCTTAGGCTCTCACATACCAAAAGACATGTTGAAATCAACATAAGGTGGCTATAATCTTGCAGTGTTATATGATGTTAATGTTTATATAGAGAAGACACATTTTGCAGTGACATATATACTGAGTTCGATAATCACAACAGCGCAGACGAAAACAGAGCCGTCATTAGACGAAAATGGCTTGCAAGGAATCTGAAGAATTAAAAAGCAACTTGATACAGAAGAGATGACAACATGGCCAATTTAAGTAGAGAGAGTAAAGAGTTGAAAGTATATCGTGCAATATGTAAAGAAAAACAAATATATGTATCAGCTGAATGTTACCAAACGACTGGAAACGATTTTCAGTCATGGCAATACATGCAAGACAACTCAAAGAAGGCACAGAGAACAGGAAATTGGCATTGGTCAAACATGCGAGCTAGATCTTTCTTATACTTGTCATGGATAAAGTCCAGAGAAAACTGCACGAGAAGGTTATCATAATTCAAGCTGGTATCGAAGAGATGTATAAACAAGAGATCACATATTTCATTTGAGAAACGTCATTTAAATATGCAGAATACACAATAAATAAACAAATATATATATATATATATATATATATATATATATATATATACTATTATATATATAATATATTATATTGCGAACACACACACACACACACAAACATATATTTATATATATATATATATATATATATATATATATATATATATATATATACGTGTGTGTGTGTTTGTGTGATTCATTCATTTAACGTCACATGGGGCGGAATTCCCAGTTCACCAAGACTGACAAGTTGCTGCTTGTTCCATTAGTTCTTAAATTCTTCTTAATCTCGTGATTGATCATTCCCTATTAATTGATCTGCGTTGAGATTCCTCTCGTCCTCCGTTTTCTTTTCCCAGATAGTTTTCACATCAAGGCAAAGACGGGGAAACTTCTTCGTTCATCCTTAATACATGGATGTTGTATTTATAACGCTATACATTTTATTGACTGCTCGAAAGCATTTGATTGTGGACATTATCGGAAGTTGCGGAAGGTAAATGTAGATATGGGGTTTTCATTTATTTACAAATATGCTTTATATGACTACCAACAGGCCATTGTGATTTATCGCGAGAAAATGATACATTAACTTAATGTTATAATATAAGTCCAAGGAGTGCATCTTATGGCATTATCTACTAAACTTATATGCAGAAAATGTAGCTTGTGACGTTAGAGAAGCAAATAGTAAAACACAACATGTCGCTTTTACTATTGGATGTCGTACATAACACAAATGTGATTGGGGACCGGGTAGTCTAGAGGTACGACGACGGCTTTAGGACAAGAACGATATGATCCCACCGGAAATGGTGGTGACTTCATTTTTTTTTTGTATAGGAAAGCATTTTCCGTGGCTTCATATATGACGTTGCCCTTCCTTGGTTTCTTGGGTAGTGAGATCCGATGTCTAGCACTCTCGGGTAACGGCAATTCACTGGAGGTTACATGTTCAATCGCGCACGTTAAAGAACCGTTGGCAGTTCAATTCGAAAAGAGTAGGTCACAAATATGGTCGCTGTCCAAGCACAATTTTCAGCAGATACCTACACATCGTGGATTCAAAGACTGTTGTAAGTAGCTTGTGCATGTGGCCATCATTCTCTTCGGATTTCTCTTCGAGGCATAACGAAGCGTCTATGGATTCGTCGGGAGCCGCGATAGCTCAGTGGTTAATGAACTAGACTATAAAGGACAAGAGGTTGGGTTCGATCCTGATCGATGGCTTCCAGGTTCACCCAGCCTTAAATGTGTGCTGGATTTTTTTTGGAAAGAAAAGCAATGTAATACTGACCGCATTACCTCAATAATCATGTGCCGAAGGTCTGTAAAAATTATGGGCACTAACACCATATTCCCTAAACTCCACTTGGCGTGACGGGGCATTATACTTTTTATGGATTCGTCAGGTGTGCAGTAATGATAATCATAATAATAACAAACAAACATATGGCACGCTGATGATGCACACATAACGTTTATCCACCTCAGTAAGTGATATTGAGAAATTAATGACACATTTTAGGACAGATAAATTCAATTTAAAACTGATATAAAAATTAATGGATATACTTGAAAAGACAATTTTATTTCATTGCTAACAAAAGCTAGAAGGATGACAACGGACACCAAAGGAATAGGGAGTTTTAATATTGATAAAACAAAACCATAAGGTAGCAATAATAATACAGTAAATGCAAACAATAAACCTTACGCTGGTTATAAGTAAAAAACATTTATTGTATAAAAAATGAAAATGACAATATACTGCGGTTTTTAAGTATAGTTGTGAGATATACAGTTATTGACGATTTTGGTAAAAGCACAGTGGTGACCACACAACTATATAGTGGGATATAATTATAGTTGTGAGTAAAGCATACTTGAAAGTTGAAGTTAAGAGATAAACGATAGCTCTAACTGTGATACAAACGTGATCGTAAATAATAACTTACCAATCGGTTCGCAGGATATCGTAGATACAAGTGCCACACCAATAGCTGCTGCGAAAAACATCATGATGGCTCCTGTGTTGGAGTATGTAGATATGTGCATGTGTGTACATGAACATAATTTAACATAAATCATAACACAATTGTAGAAAATCGAATAAATAATCACGGATCAAGTTTCACCTCATATATGTAATATGGATTTTATGTGTGTGGTTTTTAGTATGAGACTTAACACTAAAGGCCGCTACTAGGTATTAGAGAGGTAAACACACAGCTTCGAAAATATTAATGATTAAACGTGTGAGGACTTCCAAGTTTGAAAAAAAATACATATGCTTTTAATATAGTTGACAGTTATATTTACATCATTTGTGCTGTATACTGTACATACCTGCATATGAGCTTCCTGCTAGCTGATAGGATAGATATATCGTCCTCAAACGGGCTCAACTTAATATTAGATATTAGGCGTGAAGTACATACAACAACCACATGCTGAGAGTCCTCTGCCCCCCAGACACGAGATAAAACTATAACGAAAATATTTAATTGTATGTCTATATTTTGTATTAATTATAAGAAATGTGTATTATTTAAAAGAACAGAGAAATTATTACTTGTGCCGTATTATACATGCATTTGACAAGTTCCAAATGTCAATACATGAATTAATTGCAAACTTTAAGACAATGTAATAGAAGCATTCCACCGTCCACCAACAAAAAAAAAAGACTTGAAATATATCCGAAATGGAACGTTTTATTAGCTCGCGAAAACTTCTTTTCCTCTGAATATCTTTTTACCTTTGAATTGATCAATACTTATAATACATACGAAATAAACACAAAGTATAACCTATCATGAGAACACGATCAAATGAAAAATGTATATATTATATATTCGTTTATAATCAAGTATAAGATTTGTATCAATTTACCACAAATTCGTTTAGACTGAAGCTCTATCAAATCTTTGTGCAGGTTAGAAATATTTTATTACTGTAGTCATATATATAGCATTATGGATGTCTTATAGGGCGGAGCAAAACCATTTATTTCAACATTAACCAACCAATGGTAGTAGAGCTGTGCATTGTTATGAGGCTAGCTCAAAGAGGTGCGCGTTCGTCTTGTAAATGCAAGGAATATTAGTAGCATCCGTCAGTCAAAGTTGACTATGGATTTTTCAGCACCCCTAGAAATGTTATTTTTTCTTTTCTATTCTTTCGTCGTGTATTCTCTTTCTCCATGAAACTGTCTTCTTCTTCTTTGAGGTGAACCTTTAGAGTGTGTTTCCAGAGATTGCGGTCTGCAGCTATGTCTTCCCATGCTGCAGGGTTTATGTTCAGAGTCTTCACATCGCATTTACACACATCTACAAATCGAAGTTTTGGGCGTCCCCTAGTTCTTTTACCATCTGTCAGTTGTCCGTAGAGTATATCTTTCGGTATGCGGCGATCTTTCATAAGGTGAACATGACCAAACCAGCGTAACCAAAGTTGTTTGACCAGCGAGTAGATATTCGGTAGGCATGTGCAAGTCATGACCTCCACGTTTGTCACTTTATCCTTCCAGGTGATACCAAGAATACGGCGTAGACATCGCATATGGTATGCATTTAGCTTTCTCTCCTGCTTTAGATAGGTTGTCCAAGATTCGCTGCCATATAGGAGGCTACTAATTATGCAGGCGTTGTGCACTGCGGCTTTTGTTTTAATTGTCAGTTTGCTGTTTTGCCAGATATGCCTAGAAAGACGGGGAAAGGTGGTAGCAGCTTTACCAATACGAGTGTCAATTTATGTATCTACAAATAGTCTGTCGCTGATGATGGACCCCAGGTAGTTATACTGCCGCACGATATTAAGTTTATGGTTGTCGAAAGAGATTTCATGTGTTGCTTCGACGTCCTGACCGAGTATGTTAGTTAACTGCAAACTTATTGTTAGACCGAAGTCTCGGCAGGCATGTGAAAAGCGATGTACCATGCTCTGGAGTTCTTCCTGACTTTGCGTGACAAGTGCAGCGTCGTCAGCAAATAACAGATCTCTAATAGAGATATGTCTGACCTTAGACCTTGCCTTTAGTTTTGCGATATTGAACAATCGACCATTGGATCTAGTATGCAGATAGACTCCTTCATTTGCATGTGAGAATGCATGTTTTAACAGAAAAGCGAAGAAGATTGCAAATAGAGTTGGAGCAAGAACGTATCCCTACTTGACACCGCTGCGTATGCTGACGGGTTGTGATGTGCTGCCGTCGTATTGGATGGTGCCCTTCATGTACCCATGAAACGATTTGACTAGCGTCAGTAGAGTATGTGGGCAGCCTATTTTGGAAAGTAGTTTTAAAAGACCTTCTCTGTTGACAAGATCGAATGCCTTTGAAAGGTCGATAAAGGCGATGAAGAGAGGCTTTTTCTGCTCTCTAGATTTTTTTGAAGTAGGCGTAAAGAAACAAATCATGTCTGCAGTTGATCTTCCGATTCTAAAACCGCATTGCGATTCAGGATATACGCGTTCTGCGAGTTTTTGTAGCCTTCCTAAGATGACTCTGGCGAAGGTCTTGCGTTCGATGCTGAGTAAGGAGATGCCTCTGTACTTGTTGCAGTCGCTTCTATCTGCTTTATTTTTGTAGAGAGTTACATTCACGGAGCCTCTCATATCTCGAGGAATGGCTTTCTATTTCCAGAATAGATGTAGTACTTCAAGCAGGGGATGTAACAAAACACTTTTGCAGGATTTACACAGATCAGGAGATATCACATCTTGTCCTGAAGTCTTGCCTCTGGTCAAGCTATCTATGGCCTTGCTAAGTTCCTCTACGGTTGGTTCAAATGCAAGAAACACCCTGTAATATTTGACAAGGCTTAATCACAGTCCACCAAGGCTTTCACTTTCACATCTATCTATAAATTGAGTTATTGAGTTATTTGCGGGTCATCATAATTGCAATCCAAACATGTCCATAGGTGCTCAGATCCCTTCCTCATCAATTCCCTCAGTGTCCAGCGACTGACGACTCCAGTTCTATTTTGGTTGATAAGTCTTCTTACACGCCCACTAAATTTCTCATTTCTGGCTGTGCCCATCTTAACTCCCACTTCCATCATCCGAAGAAAAACATGGATCTGTATTAGTCGAAGTCCTGTTCTCTACCCACATCCCGAAGGGCATTGATGAGTCCGCCCAATGCATTGGTTGCCCGTCCTCAACGACAGCGCAGCTAGCCAACCTGTCCGCTCTTTCATTTCCTCGTACTCCCGCATGCCCAGGGACATAGACAAAGGTGACCTTACGTATTTTGGATTTATCCAACGACTCTACCCATTGCATGCGTATAGAAACCGTCTCCACTTTTTTAATCAGGTTCCACGAATAACTCAGTATACATGCGTGGGTGTAGTTTTGTGACTCTAACCATTTGAATGCCTTGATCACTGCCTTCGCTTCCATCGTCATGCTACTCGTAATCATGATGTATGCACCACTGTCTTCATTGGCTATTCTGCCTGCCGAGCGTGCTGTAAATGCCCATGCACTTCTTTGGTGTCGTATTACAGATCCGTCTGTATAGATGACTGCATCTTTCTCATCGGTGTTATCGCAGATGAGACCGTTGACCACGTATTAACCACGACCGGGTTATATTCCCTACTTTTCCTGTAGAGTGTGACAATACACGAGAAAGTCCCCTTGAATGACATAGGCACCGGTATCCACTCCTCACCAAACGCTGATATTGGTAAGCCCACAGACTTGTTTGATGACATCTTATGCTCGGCCCACACATGATTTGCCTCTTTTTAGCCTGGCACCTTTCACTGTGTTGAGCACGTGGTGCAATGGATGCTATTTATCTGTAATAATCTTCAGGTATACTCGAGCTCTCCAGACCTTGATTCTGTCATCCATGGTTGGAAAGTCAAGAAGATATCTCATTGCTACACAGGGAGTGTCCCTCGTACATCCCAGGATAATGCGCATGGCTTCATTTTGTATTTTCTCCAGCCTATCAATTTGAGTCGTACTGACAGTAAGAATTGCCAGGACATACTCGATTGGTGCGAGGACTAATCACTGGAACAGAAGAGTAAGTAGCCTCTGCTCGATGTTGGCAGCTGTCATGACCTTCAAGGCGGCTAATCCTTTGCGGGATTTTGTTATCACATGGTCGACGTAGTCCCGAAAACACTTAACTTAACTCCGAGGTATATCATCAACTTGTCCCTGGTCACCTCATCAGCTGCCATTCGTACTACCGGTGTGGTCGTATTAACGAGATGATTGTTAAGGGAGAACCATGAAACTGATGCTTTATTAGGATTAACCAAGGCACCTGAAACCCCACGCCAGGAAGAAATTCTATCGTGTCCGTCTTGAATTGTGGAGGCGATTCCCCGTCTGTCACTTCCCTGTCGATATACCAGAATATCATCAGCAAAAGTCATAGTTCTTCCCTTCCCATCCAGTTGTTGTTCCGTGATCGTTATTGTGTACACGTTACATAGAACTGGTGATAATGGTGAGCCGTGTGGCAGCCCTGGACAAATGGATGTTGGCTCGGAAGACCAACTTCCACATTTGAGTATCACCTTCCTCTGAAACAGTGCCGCGGCGATCCATCTAATGAGGAAGGGATGCCTCGCCAGTTTGAGGAGCGTATGCATACATTCAAATGGTACCCTGTTGTATGCATCCTCCAGATCTATAGCAGCAGCACATGTCTCCTCTCGTCTGTTGAAGTCTTCGAAGACGTCATAGGCAAAGACTGCCGCATTGAGCCATGCCTCATTATTATATATAACCTCCGAGTGTGGGCGTGAATACACGTTTCTGTTCAAGGTGACAGGTGAGGACACGGGCAACTATTTTCTCTAGCAGCATGACCGCAGTGTTTTGCATTGTGATGATTCTGTAGGCACTGATCTGAGAATGGTCCTTGTTTGGCTTCGGTAGCGGTAGTAAGTAGCTGTGTAGCCACTCCTCTGGCCACTCCGAATACTGGCATTAAACTCATTGGCCAGTTTTGTCAAGTCGTCGTCAGCGAAATCGCCTATGTCATCGTACCGAACACCATCTGGGCCAGGGGCAGTGTTGTGTGACCTTTTAAGTGTCGTGCGAATGGTATCAGTTGTGATTGTGAGAACTTCTCCCAGCCCTACATCCTTATACAATTTCGACAGCGATCCCCGTTGCCTCATTCTTATAGCCCCATTTCTTTGGTCCGTCTGCTCAATGTAGCGGGCAAGCAGGCCTTCCCTTAGCTCTCATCAGATTTGTGCCATATCCGGCCTGTGCTCTGAATGTCTGGTATGCCTCTGTGTCGTGTTGTGCCATTCATGCTCTGATGAAGGCGCCAGAATGTGACTAGCGATTTCTCTGAGCACACTTTTTTTTTTACAGAAGTCATCCCATTTGGCATCCTTAGCCTGCTTAGCGCATAGTTTAAAGTGCATCATTTTTTGGTCGACCTCTACTTTCAGACGCTTCAAGAGCTCAGGTTGTGCTCTTCCATTCCTTCTGGCTTTCTGACATGTCTTGGCCGTTTGTCTTTTGCTCCGCAAAACTTCCTCGACATCTACGTTCCACCAGGGTGGCTGCGTCCATCTCTCCTGCCTCCTACAAGGGGCGCTCTGTTTCCTATGTCTGATTTTACTAATGACGTCCTGGGCTGTTTTCTCGTAGTTGAGAATGTGGAGCTTTTTTTCAGGCTTCCATTTCTGCCTTTCTCAATTAGGAAGACACATGGATAGTGATCACTTCCGTGGAACCCCAGTGCACTCCACCTGCAAACCGGTGCGAAGTTGGAAGACACCAGTGCCAGGTCTATGACACTATCAGAGTCCCCTGTTCGAGTGGCCATTCTTGTTGCCCTTCCATCATGCAAGCACACTAAATCGGCCGACACCAGTGCGTTCTCTAGGTCCTCTCACTGCTTGTTGGTTGTGACGTTACCCCACTGGTTTCCTAGCCTCTCACACTTCGATCTTTTAATGCCACCACGCTTGCCCCGTCGTGTTTTCCTTCTTCGATGATGTCGTTTGGGCTGCATCTGAATACGTACACTAACCGTCGTCAAAGATGAACGTCGCTGAACGTCGATTCTGTGGATGGTCGACTCAGTCGCATGGTCCAGAACCCGTTTTCAAGTTATAAACTGGCCGACTTCAGCAAATCGCTCTGCAACACGCAGATACACTGTGAACCTTTCACAAATTAAATGAATTACGCGTTCTTGACGACAGACCGGCGTAAACAAACCGCCATTTTTGAAGCGTTCAATAGTGCAGTCAACAACAGGGATGAGTATAAGTGATTAAATAAGGAAATTGTAACAAAATGCAATGAATCAAAAGAAGCAAAGTGATTTACATCGAATAGAAATCTATCTATCTATCTATCTATCTATCTATCTATCTATCTATCTATCTATCTATCTATCTATCTATCTATCTATCTATCTATCTATCTATCTATCTATCTATCTATCTATCTATCTATCTATCTATCTATCTATCTATCTATCTATCTATCTATCTATCTATCTATCTATCTATCTATCTATCTATCTATCTATCTATCTATCTATCTATCTATCTATCTATCTATCTATCTATCTATCTATCTATCTATCTATCTATCTATCTATCTATCCATCTATCCATCTATCCATCTATCCATCTATCCATCTATCCATCTATCCATCTATCCATCTATCCATCTATCTATCTATCTATCTATCTATCTATCTATCTATCTATCTATCTATCTATCTATCTATCTATCTATCTATCTATCTATCTATCTATCTATCTATCTATCTATCTATCTATCTATCTATCTATCTATCTATCTATCTATCTATCTATCTATCTATCTATCATTCTATCCATCCACCCATCCATCCATCTATCTATCTATCTATCTATCTATCTATCTATCTATCTATCTATCTATCTATCTATCTATCTATCTATCTATCTATCTATCTATCTATCTATCTATCTATCTATCTATCTATCTATCTATCTATCTATCTATCTATCTATCTATCTATCTATCTATCTATCTGTCTATCTGTCTATCTGTTTATCTGTCTATCTGTATATCTGTCTATATGTCTAT
>JAVIAB010000108.1:49764059-49769059 GCA_032433765.1 Megaustenia siamemsis
TCTATCTATCTATCTATCTATCTATCTATCTATCTATCTATCTATCTATCTATCTATCTATCTATCTATCTATCTATCTATCTATCTATCTATCTATCTATATCTGTCTATCTGTCTATCTGTCTATCTGTCTATCTGTCTATCTGTCTATCTGTCTATCTGTCTAACTGTCTATCTATCTATCTATCTATCTATCTATCTATCTATCTATCTATCTATCTATCTATCTATCTATCTATCTATCTATCTATCTATCTATCTATCTATCTATCTATCTATCTATCTATCTATCTATCTATCTATCTATCTATCTATCTATCTGTCTATCTGTCTATCTGTATATCTGTCTATATGTCTATCTGTCTATCTGTCTATCTGTCTATCTGTCTATCTGTCTATCTATCTATCTATCTATCTATCTATCTATCTATCTATCTATCTATCTATCTATCTATCTATCTATCTATCTATCTATCTATCTATCTATCTATCTATCTATCTATCTATCTATCTATCTATCTATCTATCTATCTATCTATCTATCTATCTATCTATCTATCTATCTATCTATCTATCTATCTATCTATCTATCTATCTATCTATCTATCTATCTATCTATCTATCTATCTATCTATCTATCTATCTATCTATCTATCTATCTATCTATTTATCTATCTATCTATCTATCTATCTATCTATCTATCTATTTATCTATCTATATTTATATCTATCTATCTATCTTTCTTTCTTTCTATATGACTGTCTTTATGTCTGTCGGTCTGTTTGTCTGTCGGTCTATCTGTCTGTCTATATATATTCTTCCTCTTCTTTCCTTCCTCATCTGCCATTCAGCTTCGACGGGAGATATAAATTGCTGTCTTTTTCTCTTCAGTTCGCCCCTGCTGCTGTTATGTTTCCTAGTGCATATAATATTCCATGGACCCATCTTTTTCGTGGTCGACCCTTGGGTCTGGTGTTCTCACAACGTTTGTTCAAGGCTCGTTGTGTTGTGTTTTGTTCTTTCTGCCTTGTCACGTGGCCAAACCATTTTATCTGTTGTTGCCTTATATCTTCTAAGGCGGGGCTATTCCTAGCTTTTTACTCAGTTCTTCATTTCTGATCTTATCTCTCAGACTGTTTCCTGTCATTCGTCTAACACATTTCATCTCTGAAGAGGTTATTTTTTCTTATTGTTCTTGCATCTAGGGTCCAGGTCTGGCATTGGTAGCACAACGTTGGGATGAAGATTGTATTATATAGTGCTCGTTTTGCCTCCAGAGATATTTCCTTGTTGGAAAATAGTGGTGATAACCGTTCGATGATTTGACAAGCTTTGTTGCATCTTGATTCTATCTCTGCTGTTTGGGAATTATCGTTTGTGATTAGACTTCCTAGGTATTTGAATTCCTCTACTTGTTTTAGTTGTCTGCCTTCTATAGTTGTGTTGATGTTCTGTTTATTTTTGGCGACATTCATGAATTCTGTTTTGTTGATGTTGATTTTCATGTTGTATTTTGTGCCTGAGATGTTCAGTTTGTTTAAGTGTTCTTGTAGGTCTTCTATTGTTACATGTATTAGTGTCTGGTCGTCACCAAATAGAAGCTCGTTGATCTCCTCTGTCTCTGATGGGTTGGCTAGCTTGCATATGTGGTCCATGTATGTTATAAACAGTAGGAGGGATAGTACGCACCCTGTCTTACACCTGATCTAACGTCGAAGTGGTCTGTGTAGCCTGCTGCTGTTCTGACCCTGCAGCTGCTGTTGACGTAGAAACTTTTAATAAGGTTGATTAGATGTTGGCTTACTCCGTATGTTGTTAGCATCTCCCACAGTTTTCTCTGTTTACTCTGTCGAATGCTTTTTTAAATTTGTTTTTCGATCGTCTTCTAGTAGTTTAATTGTGGTAATTCTTTCTGAATGGTATTTTATTCCTAGGATGTTCTTTGCGTGCTACTTTAATCCCCATATTCTATGTATTTCTCTGAGCATAAAACGTTTATCCCTTACCGACCTGCTAAGTCAGTCGTAAGCTAAGGGCTTAACTTAAGAAAAACAAACGTTGGGGGTTTAGCCCGAATGATGTTTCCCGCTCGTGTTTGATCGCTAAGGTCTCAGATGCGATCTTTTAACTATCTATATGTTTATCTATCTATCTATCTATCTATCTATCTATCTATCTATCTATCTATCTATCTATCTATCTATCTATCTATCTATCTATCTATCTATCTATCTATCTATCTATCTATCTATCTATCTATCTATCTATCTATCTATCTATCTATCTATCTATCTATCTATCTATCTATCTATCTATCTATCTATCTATCTATCTATCTATCTATCTATCTATCTATCTATCTATCTATCTATCTATCTATCTATCTATCTATCTATCTATCTATCTATCTATCTATCTATCTATCTATCTATCTATCTATCTATCTATCTATCTATCTATCTATCTATCTATCTATCTATCTATCTATCTATCTATCTATCTATCTATCTATCTATCTATCTATCTATCTATCTATCTATCTATCTATCTATCTATCTATCTATCTGTCTATCTATCTATCTATCTATCTATCTATCTATCTATCTATCTATCTATCTATCTATCTATCTATCTATCTATCTATCTATCTATCTATCTATCTATCTATCTATCTATCTATCTATCTATCTATCTATCTATCTATCTATCTATCTATCTATCTATCTATCTATCTATCTATCTATCTATCTATCTATCTATCTATCTATCTATCTATCTATCTATCTATCTATCTATCTACCTATCTATCTATCTACCTATCTACCTATCTATCTATCTATCTATCTATCTATCTATCTATCTATCTATCTATCTATCTATCTATCTATCTATCTATCTATCTATCTATCTATCTGTCTATCTGTCTATCTGTCTATCTGTCTATCTGTCTATCTGTCTATCTGTCTATCTGTCTATCTATCTATCTATCTATCTATCTATCTATCTATCTATCTATCTATCTATCTATCTATCTATCTATCTATCTATCTATCTATCTATCTATCTATCTATCTATCTATCTATCTATCTATCTATCTATCTATCTATCTATCTATCTATCTATCTATCTATCTATCTATCTGTCTATCTGTCTATCTGTCTATCTGTATATCTGTCTATCTGTATATCTGTCTATATGTCTATCTGTCTATCTGTCTATCTATCTATCTATCTATCTATCTATCTATCTATCTATCTATCTATCTATCTATCTATCTATCTATCTATCTATCTATCTATCTATCTATCTATCTATCTATCTATCTATCTATCTATCTATCTATCTATCTATCTATCTATCTATCTATCTATCTATCTATCTATCTATCTATCTATCTATCTATCTATCTATCTATCTATCTATCTATCTATCTATCTATCTATCTATCTATCTATCTATCTATCTATCTATCTATCTATCTATCTATATATCTATCTATCTATCTATCTATTTATCTATCTATATTTATATCTATCTATCTATCTTTCTTTCTTTCTATATGACTGTCTTTATGTCTGTCGGTCTGTTTGTCTGTCGGTCTATCTGTCTGTCTATATATATTCTTCCTCTTCTTTCCTTCCTCATCTGCCATTCAGCTTCGACGGGAGATATAAATTGCTGTCTTTTTCTCTTCAGTTCGCCCCTGCTGCTGTTATGTTTCCTAGTGCATATAATATTCCATGGACCCATCTTTTTCGTGGTCGACCCTTGGGTCTGGTGTTCTCACAACGTTTGTTCAAGGCTCGTTGTGTTGTGTTTTGTTCTTTCTGCCTTGTCACGTGGCCAAACCATTTTATCTGTTGTTGCCTTATATCTTCTAAGGCGGGGCTATTCCTAGCTTTTTACTCAGTTCTTCATTTCTGATCTTATCTCTCAGACTGTTTCCTGTCATTCGTCTAACACATTTCATCTCTGAAGAGGTTATTTTTTCTTATTGTTCTTGCATCTAGGGTCCAGGTCTGGCATTGGTAGCACAACGTTGGGATGAAGATTGTATTATATAGTGCTCGTTTTGCCTCCAGAGATATTTCCTTGTTGGAAAATAGTGGTGATAACCGTTCGATGATTTGACAAGCTTTGTTGCATCTTGATTCTATCTCTGCTGTTTGGGAATTATCGTTTGTGATTAGACTTCCTAGGTATTTGAATTCCTCTACTTGTTTTAGTTGTCTGCCTTCTATAGTTGTGTTGATGTTCTGTTTATTTTTGGCGACATTCATGAATTCTGTTTTGTTGATGTTGATTTTCATGTTGTATTTTGTGCCTGAGATGTTCAGTTTGTTTAAGTGTTCTTGTAGGTCTTCTATTGTTACATGTATTAGTGTCTGGTCGTCTGCAAATAGAAGCTCGTTGATCTCCTCTGTCTCTGATGGGTTGGCTAGCTTGCATATGTGGTCCATGTATGTTATAAACAGTAGGAGGGATAGTACGCACCCTGTCTTACACCTGATCTAATGTCGAAGTGGTCTGTGTAGCCTGCTGCTGTTCTGACCCTGCAGCTGCTGTTGACGTAGAAACTTTTAATAAGGTTGATTAGATGTTGGCTTACTCCGTATGTTGTTAGCATCTCCCACAGTTTTCTCTGTTTACTCTGTCGAATGCTTTTTTAAATTTGTTTTTCGATCGTCTTCTAGTAGTTTAATTGTGGTAATTCTTTCTGAATGGTATTTTATTCCTAGGATGTTCTTTGCGTGCTACTTTAATCCCCATATTCTATGTATTTCTCTGAGCATAAAACGTTTATCCCTTACCGACCTGCTAAGTCAGTCGTAAGCTAAGGGCTTAACTTAAGAAAAACAAACGTTGGGGGTTTAGCCCGAATGATGTTTCCCGCACGTGTTTGATCGCTAAGGTCTCAGATGCGATCTTTTAACTATCTATATGTTTATCTATCTATCTATCTATCTATCTATCTATCTATCTATCTATCTATCTATC
>JAVIAB010000108.1:49781559-49784059 GCA_032433765.1 Megaustenia siamemsis
ACCTGCTAAGTCAGTCGTAAGCTAAGGGCTTAACTTAAGAAAAACAAACGTTGGGGGTTTAGCCCGAATGATGTTTCCCGCTCGTGTTTGATCGCTAAGGTCTCAGATGCGATCTTTTAACTATCTATATGTTTATCTATCTATCTATCTATCTATCTATCTATCTATCTATCTATCTATCTATCTATCTATCTATCTATCTATCTATCTATCTATCTATCTATCTATCTATCTATCTATCTATCTATCTATCTATCTATCTATCTATCTATCTATCTATCTATCTATCTATCTATCTATCTATCTATCTATCTATCTATCTATCTATCTATCTATCTATCTATCTATCTCTATCTATCTATCTATCTATCTATCTATCTATCTATCTATCTATCTATCTATCTATCTATCTATCTATCTATCTATCTATCTATCTATCTATCTATCTATCTATCTATCTATCTCTATCTATCTATCTATCTCTATCTATCTATCTATCTATCTATCTATCTATCTATCTACTATCTATCTATCTATCTATCTATCTATCTATCTATCTATCTATCTATCTATCTATCTATCTATCTATCTATCTATCTATCTATCTATCTATCTATCTATCTATCTATCTATCTATCTGTCTATCTATATATCTACTATCTATCTGTCTATCTGTCTATCTGTCTATCTGTATATCTGTCATATGTCTATCTGTCTATCTGTCCATCTATCTATCTATCTATCTATCTATCTATCTATCTATCTATCTATCTATCTATCTATCTATCTATCTATCTATCTATCTATCTATCTTCTATCTATCTATCTATCTATCTATCTATCTATCTATCTATCTATCTATCTATCTATCTATCTATCTATCTATCTATCTATCTATCTATCTATCTATCTATCTATCTATCTATCTATCTATCTATCTATCTATCTATCTATCTATCTATCTATCTATCTATCTATCTATCTATCTATCTATCTATCTATCGATCGATCGATCTATCTATCTATCTATCTATCTATCTATCTATCTATCTATCTATCTATCTATCTATCTATCTATCTATCTATCTATCTATCTATCTATCTATCTATCTATCTATCTATCTATCTATCTATCTATCTATCTATCTATCTATCTCTATCTATCTATCTATCTATCTTCTATCTATATACTACATATCTATCTGTCTATCTGTCTATCTGTCTATCTGTCTATCTGTCTATCTGTATATCTGTCGATATGTCTATCTGTCTATCTATCCATCTATCTATCTATCTATCTATCTATCTATCTATCTATCTATCTATCTATCTATCTATCTATCTATCTATCTATCTATCTATCTATCTATCTATCTATCTATCTATCTATCTATCTATCTATCTATCTATCTATCTATCTATCTATCTATCTATCTATCTATCTATCTATCTATCTATCTATCTATCTATCTATCTATCTATCTATCTATCTATCTATCTATCTATCTATCTATCTATCTATCTATCTATCTATCTATCTATCTATCTATCTATCTATCTATCTATCTATCTATCTATCTATCTATCTATCTATTTATCTATCTATATTTATATCTATCTATCTATCTTTCTTTCTTTCTATATGACTGTCTTTATGTCTGTCGGTCTGTCGTCTGTTTGTCTGTCGGTCTATATGTCTGTCTATATATATACTCTTCCTCTCCTTTCCTTCCTCATCTGCCATTCAGCTTCGAGGGAAGATATAAATTGCTGTCTTTTTCTCTTCAGTTCGCCCCTACTGCTGTTATGTTTCCTAGTGCATATAATATTCCATGGACCCATCTTTTTCGTGGTCGACCCTTGGGTCTGGTGTTCTCACAACGTTTGTTCAAGGCTCGTTGTGTTGTGTTTTGTTCTTTCTGCCTTCACGTGGCCAATCCATTTTATCTGTTGTTGCCTTATATATTCTAAGGCGGGGCTATTCCTAGCTTTTTTCACAGTTCTTCATTTCTGATCTTATCTCTCAGACTGTTTCCTGTCATTCGTCTAACACATTTCATCTCTGAAGAGGTTATTTTTTTTTATTGTTCTTGCATCTACGGTCCAGGTCTGGCATTGGTAGCTCAACGTTGGGATGAAGATTGTATTATATAGTGTTCGTTTTGCCTCCAGAGATATTTCCTTGTTGGAAAATAGTGGTGATAACTGTTCGATGATTTGACAAGCTTTGTTGCATCTTGATTCTATCTCTGTTGTTTGGGAATTATCGTTTGTGATTAGACTTCCTAGGTATTTGAATTCCTCTACTTGTTTTAGTTGTCTGCCTTCTATAGTTGTGTTGATGTTCTGTTTATTTTTGGCGACATTCATGAATTCTGTTTTGTTGATGTTGATTTTCATGTTGTATTTTGTGCCTGAGATGTTCAGTTTGTTTAAGTGTTCTTGTAGGTCTTCTATTGTTTCATGTATTAGTGCCTGGTCGTCTGCAAATAGAAGCTCG
>JAVIAB010000108.1:49791559-49794059 GCA_032433765.1 Megaustenia siamemsis
GGTAGCACAACGTTGGGATGAAGATTGTATTATATAGTGCTCGTTTTGCCTCCAGAGATATTTCCTTGTTGGAAAATAGTGGTGATAACCGTTCGATGATTTGACAAGCTTTGTTGCATCTTGATTCTATCTCTGCTGTTTGGGAATTATCGTTTGTGATTAGACTTCCTAGGTATTTGAATTCCTCTACTTGTTTTAGTTGTCTGCCTTCTATAGTAGTGTTGATGTTCTGTTTATTTTTGGCGACATTCATGAATTCTGTTTTGTTGATGTTGATTTTCATGTTGTATTTTGTGCCTGAGATGTTCAGTTTGTTTAAGTGTTCTTGTAGGTCTTCTATTGTTACATGTATTAGTGTCTGGTCGTCACCAAATAGAAGCTCGTTGATCTCCTCTGTCTCTGATGGGTTGGCTAGCTTGCATATGTGGTCCATGTATGTTATAAACAGTAGGAGGGATAGTACGCACATTGTCTTACACCTGATCTAACGTCGAAGTGGTCTGTGTAGCCTGCTGCTGTTCTGACCCTGCAGCTGCTGTTGACGTAGAAACTCTTAATAAGGTTGATTAGATGTTGGCTTACTCCGTATGTTGTTAGCATCTCCCACAGTTTTTCTCTGTTTACTCTGTCGAATGCTTTTTTAAATTTGTTTTTCGATCGTCTTCTAGTAGTTTAATTGTGGTAATTCTTTCTGAATGGTATTTTATTCCTAGGATGTTCTTTGCGTGCTACTTTAATCCCCATATTCTATGTATTTCTCTGAGCATAAAACGTTTATCCTTACCGACCTGCTAAGTCAGTCGTAAGCTAAGGGCTTAACTTAAGAAAAACAAACGTTGGGGGTTTAGCCCGAATGATGTTTCCCGCTCGTGTTTGATCGCTAAGGTCTCAGATGCGATCTTTTAACTATCTATATGTTTATCTATCTATCTATCTATATATCTATCTATCTATCTATCTATCTATCTATCTATCTATCTATCTATCTATCTATCTATCTATCTATCTATCTATCTATCTATCTATCTATCTATCTATCTATCTATCTATCTATCTATCTATCTATCTATCTATCTATCTATCTATCTATCTATCTATCTATCTATCTATCTATCTATCTATCTATCTATCTATCTATCTATCTATCTATCTATCTATCTATCTATCTATCTATCTATCTATCTATCTATCTATCTATCTATCTATCTATCTATCTATCTATCTATCTATCTATCTATCTATCTATCTATCTATCTATCTATCTATCTATCTATCTATCTATCTATCTATCTATCTATCTATCTATCTATCTATCTATCTATCTATCTATCTATCTATCTATCTATCTATCTATCTATCTATCTATCTATCTATCTATCTATCTATCTATCTATCTATCTATCTATCTATCTATCTATCTATCTATCTATCTATCTATCTATCTATCTATCTATCTATCTATCTATCTATCTATCTATCTATCTATCTATCTATCTATCTATCTATCTATCTATCTATCTATCTATCTATCTATCTATCTATCTATCTATCTATCTATCTATCTATCTATCTATCTATCTATCTATTTATCTATCTATATTTATATCTATCTATCTATCTTTCTTTCTTTGTATATGACTGTCTTTATGTCTGTCGGTCTGTTTGTCTGTCGGTCTATCTGTCTGTCTATATATATTCTTCCTCTTCTTTCCTTCCTCATCTGCCATTCAGCTTCGACGGGAGATATAAATTGCTGTCTTTTTCTCTTCAGTTCGCCCCTGCTGCTGTTATGTTTCCTAGTGCATATAATATTCCATGGACCCATCTTTTTCGTGGTCGACCCTTGGGTCTGGTGTTCTCACAACGTTTGTTCAAGGCTCGTTGTGTTGTGTTTTGTTCTTTCTGCCTTGTCACGTGGCCAAACCATTTTATCTGTTGTTGCCTTATATCTTCTAAGGCGGGGCTATTCCTAGCTTTTTACTTAGTTCTTCATTTCTGATCTTATCTCTCAGACTGTTTCCTGTCATTCGTCTAACACATTTCATCTCTGAAGAGGTTATTTTTTCTTATTGTTCTTGCATCTAGGGTCCAGGTCTGGCATTGGTAGCACAACGTTGGGATGAAGATTGTATTATATAGTGCTCGTTTTGCCTCCAGAGATATTTCCTTGTTGGAAAATAGTGGTGATAACTGTTCGATGATTTGACAAGCTTTGTTGCATCTTGATTCTATCTCTGTTCTTGGGAATTATCGTTTGTGATTAGACTTCCTAGGTATTTGAATTCCTCTACTTGTTTTAGTTGTCTGCCTTCTATAGTTGTGTTGATGTTCTGTTTATTTTTGGCGACATTCATGAATTCTGTTTTGTTGATGTTGATTTTAATGTTGTATTTTGTGCCTGAGATGTTCAGTTTGTTTAAGTGTTCTTGTAGGTCTTCTATTGTTACATGTATTAGTGTCTGGTCGTCACCAAATAGAAGCTCGTTGATCTCCTCTGTCT
>JAVIAB010000108.1:49804059-49944059 GCA_032433765.1 Megaustenia siamemsis
TTCATTGGATAGAAAGCGCCCACTAAGGTGTTATCTTATCACGGCCTGGTTCCCTTGGGTGTATGTGGCATAGAGAATACTCGAATGGCAGATTGCTACCATCCACACATGAGAAATCAACAACCAAGAAAATTAACCTAGATTTAGTTCATGGATCGATTGTATCATTCTCCTCTCTTCTACCCCCGTCACGCCAAGTGGCGTATAGGGAATATGGTTTTAGTGACCATACATTTTACATACCTTCAGCACATGATTTTCGGTTAATGTGGTCGGTGTTACGCCCTTGCAGCTTTACTTTCCCAGAAAAAAAAAACCGATACCCATTTAAGGCTGGGTGAACCCGACAGCCGTCGATTGGGATCAAACCCTACTCTTGTCCTCTTGTCCTTTGTAGTCCAGTTCACTAACTACTGAAATATCGCGGCTCGATTGTATTATGCAAGCTGACAATTTACACAACAAAAACAGCAAACTGACATTTAAAACAAAGCCCCCATTTTACATTGTTAGTACCCTTCTGTATAGCAGCGAATCATGGACAACTTATACAAAGTCAGATTGAGGGCTAAATGCATTGTATATGCGATGTCTGCGCCGTATTCCTGGTATCTCCTGGCGGAACAAAGTGACAAACGTAGAGATCCTCACTCGCACAACCCTCGGGAACATCTACACGAGGCTCAAACAACTTTGGTTACACTGGCTTGGCCACGTGCACCGTGTGAATGATGGCCGCATCCCAAAAGATATAATCACAGGAAAATTAGTAGCTGCTAAAAGAACCCGCAGGCGTCCAAATCTTCGATTTGTAGACGTTTAAAAGTGACATAAAAATCTTCAACATAAACAAAGCAGCCCGTGTAGAAATAGCTTCAGACCGTAATCTTTGGAAACACAACCTTAAGCTCCAATTCAAACAAAAAGCTGATAGATTCATATAAAAAAAAAATACACGGCAAAAGATACAAAAATACAATTTCAAGTGGCGCTGCAAAATCCATAGACATCTATGACTGACGAAAGCAACTATTCCTCAAAATCTCAGCTCTCAGAGCTAGGCTTGGACATTAACTGTCACAAATAACAAAAAATCGAAATCGAAATACGAATGTAGCTGACCACCTTGAAAGTGGTTGGGGCCTCATTACGTACTCGTTAAAGATAAAGCAGTGGAGAGGAATTCGAACTCATGTAGGAGGAAAGATCCAAAAATAGCACATTGAATGTTATGACTCTTCACCAGAAGAAAAATGGATAATCTTATTCAAGAATCAGAACGAATAAGCATAGATATTTTAGGCATATCAGAGACAAGATGGGAAGAATGTGGGTACATAGAGGACGAAAAATATACATTAATAAACTCAGGGAATACAACATAACATCAAAAGGGGGGAGGGGGTGTTAATAGAAATAGATCTACAAAAATATGTAAATACCCACTTAAAATGATAAGATTTCTCTGATGAAGGCAAAACCATTCACACCTACTCAAGACTATACAGATGGACAAATAGAGGCATACTATGAAAATCTAAATAAAGTTATGAAGCAAGTGAAATCTTCAGACATCTTGATTGTAATGGGTGATATGTACACAAAAGTAGGAAAAGGTAGATATAAGACCATTATAGAAAATCATGGTTTAGGAAAAATAAATGACAGAGGTGAAAGATTAATACAATTATGTGAAGAAAATAGCCTGATAATATGTAACAACTACTTTGAGCAAGAGAAAAGGAAACTATACACATAGAAAACCCTGGCGATAAGAAGAGGAATCAAATAGATTACATAATGATCAGTGGCGTATATGGTTTTGGGGTCTGGGCTACCGCTGACATAATAAATAATATCATACATTATATTCAGTAGGCTAACATAAAGTAATATTTTCTAATGACTTCACTACATTTTAAATTACTTACTTATTTATTTGAAAACACTATCTGTCTTGTTTGGGACGAAGATGTCTTTATGACTTTGTCATTGAAAGTACTGTTGTGTTGGTTTCTAAGTTTCTGAGGGAATGATTCCTCAATGGACATTAATACTAAACCAGATAAGCGTTCTTGTGTCTGAGTTGAGCGACAATAAGATTTGATTCTCTTGAGTGCAGAAAAAGTTCTTTCTACAGATGCTGATGCGCATAACGTAGTTATAAATAGCTAAGGAAGTTCCTGTAATCAGACAGTTTCACTTTCACTTTTTGAAGATTCTGATTGGCTAGAGCTAAAAATAACCAATGAAACCGCATTCATCTTGCAGTAACAACCGGTACATTATTTCAACGGCAATTTTTGAATGCCAAGGTCGTTAACTAGATTCAGATAGATGAAAAATGCACCGCTGGCTTATAGAGGTTTCAATGTAGAATAGTTATAACATTCACAAACGTTATAGTGGCCCAAGGAAAATCGTGCTTTAATAAATACAAATCAAAGCAAATAAATCATATTGGCCTACGAAGTGTGTAATAGAATATTCACAAATTTGTAATATAATTATTTTTTTTACAAAATATAATAAATTATCATTTCCTTTTGTATTTCGTTAATATCTTCAGGCTACAGGCGGTACCTACAGTATCATAGAGTATACGCCACTAATAATGATAAAAGATAGGTACTGAAACAGCGTCAGGAAAAAAAAACTAAAACTTATCCAGAAGGAGATATTAATTCATATCACGATCCTGTAATGATAAAAATAAAACTAAAGAGAAACAAGCAAAACAAAAATTCATTAAAAAAGCAATTAAATATAACAACTTTAAATAAGAAATATGTTAAATATATTATACAATACAAGTAAAGAACACATATCAGAAGCTGCTATAAGAATGCATTGAGCAATGCAGAGAGAAAATCCTGATGAAAAAGTCACAACTAATTGGCAGTGCATAACAAAGCATACAAGAAACTTGAGATATCTGACCCAAACAGGAAAGTAACAAAAAACAAAAATGGATAATAAACATCATCTTAGAAAAACTGGAAGAAAGGAGACAAGTGAAAAACACTGCCCAATACAATAAATTAAATATGAAATACGCAAAATTAACAAAAAATGGCACAAGAAGATTGGCAAACCAAAAATATTTAGAAATAGAAACTATGGAAAGCAAACAAGACTTAAGAGGAATGCACACAGAAATAAAGAAAATGACCAATAAAACAAAAAAAAACATCCACATAAAGCGGATGCAATGCAGACAAAAAACAAGAAAAAATGCTAACAGACACTAAAGATAAAATATATAAATGGCAGGAACATGTAATATAAATATTTCATGATCAAGGAGACAAGAAACCAATGTAAAATGTACATCAGGCTATAACATCTTAAAATCTGAGGTGGAACAAGCTATACCAACAAGGAAAAAGGGAAAGACAGGACCTGACAGCATACCATATCAGAGATAATATAGGCACTAGAAGATTTTGGCATTGAAGTGATTACAGGCATATAAAACGACATATACCCTATATGATACGTACCAAATGAACTAAAAGCATAAGCTTGAGTTGCATTGCCTAAAAGGAATGGTGCAGTTGAATGCAGTGACTTTAGAACAATAAACCTAATGAGCCAAGTTAAAAAAAAACTTGCTAAATATTGTACAAGGAAGGATTCAGAATAAAATCAATACTGAATTAGATGAGCAGCAATTTGGATTTAGGAAAAATAGCGGGACAAAAGAAGCCATATTCTGCATGAGAACATTAATCTAAAAGTACACAGAAGTAAACAAACCAAAATATGCCTGCTTCATAGACTACACCAAAGCTTATTATATAGTACACCACAAACAACTTATAGAATGCATAAAAGAGATACATCTGACATGGACATACGACTAATATGTAATCTATACTGGGAGCAAACAGGAATAATAAAATATAACAAAGATAACTCTACGCCCATTGATATAAAAAGAGGAGTAAGACAGGGATGCATCCTGTCACCAAGCTTGTTCAATCTATACACTGAGCAAATCTTTAAAAACATCATAGAGATGCCAGGCCTACACATTAATGGAAAGATAATCAATAGCCTAAGATATGCTGACGATACTGTACTACTAGCAGATAATCCTAAGGATCTACAACAATGACTTAATGAAATAAACATGGCAACCAAAAAATATGGACTAGAGACGAATATCAGAAAGACTAATACTATGATCATAAACAAAGAAATTACTCAAAACCCACAAGTGGATATACAAATTGAAGGAATAGACCTGGAGACAGTTCAGAACTACAACTACCTTGGACATACTATAACCAGTGATGGAAAATGTACAACTGAAATAAACAAAAGAATAGGAATGGTAACAAGTAATTGTAATGTCATGAAGAACATACTAACATCAAAACAAATAACACCAGGGCTAAAACTAAGAATAGCAAAATGACAATACATCTTCTCAATATTCCAATATGGTGCAGAAACATGGACATTAGACAAGAAAACAGAACAGAGAATTGAAGCCTTTGAAATGTGGATATATAGAAGAATAGGTAGAATTGGATTAACAGAAAAGAAAACAAACGATGAAGTCTTAAAACAACTAAACATGAAAATAGAACTACTAAACACAATTCAAACAAGACAAATGCGATTTTTGGGCCACGCTGAAATACACAACAGCCTACTAACAGTAATCCTGGAGGGGAAAATACAAGGTAAATGACGCAGAGGCAGACCAAGACTAACATGGACGAGTAACATCAAAAGATGGACAAATCAGCCTATGACAACCTGCACCATCAAATCAAGAGATAGAGCAGAATAGCGCTCCGTGGTAGCCAACCTTCGTTGCAGAGACCGCACTCGAATATGATGATGATGTAGCTCTGAACTTTCTCCAGATGGATTCGCTAAACTTTGGTATTTATTTGTAGGTCTTGAGAAATTTCTTTGTCTATGATGTTAGTTCTAGTCTTTTTGATATTCATATCTAGTCCATATTTTTTGCTTGCCACGCTTATTACATTAAGTAATTGTTGTTGGTTTTTAGGATTTTCACTAGTATTACCTCATCACCAGCATAACTTAGGTTATTGATTATCTTTCCATTAATGTTTAGGCCTGGCATCTTTGTGATGTTTTTAAAGATTTGATCAGTGTATACATTGAGGAAGCTTGGTGATAGAAAACATCCTTGTCTTACTCCTCTTTATATGAATATCAAAAAGACTAAAACTATGATCATAAAAAAAAAAAATATTCAAAACTCACAAGTGGATTTCAAAATTTCAGAAATAGACCTGGAATCAGTCCAGAACTGCAGCTACCTTGGGCATACTATAACCAGTAATGGCAAATGGAAAAAAATAAACAAAAGAATAGAAATGGCAAAACGTAATTTTAATGTCACGAAAAATATACTAACATCAAAACGAAAAACACCAGGGCTAAAACTAAGAATAGAAAAATGTTATATCTTCCCAAAATTCCATTATAGTGCAGAAACATGGACACTAGACAAGAAAATAGAACAGGGAATTGAAGCACTTGAAATGTGGATATATGGAAGAATAGGTAGAATTGGATGGAAAGAAAAGAAAACAAACGATGAAGTCTTAAAACAACTAAAAATGAAAAGAGAACTACTAAACACAATTTAAACAAGAATAGTGTGATTTTGGGGCCATGTTAAAAGACACAACAGCCTACTAAAAGTAATATTGGAGGGGAAAATACAAGGTAAAAGAGAAAAAAAGCATTTCGAGATTAGACTGACATGGGCGAGTAACATCAAAAGTTGGACAAATCAGCCTATAACAACCTGCACCATCAAAGCAAGAGACTTAGCGGAATTGTGCTCCATGGCAGTCAGCCTTTGATGTGGTGATGGCACTCGATGCTGATGATGATGCTGATGATGATGATGACGATGATGATAACAAACAAATAGAGAGCTTTCATAAACACAGGAGGTTCATAGGAATAAAGCTGATTGTGACAACATGGACAAACAAGAAAAGGGGAAAAAATAATCATAGGCGTGAAGCCAGTACTGGATCTGACTTAAAAACAACAAATGAAGTGATTTTGACAAGTAACACGATCACGGCCAGAGAGCATCCCTCAGAGAGACTTGTCGCTCAGAATGAAGTGATAAATGATCAACGTCGAAACCGTGGAATAATAAAATAGCAGGCATAAATTCCCACAAGGAGACACACTACAGTACCTTAATACAAATAATGTTTTTATTATATTCTATGTAATTGCAAACTGATCGGAGGAAAGTAGCAAAGTACGTATGGGAGCAATACCATAGAGTGAGATTTGTTCATCGGTCTATCAAATTGGGCATAAACTGCACACATTTTAGTCTTTGGTCATGAAATTGGAAATGTCGTAGATGATTTATGATAATCGTTTTACGAGGGGACGTATCATTTAAACACGTCTTGTTGTTCGTTACATCCGGAGTTCAATAATACAGTAAACAATACTGTTGATATGGACCGCGACGATTTTGCGTTGGCTACAAGTACTTAGGACATAAAAGTAGCTGAAGTTCCTGTTTGATGAGAAATGGAGGCTCTTCAACAAGTTTTTGCAGTGATTAAGTGAATCATATACCTTAAATATTGAACGGAAATACACCGGTCAGAGTCTCAGAGATGTCCAGTCTGGACATAAATGTATTTCACATTTGCTAGATCTTGGAAAAGGCCGGGAGGGGGGATGGAAAACGCAACTAACATGTTGATGTGACTAAGGTCGGTAGATATGACGAACATAAAAGTAATGGGTCGTTATACCATTATAGAAGATCTGAGGCTGAATGAGTCATCAATTTAAAGATTGAACATCTGCCACGACGACCAAACTGAAAGAATTAACTAAGAAGGGTATAATCCAGACAAAAGCTCTATGCAGTTTGTGAAAAAAAGCACTGGCAAACAAAGTAGAGTTGGCGTATCAATTGTAAAAATGTGCATGATTATATTGAAGGAGGATAGACACGTATTAAACAACTGTTCTACCTTTGGTGAAGATGACCTGACAACTAAATAACCTGTTCACGTGCAGCAGCTGCTGTTGGCCGTTTGTACAAGAATGTCTTGATAGCCACGCACACGCTGAATAATCAATCACCAGCCTCCAAGTAACACAAGGAATGTGATTTCTACAACAGTGATGAATTAGCAATGAGGGTTTGACAAAAACACAATAATTGCAGACTTCACCATCTGTTAAAATAGTCTGACAATCTACTTGTTATCATAGGTGCTTTAGAACAGACATTAAGTAACAACCTGCGCCCTTGAAGCGTCTGAAAGTAGAGGTCGACCAAAAAATGATGCACTTTAAACTATGCGCTAAGCAGGCTAAAAATGCCAAATGGGATGACTTCTGTAAAAAAAAGTATGCTCAGAAAAATCGCTCGCCACATTCTGGCGGCTTCATCAGAGCATGAATGGCACAACACGACACAGAGGCATACCAGACTTTCAGAGCACAGGTTGGATATGTCACAAATCTGATGATGCAAAGGGAAGGCCCTGCTTGCCCGCTACATTGAGCAGACGGACCAAAGAAATGAGGCTGTAAGAATGAGGATACGGGGATCGCTGTCAAAATTGTGTAAGTGTGTAGTGCTGGAAGAAGATCTCACAATCACAACTGATACCATTTGCACGACACTTAAAAGGTCACACAACACAGCTCCAGGTCCAGATGGTGTTCGGTACGATGACATAGGCGATTTAGCTGACGACGACTTGACAAAACTGGCTAATGAGTTTAATGCCAGTATTACTCCATGTGTAGCAATGAGGTATCTTTATGACTTTCCAACCATGGATGACAGAATCAAGATCTGGAGAGCACGAGCATACCTGGAGATTAGTACAGATACAGAGCATCCATTGCACCACGTGCTCAATACAGTGAAAGGTGCCAGGCTTAAAAGAGGCAAATCATGGGTGGGCTGAGCAGAAGATGTCATCAAACAGGTCTGTGGGCTTAGTGTTGGTGAGGAGTGGATACCGGTGACTACGTCTTTCAATGGGACTTTCTCGTGTATTGTCACACTCGAAAGGAAAAGTAGGGAACAGAACCCGGCCGTGGTTAATGCCGAGGTCAACGATCTCATCTGCGATAACACCGATGAGAAAGATGCAGTCATCTATACAGACGGATATGTAATACGACACCAAAGAAGTGCATGGGCATTTACAGCACGCTCGGCAGGCAGAGTAGTAAAGGAAGACAGTGGTGCATACGTCATGACCATGAGTAGCATGACAATGGAGTCGATGGCAGTGACCAAGGCATTCAAATGGTTAGAGTCACAAGACTACACCCACGCATGTATACTGAGTGATTCGATGAGCATGATTAAAAAAGTGGAGGCGGGCTCTCTACGCATGCAATGGGTAGAGTCGTTGCATAAATCCAAAATACGTAAAGGTCACCTTTGTCTATGTCCCTGGACATGCGAGAGTACGGGGAACTGAAAGAACGGACAGGTTGACTAGCTGCGTTGTCGTTGAGGACGGGCAACCAATGGATCGGGCGGACATCACCAATGCTCTCCGAGATGTGGGAAGAGCACATGACTTCGACAAACACAGATCCACTCACTTCTTCGGATGATGGAAAAGGAGTTAAGATGGGCACAGCCAGAAATGAGAAATTTAGTGGCCGTGTAAGAAGACTTATCAACCAACATAGAACTGGAGTCATCAGTCGCTGGACACTGAGGGAATTGCTGAGGAGGGGATCCGAGCACCTATGGACGTGTTCGGAGTGCAATGATGATGACCCGCACACAACTCAATAACTCAATTAAGTAAATTAGCGTTATCTTTATCAATTGACCAGGTTTTACCAAGGAGTACAACTGTAAACAACGAATTTCTCGAAAGTGTTTTCTCTACTATCAAATACATTTTTGATAACCTTTGTAATTCAAAACTAGTGCGTCCATTTTTTGTATTAAATACGAAAATAGTTTGTCTTAGTCACTGTGATCTCTCTTTACATTCTTCCACATGCCAGTTGTATTTTGTAGAAGTAGTCGAATACAAATACGTCTATTCGTTTTAATAATTACACAGCGATATCACAGAGACGACTAGAACCGACTAACGGATTTCAATTACAGAACAACCGCTGAACACCAATGTAGCTGTCGAAGGAATTTCTCAACACAGAAGGGCAAGAAATGCACATAACGAAGAAGTGGTTTGGGAGTACAGCATCACCAGCTCAACCTCGCACTGTCCCGACAGATAAGACGTCAGAAGATCTTAGTCAGAAGTCAGTCCACAGATCTGAAAATAAACAAGTCGAGAATTCCGATGATGAATTCGCTCCCCTGATTGACGGGAGGAAAGAGTAGATCAAGTTTCCTCCCGCCTGCGACACAGTAGCCAGGGGGAAATTAGACAAGTCGCTAGTAAATGCCATAGACCATCACCATACACGGCTGAACATGTCTCAGAAGCTTGAAAACTTAGGCGGAGTAGGAATTAAGTATTCACGAAGGACGAGCACGAAACCACAAAAAAAGCAGATGACAAAAACAAATTGAAGAGATAAAAAAAACATACCAGGAAACAGTTTTAGGGAGCTACGGAAGCAGAGAAGGAAGCATTACATTAGGTGTGGCAGCAGCTAAAATCCAAACATAAGACATTGGGTAGAGCAGAAAGGCTATATCGGAAAAGGAAAGCAATCAAGAGCGTCAGAGAAACGTTCTTCAAGGATTCTTTCAAGTTTGTGAACACTAAGATAGGAAACACTGACAGCCAACAAAGAAGAGCTGGAGAACTCGGAGCCAGTGGCGGGGTGTACTAAACACTCCAAGGTATGGTGACAGCCTTACAAGGGAGGAACACAACACAATAATGACGTTTTCGACCAGTGGCCTTCTTCAGAATACAAGGACAACGACAACAAACGATGAAGCATAATTAACTACATGTTAGATGAACAAGTGGAGGGCGAGGAAAGTAGGGTATTGAAAAAAGAAAGGGAGGGAAGAGAGAAATGAATACATCATGAGGAGATGTAGGATGGGCGTCAAGGTATATAACATAGAAAAAGAGAAAAATATAAAAAAAGAGAGAAAAATGTATCATAAAATGCACTTATCTTAAATATTAAAACAGCAATTCTGCCCTCCGTGCTGGAACACATCAGAATGACTTGGAGTTAAAATGATGTGTCTTGAAAGTAACACGTCACTAAATCACGCAAGTTTAGAAGGACAAGAGTGCCTGTGTGGCGGAAAAAACAATTCAGAGGGGGCGGGGGGAGGGGTGGGGGAAGAAAGATAGGCGAAGCTGTCAAACTACTATGAAAACGATGGTCAATGGTGAGGTGAAAACTATAGGCCCAAAACCAAAGGTCTGGATGGACCAAACTGCTAGCCCATAAATCACTCGGACAATGTAAGTGAGAGATCCCGCGAGAGGTTAAAAGAAAGAGTGAATGAAAAGACAAAGTAGTGAACTTGGAGATGGGTGAGAGAGATAGACACTGCAGAATGGATGGCCTGGGACTGGAAGAGTTAAGAAGTAGGTCAACGAAGGGAGGAAGAGGGGAGAAGTGATTACCAAAGGAAGAGATAATGAGAGGAAGAATAAGAAAGCCGGTATAAGTCAAGTAGGTAGGAATAAGAGCGGTAGAGTGATAGAGCGGTGGTCCGGAGGAAGTTGGTCAATAAAGAGGTAGGGAAGTATTAGAGGAGGAGGTATGGGGAGGAGGGATAAGAAGCAGGTATGTTAAAAGTGGATAGGAGGAGAGGTGGTAGGTCAGAAGTGAATAGAAAGAGAGGGGGTCTGGAAGAAGTGGAGTAATAGGGGAATGGTGCGCAAGAGGTATGTACCATAGAAGGTAAAGAAGTTGGGAAATGATAGAACAAAGGGGGATGATGAGGGTCCTAGGAGAGGAATGAAAGTGAACATCAGGATAAGGGGGATACTGGAATAGTAGGTATAGAAGAGTAGTGACTACAAGTGAATAGAGAGGAAAATGGTGAGCTAGGAGTAGATCAGCAGAGAGGTGGTGGGAAGGACGAGGAACAATAGAAGTGGGCCGAGAGATGGTACAGTCCAGGTGGAGAGGTGGTATAGTGATAAGGATGTGAAGGACATGTAGGTAGTCAGAAAAGAAAAAAAAGAGGGGAGGGGGGTGTTAGGATGAAGAAGGCAAGATAAGGGTTACTCAAAGAGGATATGGAAAGCAGGGATGGACAACGAGGTAGAAGACCCAAGAAGTGAAATAGGAAGAGAAGTCCATAGGTGGGAGGATGAAGTCGGAGGAAGGAGGGTCCTCAAAGGGACAGGGATACATTGATGCCACGAGGGGTGAGGCAACCCCAACGAGCGATCAGACGGTGCTCCAGAGTGAGCAGACTGTGGTGATCAGAGGAGCATGATACTAAGCCAGTTACCAAGACATCAGTCTTACCTCGATGGTCCCTCGAGTTAAAGTGCACTGCTACAGCAGTGCCCGTCTCTCGGGTGATGTCATTCAAGTGTTCACAGCACCTACCCCCAATACGTCGACCAGATTGGCCGATGTAGGTCAACTTGCATTGCTTACAAATGATGGCATAAATAATGTTCCGCGATGTGCAAGTGAATCCCTCTCTGTTCTCGAAAGGACCATTAGGGAAGAGGACAGTATCGGTCTGGAGAACGTGGTCACAAGTATTGCATATTCTGCGGTTGCAGCCGATAGTGCCTCGATGGCTAAAGAGGGCAGCCGGAAGACGGTCCCTGACAAGAAAGTCTCGTAGGTTCCGTTCACGTCTAAAGGCCACTAAAGGCCTGTCAGGGAAGAGCAGACGGGTAATAGGGTCAGATCGAAGAATAGGGAGGTAGCGGTGAATAGTCCTAATCACAGCGTAGTGGTGAGGGTGATAAGTGTGAGCGAGTACTATTCTGTCCGAGAGATTTGTGAGTAGATGGGGTAAGAGCAGATAGACGTGAAGTGTGGAGAACTCGACGCAGGGCAGGGAGGAGAGCTGATTCTGGATAGAGGCGTCTGCGGAAGAAGTCAAGCATAAGGTGGGTACTGTGAAGGAAACCTTCATCGTATTGGCAAAGGGGACGACGTCTGAGAAGCTGAGAATAGGGCAGAGAGTTCTTACAGGATGTCGGGTGAGAGGAGTCGTAGCTGAGGAAACTGTGGGAGTCAGTGGCCTTCTAGAAGACCGAGGTTGAGGCGTAATCTATCTATCTATCTTTCGTTCGCCTGAAGCATTGTCTATATCTGCAATGTCGTTTCCTGTATAAATGTTACTGTCTTTTGTAATTCTTGCAGTGGCCCATATAGTTTTGTTTGTAGTGTTGTATCTATGGGCCAATGGATTTTCCTCAGTCTACTATATTCAGTGCAGTCTTGAAGTATGTGTTCAGCAGTCTGGGGCGCCTGTCCACATGTACAAGTAGTTGAGGTGCCGATCTTGAATTTTGTATACATGTGACTATGGAGTCGATTGTGTCCTGTTCTGAGACGTATAATGATAACTTGTTCATATCTATTCATATTATAAAAGGCATCCTGATTTGGGGCTTGTGGTCCTCTGATTGATTTGATTATCTGTTTCTTATGATGGTATGTAACAGGTGTATCTAGTTGTGTGCCTGTTGAACCTTCCTTTGCCAACTGATCTGCTTTCTCATTTCCTGGTATTCCACAGTGAGATGGGATCCACTGCAGGGCAACCCTGTGGTGCTTGCAGAGTTCAGTCAATAAGGTCTGCAGATGTGGTAATTTTCTGGATTGTAGTGCCTGGAGTACTGATCTTGCATCTGTCAAAAACACTACAGGCTGCGGGCTAAGATTAATGTTCAGCAGTTTTTCTATTGCTAACTTTATTGCTTGTATTTCTGCATCATAATTGTGACAATATTTCCCTGTTGCTATTTTATTCATATCCCTAGTGTTATTTGGGTATTCTATATATGCACCTGCTCCCCCATTTTTTACTGCATTCTGTGCTGATCCATCTGTATACACACGAATCCATAGGTCTTGTGGGTATTCTTCATCCAGGAAACTGAGAGTTATTGTTTTTCGCTGTAGACTATTCTGTTCCTCTTTATCAACTATTCCTTTCACTTCTGTCCGTATTTGAACTGATAATCCAGATTCCTCTGTCCAGGGAGTCTGTTCTGGTATGGGCAGTAGGGGGTTAACAGCTCTTGGCATGTCTGGTGTTTGTCTACTAATACGCTTGGCTTGGTGGATAAAACTGCTTCTCTTAAGTCGTCCCAATGCAAGATTTTGGAATCGGTCCTTCATTGGATGTCTCGGCATGCAAGCAAATTTTTCTGCCTGTATCAGCACCTTTGTGTCCCTCCGTTCTCTCAGTGCTGGTATCCTCCACAATTTCTCCATCTCTAATATTGGTGTTGATTTCATTGCTCCTGTGATGACCCTAAGTGCCTGGTTTTGTACTTTATCCAGTTCTTGAAGTGTGGTGTTTGATGCTGAACACCATGCAGATGATCCATATTCTAAATGTGGGCGTATACTCTGTTGGTAAACTTTACTGAGTATTTTCCCACTCGCACCCCACGTAGTTCCACACAGCTTTCTTAGAATAGCCAATTTTCTCCTTGCTTTTTGGGTTGCCTTATTTATCTGCTGTTTCCAAGATAGTTTGTTATCAAATGTAACTCCGAGATACGTAGCCTGTATGTCTTCTTTCACAGGCTCATTGTTTATATAGATGGCTCCTGCTTTTTGTTTTGGGGAAAGAGTGAAAAGTGTAGTACTGCATTTGTCTGTATTGATGCTGATACACCATCTATTTGTCCATGAATTCAGTGCATTCATAGCTCTTTGTAACAATTTGGAGGCCACTGTTGCATACTCCTCTGTGCACCACATTACCAAGTCATCTGCATACATTGCCACTTTGATACCATGTGGTAGTTCAGTAACTAGGTCATTGATGTAGATCAGAAAAAGTGTTGGAGATAGTACCCCTCCCTGTGGAACGCCCTGGCGCAGTAAGACCTTCTTACTCTTAAGACCATCCAGTTGCACTCTGGCTCTCCTGTTATGCAGGTATGCTTTGACCCATTTGTACATCCTGCCATTTACTCCATAATTTCTCAGTTTCTTCAAAAGCCCTTCCTTCCATACCTTATCAAATGCTTTCTTTAGGTCTATCCATGCTGCTAGTACCAGTTTCTTTTCTTGAAACGCATCCTCAATTTCCTGGGAAAGATAGGTTGCCTGATCTTCGGTAGAGTAACACTGTCTAAAGCCTGCTTGTTGTGGGACAAGGAGATTTTCACTTTCCAGGTACCACTGCAGTCTGAGATTGATTATACGTTCCATTGTTTTACACAAACAGCTTGTAAGGCTGATTGGTCTATAGCTGGATGTCATTGAACCATCTTTTCCTGGCTTTAGTAATGGTATCATAATTGCTTCTCTCCATGCCTGTGGCACTTTACCTGTGATCCAGCAAATGTTGTAGATCTGCAGTAGTTTTGCTTTAGCTGCAGTTCCCAAGTTCTTAATCATTTCATTAGACACTCCATCACTACCTGGTGACTTTTTCATTTTTAATTTGGATATTGCCAGCTCTAGCTCTCTTTGTGTAATGGGTATTTCCATGACTTCATGTGCAGTCTCTTCTTGTCTTGCATTTTGTTGTTTTAGACGGGTCTCTTGACGTTTCTCTAGGCTAATTTCAATATTGTTGTCATTTGCAAAGGAGTCTGCAAAGTGATTTGCTGCATGTTTACCTGTTAGAATGTTTCCATCCTTCTTCAGTGTAATTTTTGTGTTCCCTTCTGTACCCTCATCATTCAGCTGTTTTACAAGCTTCCACACTTTTCTTGTGTCTCGTTCTAGATGCATGTACTCTGTTTTCTCTTTCCAACTTCTCCGTCTGGCTTGTAGTTTAGCCCATTGAAATTTGGCTTTAGCATGCTGATAGTTATTGTGGTGTTCCTGGCAGGGGTTATTTTCTGCTTGTTTTCGAGATGTTTCCATGTCATTGTGCAGTTGCTCTAGTTCACTATTCCAGTATGGTTTGTAGTGTTTCCGTGCCCCTCTGGGTATTGTTTCACTGGCAGCTTGTATTATTAGTCTACTGAATTCATCAACTATTTTGTTGATGTCTCTGTCTGTATTTAGATCTTTAGTCAGTACACTGGTGTAATGTTGATACATTTTCCAGTCTGCCTTTTTGTAATTCCATCTGGAGAGAGTGCTGCTCTCCCTGACGGCCTCATTTTGCACCACTAAAAAGACAGGTCGGTGGTCGCTGCCTCCAAGTTGTTTCCCAACAATACGTGTGATATTCCAATCCAGGTCTGGTGAATGGAAAGCAAGGTCTGGTGTAGATGTGGTATGCCATGATCTGGAATAGAATGTTGGTGGATCTGTTGCCTGGTTTAATAGTATAAGCCCATTGTCATCCTGCCAATTTTCAAGTTCTTCACCTCTCTTGTCCATATCTTCATAGCCCCAGCTCTGTGAATGGCTGTTAAAGTCTCCACATACAATTATTCTTTCTTTTAATGTAATTGTGTCTAGTGCTAGTGGGCGGTCACTCGGACAGTAATAGTTAAGTAGATGGAAGTCTGTATTTCCTGTCCTGAGGTGCAGTATTTGATATTCCGCCCCATCCATATACACTTCAATCTGACATGCATTAATGTTGTTCCTTACAAGAGTCAGTATTCCGCCCTTTTGTCTGTTTTTCCTGTCAGATCGGTAGCACTGGTATCCCCTAATCTTCAAGGCTATGTCGTTGTTTAGATGGGTTTCCTGCAAACAGCATATGCTTACTTGTTCTTCATGCAGGATATTTTCTAATTCTATCTTTTTACTGTACCCATCTCTTTTGCTGTTGATGCCTTCAGCATTCCAGTGCATTATTTTGAGTGGTCTTATTTTGGGTTGGCCAGTAACTCTATTCTCTCGCCCCCTGACTCCACAGAGCGATTGAGAAGGACATCCAGTAATATAGGTTGGGCCCTTTCGAGGCTGAGGGCCCGGCGCTGCACCTGCCTGAGTGTCCATCACAGGGCGAGTGCCATATCGATTTGCAGTTATAGGCATGCTTCCCATTGGCGTGAGTGCGTGGCATCCTGATTTTTGTAGTGCGCCTTTTGGCTGGTTGCCTCCGACTTCAGCACTTAAAATTGCTAGAGCAGACTGTGGTCTTGCACGGGTGTAGGAAGGCCTGGCCAGTCTTGGTTTTCAGTCCCTGGTGACTGTTAAGCCCCATCCCCACGACAAGGAGCTGGCCTTGATGGGGGAGGCGTAATCGTCTGTGATACCCATGTATATCCCGTAAGAAAGAAAATAAGTCGCTCGAGGGGCGAAGAGGGACACACTTAAGACCCTTGCTGAGAAGAGAGCGCTCGTGGTCAGAAGGGCAGGAGAACCTTCTGAGAAAGACCTACACGGATAGTCAAAGAGACGAACCGCTTAAGTCTTTTACAAGTCTGATGTGGCCGAGTAAACCTGGCACTCCATTTAATGACAGGTCTCCGACGCTACAAGAAATGGCAAATGTAGTCCAGAGATCTCGTAACAAATCAGACCCAGATTAAAACGGCGTTTCATACAAGGTCTACAAAAGATTACCAGATGTACCGAAGCGACTACACTGGCAGCTCAGGAGTGCATGGAAAAGGCTGATTGTAAGCCAGAAATGGAAGTAGGCCAATAAAGTGTACTTTCCGAAGGAACAGAATACACATGTGATTGCGCAGTTTAGAACGATCACCCTACTGAATGTGGAAGAAAAAACATATTTTCAATAATGACAAAGAGACTCGCCTCGTACCTCATGGAAAACAGGTGCATATATACTTCCTTACAGAAGGGAGGAGTCCCCGGTATCCCGACATACTGGAGCACACGACAGAGAATTAAGACAGAGAAGCTAAATCTGGATATAATATGACCGGATCGTGCAAATGCATATGGATCTGTCCCACATCAGATGGTTTGAAAGGGTCTTCGAATGTACCTGCCCCAGATTGTGACTGCCGTTCGCAAACTGTATTTTACCGGCTTCACAGTACGTTTCTCCACACGGAAATATGCAACTGACTGGATGTAATTCAGTAATGCGATGGGCTTTACAATTTCGCCCATACTCTTCGTGATGACGATGCAAATAATGCTGAAAGTAGCAGAAGGAGTTGCAATAGGGCCAGACCATGGAGGTGAATACCACACGCCACCACTTAAGGCATTCATGAATGACACCGCGGTTCTAGAATCAGAAGAGAGCCACGCCCGGAGGATGCTTGAACGCCCAGACAAGCTTATGGTGTGGTGCCGGATGAGCTTCAAACCGAAGAAGTCAAACAACTTCTCCATCAGACGAGGTAATACCAATGAAGGAGGAATAATAGAACAAAGAAGTATGTGTTCGCACTCGGAAAAATTGACAGACAAACAACAATAGAAAAAAACGAAGAACAATATATGGTCCGAAGTGGGATCGAACCCGTACTCAGTGGCACCGCGCCTTGCCACGAGAAACCGAACACTTGGCACACTGCCACGCAACCAACTAAAAAATTGGCTATTGCAGCAGTGTCTTGCACGAAAGGCGTTCTCAATGACTATAGCATAGGGTAACGATCACAGACCGGAAATAAATTGTATATTTGTACTTTCCTATTAATGCAAGTATCTCCCAGTAGGGCTGAATACTTGTGTTGTAGACAAACATTTATTGGACGAAACAGCACGAATAGTAGTTCCCAGTGGTTATATACTGGGTACAAATAATAATACATAAATAATATTATATGGGGAACTTCCGAGGCGATAATAGGGAATAATAGAACAAAGAATTATGTGTTAGCACTCGGAAAAATTGACAGACAAACAACAATAGAAAAAAACGAAGAACAATATATGGTCCGAAGTGCACCAAATAGGGACTCTATCCCTATAATGTCCAATCATCAGAATATTTTTGGTTATTGTTTATAGTTCCATTCCTATGTTTAAGCCGGGCATATCTGTGTTGTTTTTAAATATGTGTTCAATGAATAGTTGAACATGCTTTGTGATATGATACATCATTCTCTTACTCCTCTTTTTATATCAGTGGGTGTAGGATTATATTTGCTATATTTTGTTATTGCTGATTGCTCCCAGTATAAATGACATATTAACCGTATGTCTGTGTCATCTAGATTTATATCTTTTAGGCAGTCTATAAGTTGATTATGGTGTACTCTATAAAAATGGTGTAGTCTATGAAGCAGGCATATATTGGTTTGTTTACTTCTATGTACTTTTCGATTAATGACCTCATGCTGAATATGGCTTCTTTTGTCACACTGTTTTGATGAATCCAAATTGGGCCTTATAATTCAGTATTCATTTTATTCGGAATCTTTCCCAGTATAACTTTTAGTAAAATGTTTTGTTACTTGACTGATTAGACTTATTATTCTAAAATCACTGCATTCAACTACACCATTCTTTTTAGGCAATGCAACTCAAGTTTATATATTTTTTTAGTTTATTTGATATGTATCCTGTATCGTACATGTCGTTGCATGTCTGTGATCACTTCAATGCCAAAATCTTATAGATCCTGTATCATCTCTATCTGTATGTTGTCAGGTTCTGCTGCTTTTCTTTTTTTCGTTGTTTTTATATATTTTTTCTACTTCAGATTTTAAGATTTTATTGCTTGACAAAATAATATTTAAAATAACATCTTATATATGGATTTTTGTCCCTTTCGCCATGAATTAATTATGTTATATATTCCTGCCATCTATCCATTATACCTTTATTGTCTGTTAGTATTCTTCCTTCTTTGTTTGCAATACATCCGCTTCCTGTAGTCTTTTTTGTTTTTTTTGTTCTTAGTAGTCATTTTCTTTATTTCTTTGTGTGTCCCTCTTATTTTTTTTGTTTCCATAGTTTCGACTTCTAGACATCTGTGGTTTAGTCATTCTTCTTTTGCCTTTACACACATTTTGCGTATTTCATTATTGATTTCCGTGTACTTGGCTGTGATCTTCGCTTGCCTCCTTACTTCATATTTCTCTCTCTCTCTCTCTCTCTCTCTCTCTCTCTCTCTCTCTCTGCGTTCAGGACTCAATCAGAGTAAGGATTCCAGACTTTCATATGAAGTCAGCTGTCAGGCTAAGTGTGTTGATCGCCCCCACAGACAGAACATCATAATTAGAGTCTGTCAGATCCACTCTGACTGAACACCCGTTAATACGTTGCACTGTGTTCTGCGCCAGTGGCCCAGTGCATCCGATTTCAGCCAGCATTTTAATCGGGTTTGCTTTCCCTAGCCTTTGATTGTCCCCAATCTTCCTGCAAGGCAGCAGATGATCTTTTCTGTAGGGGGATTCTGCCCTTAGATGGTAGGCCCTCCCAGGTTTACGAGCACCATCTGCCCGAGTCACTAGAGGTGACTAACACAGACACGGACACACAAAGATGTGAGATGTGACTTACACAGACATACACACACAAAGATGAGAGATGTGACTAACACAGACATGCACACACAAAGATATGAGATGTGACTAATGCAGACATGCACACAGCGATACGAGGCATGACTAACACTGACACACATCAAGATATATGACACATGACTAACATAAACATGCACATAAAGATATGAGATATAACTGACATTGACATGCACACACACAGATATGACACATGCCTAACATAGACATGCGCACAAAGATAAGAGATATTACTAACATAGATATGCACACACAAAGATATGAGATGGGACTAACATAGCCATGCACACACAATGATATGAGATGTGACAAACACAGACATGCACACACAAAGATATGAGATATGACTAACATAAACATGCACACAAAGATATGAGATATCACTAACCCAGACATGCACACACAAAGATATGACATATGACTAACACTGGTACACACTAAGATATGAGATATGACTAAACACGGACACACATAAAGATATGAGACATGATTAACACGGACACACCGAGATATGAGATATGACTAACATGACACACACCAAGATATGAGCCATGGCCAGCACACACAAGCTAAGGTATGATCCATGGCTAGGACAGAAACACAGCAAGATATGAGCCATGGCTTCACTAAAAAACACCAAAAAATGAACCATGTCTAGCACAGAAACACATTAAAGTGTCCATATGCTTGGGCTTGTTATAGTCGGCAGACTCTTCTGAACGTGGGAATAACAGGTTTCGTTAAACAGTTGTCCGGAGATTTGAGAGTGCAGTCTGACCCATAGAACGTTCTCTTGCATGTACATATTTTCGATCGACTGTTGACAGGTGTCGTTGAAACAGTTGTCCGGACGTTTGAGAGTACATATGATGTCACAGCCATCAGAACACATCTGTTCGCACTGTAGCCCAAAATTACCATCTGGACAAGTGTTATTACAGGTATAGCCAAGATGTTTACATTGTAGGCATTTTCCAGATTTTTCCTCAAATAAAGGACAGACACTGAGACAAGACCCGGAACAGTCGTGTCCATAGATCCCATGTGAACAGTAGCCGTGACAAGTACCGATGATGACATTGCAGCCTTTACTACACCCACTACTCACTGCACAAAACGACAAGAATGCTCGTCCAGACAATAGGTGTCTGTAAATGTTTGCACCTCACATACCGTCAGTGCACTGTTGGTCTGCGAAATGGTCGGTGAGAACTCAATCTTAATGGGTGCCATTGACGTTTGTGTTTGACTACAATAGTGTTCACAGATAAATTAGGGTAGGATATATCATTATACTGGAACACTACTCCGCCGCTGTCAGAGAAAGCCTTTAGAGTGGCATTCTTTATCCGAATCATAGTGCTAGGTCGATGATAGATTCGAATGATGTGAGTCTTCTGGGGCGTTGCAAAGTTCAGATACCAGTAGATACTTCATAGATTCAAAATGATCCTTGCCAATGCCATCCGTTTGCACAAGTCAAGCTAGCTCCTTAGCTACCAAGGTCTCAAACAAAGCCATTAAATTAAAGACTTTATCTACAGCGAAGGTTAACGAACTGTGAACAAACATTTATGTTCAAACCCTTGAATACATTTTCAAAAATCTGCCAACTCGCTGCAATAACAGATATCATGGTGTTCACAGTAAACATTGCTTAGTCCATGTCTCGAATATAAATATGCTGCCATTTTGGTGCGTCCCATGACGTCATCCACGTCTCCACAATTGTTCTTGTTTTAATTGTATTGTGACTTAAAGCTGTTATATCTATTATTATTTACGAATTAGTCTTTTGTTTATTTCTCTTTAGTTTGATTTTCCTTTTAATCATTACAGGATTGTGATCTGACTTAAAAGTTCGCCACACAACACTGCTTCTGGTCCAGATGGTGTTCAGTACGACGGCATAGGTGAAGTAGCTGACAATGAGTTAAAAAAAAACTGACCCAAGTGTTTAATGACAGCATTCAGAGTAGCTAGATTAAGGAGTGGGTTTTCAGCTACTTACTACCGCTACCTAAGCCAAACAAATACTATTCTCAGAGCAGTGCCAACTTAATTGTCACGATGCAGAAAATTACTGGTAAGCTACATAAGAAAATAATTGTCCGTGTACTAACCAGTCACCTTAAAGAGATACGCTCATTCCCACCCACACTTGGAGGTTATAGATATAATAAAGCGACATGGCTCAATGCGACAGTCTTGGACTGTGACGTCTTCGAAGGATTCCACAAACGAGAGGATACATGAGTTGCTACTATAGATATGGAGGATACATGAGTTGCTACTATAGATATGGAGGATACATGAGTTGCTACTATAGATATGGAGGATACATACAACAGTTTACCATTTACTTACCCCATGCACATGCTCCTCAAACTGGCGGTGCAACCCTTCCTCATTAGACGGATCGCTGCAACACTGTTTCAGAGGAAGGTGATAACTCAGATGTGGAAGTTGGTCATCCGAGCGAACATACAGTTGTCCAGGGCTGCCACAAGGCTCACCATTGCCACTAGTTATATTTAACCTGTACACAATAACGATCACGGAACAACTGCTGGATGGTAGGGGACGAACTATGACTTTTGATGATGATATTCTGGTATATTGACAGGGAAGTGAAAGAAGGGAAATCACCTCCACAATGCTAAATGAACTCGATCGCATGCTCGATTTCCTGGTGTGGAGTATCAGGTGCATTGGTTAATTATAATAAAGCATAAGTTGCATGGTTTCCCCTTAACAAGCATATCGTTAACATTGAAACACCGGTGGTATGAATGGTAGTTGATGAGCTGACCAGGGACCAGGTTGATGACGTAGTTCGGAGTTAAGTTTGATTGCAACCTGTTCTTTTTTCGGGGCAGCGTAGAACATGTGAAAACAAAATCTCGTAAAGGATTAGCAGCCTTGAATGTCATGGCAGCAGCCGACATCTAGCAGAGGCAACTTATCCTTCTGTTTCAGAGAATAGCCCTTGTACCAATAGAGTACGCTCTGGCAATTTTTACTGTTTGTACTACGCAAAATGACATGCTGGAGAAAATACAGAATGAAGCTATGAACATTTTCTTAGGATGTACGAGGGATATTCCATATGCAGCAATGAGGTAACTTCTTGATTTTCCAACCATGAACACCTGTATTAAGATCTGGAGGACAAGAGCATACCTGAAGATTAGTGCAGATACAGAGCATCCATTGCACCACGAGTTCACAACAGGGAAAGGTGTCAGACTAAAAAAAAACAAATCACTGGTGGGCCGAGCAGAAGATATAATCAAAAAGGTATATGGGCTTACCAATATAAACGATGGAAAGGATTGTATACCCGTGCCTATGTCATTCAAGAGCACATTCTCGAGTATCGTCACACTCGACAGGAAATGTAGGGAACGGAACTTAGTCTAGGTCAATATGAAGGTCAACGGTCACATCTGGGATACCACCGATGAGAAAAATGAATTCATCTAGACAGACTGATCTGTAATACGACACAAAATAAGTCCAAGTGATATTACAGCACGATCGACAGGCAGAATAGTAGAGGAAGACAGTGGTACATAGGTTATGACCACGAGTAGCAATGGAGGTGATGGCAATGACCATGGCATTCATCTGGTTAGAGTCACAAGACTGCATACACGCCTGCGTACTGAGTGATTCAATGAGCATGATTAGTAAAGTGGAGGCGATCTATCTACTCATACAATGGGTAGAGTCATTGTAGAAGTCACAAATTCAAATACAAAAAAGATTAAGAGGAAGACCAAGAAAGAGATGGATAAAGGGAATACTAGAGTCACTAGGAGGGATATCACCAGAATAGGCCAACAGAAGAGCAAAGAATCGCAGATTGTATCTCCTCTCGACGCCAACAGCAATGAAGGAAGGAAAGAAGAAGGAGAAGAAGTTAGATTATATCCAAAGTTGTTTGTATCATATTGTATGTACGTTAGATTATATCAACAGTTGTTTGAACTTTTGTTCACTCTCTTTAGTCATGTACTTGTCAGTAACAACGCATCAATACTATAGTGTCCATACTAGACATTTTGGGTCTTGAAATCAATATTTCTTGAAATAGGGAATGATTTCAGTCAAAAGGTGTTATGATATAGGTTGGTGGCTTTTAAATAGTAGAACTTGTATTTGATACATTCTTGGTTTGGCTTTTAAATAGTAGAAATTTTATTTGATACATTCTTGGTGCGGTATTATTAACATCTCTGTAGTTCTATTTGTTGAAGGAAAAACAAACATTTTTAAAACTTGCAATTGCAACCTCACATCAATTATTGCAAAATACTCGGAATAATCATTAATGTATATATAGACGATGCAATGTAAGTAGAAGGACTTCATCGCCTACAACAACCGGTATGCCACATGATGATGATAATTATATATAGTAGCCTCCGTCAGTCAGAGTTGACTATGGATTTTGCAGCGCTCAAAGAAATGTTACTTTGTTTTGTCTTTTCTTCGCCGTGTATTATTTTTCTATGGATCTATCTGCTTCTTGCATGAGCTTCAGAGTTAGAGTGTGTATCCAAAGGTTGCGGTCTGCAGATATTTCTACCCAGGCTGCAGAGTTTATGTTCAGTCTTCATGTTATGTTTATATACGTCTACAAATCGAAGTTTTGGCGCCCCCTAGTTCTTTTGGTATTTGCTAGTTGTCTATAGAGTATATTTTTTTTTGTGTATACGGCCATCTTTCATACAGTGCACGTGGCCAGATCAGCATAACTTATGTTATTTGAGCAGCGTTTGGGGGCTTATGTGAGTTGTGACCTCCGCGTTTGTTAACTTGTCCTTCCAGGTGGTACCAAGAATACGGCGCTGACATCGCATATGGAAAGCATTTAGCCTTCTCTCATGCGTTTCATAAGTTGTCCTGTGATTCACCGTCATACACAATGATATTAATGATGTAGGCGTTGTCAACGGTAGCCTTTGTTTTAGTTGTCAGTTTACTGTTTTGCCAAACTCACCTAGAATAACAAGCTAAGATGGTAGCAGCTTTACCAATACGGGTGTCATTTTGTGTGCACAAAGATAGTTTGTCGTTGATGATGGACTCCAGGAAGCTATACTACTATACGACATCAAGTTTTTAGTTGTGAATGAAGCCGGAGTTTCCTCTCCAGAGCACAAGCTTGGGCAGAAACAAAAGAGACAAGTTGTTGCCCATGCAACATGTTTCTTCTCTCTACTCAACTGAACGATCCACAGGTCTGGAACATATCCCAGCATGCATCCCAGGAGTTGACAGAGCAATGTTTTAAAAAGAAATACTGAATTTCCGTAGGGTCTATTTTGTGGACAGGTAGACCTTTTGGGCAGCAGGGATTTATAACCGGAATTGACATTCTCCTAGATAGATCGTCATTCTTGGGCTAACAGGTCACATCTAACAGGGTCGGAGGCGTCATAACCCCCTCCGACCCGTTGATGATTACATCATAAGGCATAAGTGGCATTTTGTAGAATGAGCACGTAACTGTACGTTTACCTGCGATACCTAGTAGCGGCTTTTAGTGCCATGTCCCATTCAAGAAAAACCACGTGAGAACATCCAAATGTTCCAGAAACGAGGTGAAACTTGATGCGTAATTATTTATTCGATTTTTAAAAAATGTATTATTTTTGTCATCCTCTGACTCAATCCTCCCACCATTGGACTTCTCTTCCTATTTCACTTCTTGCGTCTTGTACTCCTCGTCCATCTCTGTTCTCCATGTCCTCTTTGCGTAACCCTTATCTTGCCTTCTGCATCCATAACCCTCCCCCCCCTTTTTTTCTTCTAAGTACCTTCTTATTCCTCACCTCTTTATCACTGTATCACCTTTCCACCTGGACTGTACCATCTCTCTGCCCACCTCTATTGTTCCTAGTCCTTCCTACCACCTCTCTGCTGATCCACTCCTCACTCACCCCTTTCCTCTCTACTCACTTGTAGTCACTACTCCTCTATATCTACTATTCCAGTATCCCACTTATCCTGATGCCCAATTTCATTCCTCTCCTAGGACCCTCATCATCCCCTTTTGTTCCTTCATTCCCCTACTTCTTTACCTCCTTTGGTCATACCTCGTGCGCACCATTCCCCTATTACTCCACTTCCTTCAGACTCCCTCTCCCTCTCTTTTTATTCACTTCTGACCTACCGCCTCTCCTCCTATCCACTTCCTACATACCTGCCTCTCATCCTTCCTCTCCATTTCTCCTCCTCTATACTTCTCTACCTCTCTAGTGACGTACTTTTTCCGGACCACCCCTCTATCACTCTACCGCCTTTCTCCTTACCTACTTGACTTATAACTGTTTCCTTTTTCTTCCTCTCATCATCTCTTCCTCCGGTACTCACTCCCTGCCATCTTTGACCTACCTTTCTGCTCTTCCAGTTCTAGGCCTTTCATTCTGTAGAGCCTATATCTTTCTCACCCATATCCCAATCCACTACTGGTCTTTTCTTTCACTCTTTCTTTTACCATCGCGGGATCTCTCACTTGCAGGGTTTGAGTGATTTATGGCATGGTTCGCCTCTTCGGGCGTTCGCTTTTGGGCTTCTAGCCTCCCTTGCACCATTGACCTTCGTTCCCCAGTAATTTGGCAGTTTCGCCTATCTTTCTTCTTCCCCCACCCTCCTCTCTTTGTTTCCCAGACACTGGTCTTTCCACCCGCTTGCCTCAATCACGTGTTACTTTCTGAACACGTTCCTAACGCTCCTAGTCATTCTGACTTGTTTCAGCACAGAGGACTGACTTGCTGCTTGAAGCTAAGTGAATTTTATGATACATTTTTATTTTTCTCTTTCTCGTTTTGCATTTTATATATCTTGACGCCCATCCTACCTCTCGTCATGTAGTATTCATTTCTCTCTCCTTTCTTATTTCTAAATCCTACTTTCCTAGCCCTCCACTTGATCATCTAACATGTAGTTATAGATAATTGTGCTTCACCGTTTGTTGTCGTTGTCCTTGTATTCTGAAGAAGGCCACAGGCCGAAACGTCAGTATTGTGTTGTTTTCCTTCCTTGTAAAGCTGTCATCATAATTTGGAGTGCTTAGCACACCCCACCACTGGCTCTTTGCTACCAGTTTTACCGCAGCATTGCAATTATTTACCTGCTCCTTGTCCTATTTTGTTGCAAATTCTCATTACCTCCTGGTTATTGCCAACACATGATTTTTATGACTCTTGTGTCCTTAAATCTTTCATTTTTATGTTTTTTATTTATTTAGTAATGGATTTTTCCATATGCTTTACTCTATCTAATGCTTTCGTGCACTCTATGAAATACAAATGAAGATTTATATTTACCCATATATCTCTTGTTATCAATGGTACCATGATGTTTATTGCATCATTGGCGCTTCCTTCAACAAATTCGCATTGATCCTCACTTATTTATTGTTTTATTTAAACCTATCTATAGAAGCAATGTCGAGAGAGGTCTCCCATTGTCAAAGAATGCTCTAATATGTATATGTCTCACTGTGCCCGTTCTCTAAACGTAGATGTAGACGGTTTTTGTTTTTCGGTCATTTAATCTCACCTTGGCCGCTCCCTCTCTTCTTCGATGACACTGCTCAGTGGCTGGTGTAGACTTGTCAAATTTACGTACTTCGCGTTGTATCAGATTCGTTCGTCATGTTGGAATACAGCATACAGTCTACATGAAATTGTTTGTACACGCAAGTCTCTCGTATAAAAGAATAGCAAGCCTTCATTGGCATGGTCCAACAAACAGCAAGGCATCAATAAACAAAGCCCAGCAGCCTGACGTCATCGCTCCGGTATCAAAACACATACTAAGAAAATATCATTTACCTCCGACTCTTATAATCACTCTCAAGAATCTCTCCTTATACACTAAATCACTTTGCACTAAAAGAGCGTCTGCTCGGTCCTATTAACATAGCTCAACTGTGCCTCCTAGATACTTAGTTTCCATCTTGTATCTATTCTGCCTGAAACTCCATCCTATCCACTCCTACTAATAAAGAACCCCTGCTCGGGTACCGCTACAAGAACCTAACTTAAATACCGTTGTCTTCTCCCTTTGGTACTGCTACAAGAGCCAAACTTGAATACCGTTGTCTTCTCTCTTTCGTACTGCTACAAGAACCTAACTTAAATACCGTTGTATTCTCCCTTTGGTACTGCTACAAGAGCCTAACTTAAATAACGTTGTCTTCTCTCTTTGGTACTGCTACAAGAACCTAACTTAAATACCATTGTCTTCTCTCTTTGGTACTGCTACAAGAGCCTAACTTAAATACCGTTGTCTTCTCTCTTTGGTACTGCTACAAGAGCCAAACTTGAATACCGTTGTCTTCTCTCTTTGGTACTGCTACAAGAGCCTAACTTAAATACCGTTGTCTTCTCTCTTTGGTACTGCTACAAGAGCCAAACTTGAATACCGTTGTCTTCTCTCTTTGGTACTGCTACAAGAGCCAAACTTGAATACCGTTGTCTTCTCTCTTTGGTACTGCTACAAGAGCCTAACTTAAATACCGTTGTCTTCTCTCTTTGGTACTGCTACAAGAGCCAAACTTGAATACCGTTGTCTTCTCTCTTTGGTACTGCTACAAGAGCCAAACTTGAATACCGTTGTCTTCTCTCTTTGGTACTGCTACAAGAACCTAACTTAAATACCATTGTCTTCTCTCTTTGGTACTGCTACAAGAACCTAACTTAAATACCATTGTCTTCTCTCTTTGGTACTGCTACAAGAGCCTAACTTAAATACCATTGTCTTCTCTCTTTGGTACTGCTACAAGAGCCTAACTTAAATACCATTGTCTTCTCTCTTTGGTACTGCTACAAGAACCTAACTTAAATACCGTTGTCTTCTCTCTTTGGTACTGCTACAAGAGCCTAACTTAAATACCGTTGTCTTCTCTCTTTGGTACTGCTACAAAAACCTAACTTAAATACCATTGTCTTCTACCTTTACTTTGTTGCTATCCAAGTTCCTCCTGTTTGTAAACTCCATCCTATCCACTCCTAACAAAAAGTATTTGCTCAGTTACCGCTACAAGGGCCCAGCGCCCTAGCGGCGTGGCCAGTCTCCTAATACCTTAGCTTACATGTGCCATCTATCTCTCTCTCTGGACACGCTCTGCCCAACCTCAACCAATCAAAAATACCTTATTAATTCACCAGCAAATTAATTATATTTCCGTCATAGCCTCTATCTCCACCATCGCTTCCCTTAAGTCTATTCACTCTTCCGTGCTTCTCAATTGTCCCTATAATCACGAGACTTCCCCATCTCTACTCACCCAAGCAAACTGTTCACTACTTTTCCCGTGACTTTCCCCACACGTATGATGGTTCTCTCAATTCTCCTTACACTGCCCCTAACTTCATTACTTCCCTACATCCTTACATTCCCCTACATATAACTGCCCGCCAGGTAAATTTAGTCCTTGCCCTACCTAACGACTAATGGTACCATCAACCTGATCCTACCCTGTACACTCTACTCCTACAACATCTCTGTCATCCATCCTTTATGCATTATCTCCCTTAAACAATAATTGTTAATCTCTGTTTGTCAACATATCCCTTCTTCCATACTGATCTATTCTACTTTCTCTTCCATACTCTATATCCCCACTTTCAGATATCTCTCCTAGTATCTAGTCATGCATAATCCTTCTTTGTAAATACCCATTACTACATGAATATTTCCTCCTAACTTCTCTCGTAACTCTCCTCTTATTTACACCTCCCGGCCATCTATTTTTGTTCGCATCCCCCCCCCAACCGCAATGTAATTCCTTTTGCCTTGTACAATATATCCTATGTGTAGTTTATCCATTCCGGATTTAGCATTCCGCCATTACAGAAGTACATAGTCGCATTCACTTCATTTGCGTTAGCTCACCTGCGCTGTCACTGTTAATAACGGCCCTTGCAAACAAAGTAGATATTTGAAGTAAATCAAAGATATTTGATTATCCTTGAAGAGACCAAGATATGCATAATCATTATCTGTTTTACTACGTGTATAGAAACAGAAGAAGTATACGCCAGTCTGGAAAGAAAATCATGTGAAAATATACATAATTAAATAATAAACATAATGAACATATGCAACTTATAGTTTCATTATTGGTTAATTGAAAATTTATAAAACTATAATGCACTCACACAGACAAGAACTCATAGTTACTAAAGATATATGTGGACATACTGGATAAATAGTTAAATTGATAGTAGTGTAAAATGTACATAATATCATTCGAATGTTCCTGCAAATGTTGCTTCAAGTAAAGGTAAAGGCAAGGTAAAATACGAGACTTGAACCGGCGTCTTAGCACGCGAGTTTCCACCCATATGTGCTCGGCCGCCTATCCAGAAATGTTCGGAGATTTCTGGATAGTGTCGCCTCAAGCATCGAAACTCAGATGCGAGGCGACATTCCTCACCTTCCCAAGGTAATACCCTGGTACCCATTTCTGCCAACGGTTGGGTCGACCGCGGGGGTATATTTGTTTTTCCCAACCACGAGTACAATTCACACTGCTCCCAGCGGGAATCGAACACGGGTTGTCCGAACGTCGGTAGTACAGTCGGGTGTTTTCCCAACAAGGCTACCGAGGCCCCAAGGTTGTTTCAAATGTTGATCCAAATGCAGGTTCTAATGTTGTTTCAAATTTTGCTTAATGTGTTGCTTCAAATGGTGTTTCAAATGTTGCTTCAAATGCTGATTCAAGTGTTGCTTCAAATGTTGCTGCGAATGTTGTTTCAAGTGTTGTTTAAAATATTGCGTCAAAGTTTGCTTCAAATGTTGCTTCAAATTCAATTGTTGCTTCAAATGTTGCTGCAAGTATTGTTTAAAATATTGCGTCAAATGTTGCTTCAAATTCAATTGTTGCTTCAAATGTTGCTTCAAGTGTTGTTTAAAATATTGCGTCAAATGTTGCTTCAAATGTTGCTTCAAGTGTTGCTTCAAGTGTTGCCTCAAATGGTGCTTCAAATGTTGTTTCAAATGTTTCTTCAAGTGCTGCTTCAAGTGTTGGTTCAAATGTTGCTTCAAGTGTTGCTTCAAATGTTGCTTCAAATTTGTTTCAAATGCTGCTTCAAGTGTTGCTTCAAATGTTGCTTCAAATACTGCTTCAAATGCTGCTTCAAGTGTTGCTTCAAATGTTGCGTCAAGTGTTGCTTCATGTGTTGCTTCAAATGTTGTTTCAAGTGTTGCTTCAAATGCTGCTTCAAATGTTGCCTCAAGTGTTGCTTCAAATATTGTGTCAAATGTTGTGTCAATGCACCATCTGCCAAGCGGTTTGAACTGACCTGCGGTGACCTTGCGGCCGTCGTGTGTGTTTATAAAGTTTTTATTCTCTTCACTAATTTATTATTTTTTTTAATGGCGTGTGTTTCATTTGAGCCACGGAAAGATACAACAGAGTTAATGGTTTTATATAGAGAGAATAATACACAAAGTATGATAGGTTTATTTGTATGTTTTTCTTTCTTGCAGGGGGTTTAATTTACTTAATATGTTTACATCAACTTATGCGACATGTGATGACGTGTCTTAATTAAGTTGAATTGGGGGAGTATTTATTCAGAGAAAAGGGTCGGAAAGAGGTTCCGTTAGCAGTTACTCCTTTGGAATTCATGTGTTTATTGAGAGAAGGAATTTGTTTTACTTGGTAATGCGATTATTTTTAAGGATACGGATTTGTTTAAGGGCCATGTGTCGAAGACAAGAGGCGGAGATATGATTAGGTTGAATGAATGTCACGATAAATGTGTGTATATATATTTATATATTTATATACCGGTTTCGTGTTGTATTAAAAATGGAGGAATCATTTTTCTCCGGCTTGGTATAGAACCGTTGATCAGAGGTTTAACAATCCGTTATTGTAAAAACGATTTTGTTAATGAAACGTAGACCTGATACAGAATGTGTAAATTAGCTGTAGATAAAGTGATATTTTTTTGGCCCTAAAACAACAACGAGGATTCTGGAATGTGCGTACAGTGGTCGCGCCGACGAAACAAGCACAAGTCGCGAGCGAGATGGATATATACGATCTAGATATTTTAGGATTAAGCGAAATGCGCTGGCTTGGAACAGGTAGGAAATCTGTTGATAATAAAATAGTAGTTTTTTTTTTTGTTTCTGGAAGGGAAAATGGAAAACACCGTGAAGGAGTAGGCATAATGATGACAGACATAGCTGCAAGAAGTTTGTTACAATGGGAACCGGTAAATAGCCGTCTGATACGAACACGCTACAAAACAAAATATTGAAGACTTTCAATTGTTCAATGCTATGCGCTTACAAACGATGCTGATGATGAAGTTAAGGACGATTTTTATAACCAACTACAACAACTTATGAACAAAATACCAAATCACGATCTTTTAATTGTAATGGGAGACTTCAACGTCAAAGTAGGAAAAGACAACGCAGTAGGGGAACATCTAATGGGGAGAGAAGGATGTGATACTACAAGTCAGAATGGAGAAATATTAATAGAATTATGTTTAATATAAAATTTAGTTATAGGCGGAACATTATTTCCACACAAAAAATATTCACAAAACAACATGAATATCTCCTGATGATAGAACTTCAAATCAAATTGTCCACTTATGTATTACACAGCAATTCAGATCATCATTGATAGTTGTAAGAGCATACAGAGGTGCTGATGTTAATAGTGACCACAACTTGTGCATTGTGAAAATAAGATTTAAATTTAATAGCCAACAGAAGAGATCAACTACACATAAAATTGATAGTTGTAAACTGAAAGATGAAGCCATCAAGAAAAATTTTGACATAGAGCTAAGTAATTGTCTTGCAGTACTCAGTCAAATAGACTTATATATCAATGAAATGTGGGACTAACAGAGCGAAATACTAATGACAGCAGCAGAATCAAGTGCCAGACTTAAGAAAATGGAAAAACGAGCATGGATATCAGACAATACTTGGAAATACATCAAAGAAAGAAGAGAAGCGAAGAGAGCCATGACTAATGTAAAGACAGATCTTGGAAAGGTCCTGGCAAAAGCAACATAAAAAGAATTAGACAACAAAGTAAAAAGTTCGGCAAGAAGAGATACAAAAGTTTGTATAGACAATTTGGCTGAGAAAGCAGAGACAGCTGCAATTACAGTAGACAGTAGAACTCTCTATACTGTACAAAATATGCTGACAAACACCTATACATCCAGTGGAACACCAATTCTAGACAAATCTGGTTTAATGCTAACAACAAGCGCAGACATAAAAGCCCGTTGGACGGAACACTTCAAAGAAATTCTTAACCGTCCACTACCCCACAGTTTAATAGTATTTGAAGCTGAAACACCAGCAGCATAATTAGAAGTAAATTTAGACTACTTCACCTTGAACGAAATAGAAACCACCTTAAAGCGTATGGCCAATAACAAGGCTGCTGGAGATGATAAGTTTACAGCTGAGATCATCAAGGCAATTGATAGCCATAATTTAATACATCTCCAGAAAATGTTTAACATCATTTGGAAATCAGAGAAAGCGCCACATAAATGGAAAAAAATGAATCATTGTTATGATTCCAGAAAAGGGCATTCTTAGAGATTGTAACAACTGAAGAGGCGTGGCACTTTTGTCAGTTGCCTCAAAGTTATTCTGCAAAATCATCCTAAATAGAATAATGGATTCAATAGATACAGTAATGCGTGAAGAACAGGCGGTGTTTAGAAAATGGAGAAGCTGCCTTAACCACATTTTTACTCTACGGCTTATATTGGAGGAACACATTGAAAAGCAAAAACCTTTTGTACTTAACTTCATCGACTTCAAAAAAGCATTTGACAGTATTATGCTCTTATCAATAGCAATATGAATATGATGATGATGATGATGATGATGATGATGATGATGATGATGCATTCGCCCGATGATTTGAGGTATTCTAACGGATACGAACCGTAGACTTCCTCCTCGTCATCCGCCCTTAAAAGGACGTTAAGTGGACGTAGTTACGTTGTGTTGAAGTTTAATATTTTCTCTTCATAATCTTTATATTCAATGAAAAAATTAATATTTTTCCTCTATAACGCAGCGGCACTCTATCGGTTCATTCATATTTTTTTATATAAAACATTTGCGTCGAGCACACCTAAACTGAAAATCGCCCAGCTCGCTACCAAAAAATATACTTTTCATAATTTCTCTATATCAAAATATCTGACCACTTTCCATATTGTCTCTATATATCATATACCAAGTTAATTTAATAGTAATATTCATATTTTTTAACTTCACTGGTATTAAATTATAATTATTAAAATTAAGTAAAAATATGTCTTCAAACTGTTATATAGACATTTGGATCTCAAATTGATCATATCACTAGCAATATGAAAATGATGCAATAATAAAACAAATGTCATGTCATCAATGTGTAGAATAATACGACTTAAGATCAATCAAGAAAGGTACCGAAAAATCATAGTCACCAAGAAGTAAAAAAAAAACAACAGTTTGAATTCACAACTTTGTGAAATTTGGAGGCACAATTTATTGTAAATACTTGTATAGACGTACAGTTATGTTTCAAATCTGTGATTCTTTCTATAAATTACTTATCTAGGCATTCGTTGTGAGTTTGCTGTAAAAAATGTATAGTTAAATCCCCGTTTAAATTGATTCAGTGCAAACACAAGAAATACCACTATATCACAGATCACTCAATTTAATAAATATTTCAATAAAAATGTTTTAAATATTTGGGTACTGGAAAGCCGAGTACATAATAATACTCGTTAGTACCACCTCATTAATTAAACATTGAACCCACTAAAAGAAAAAAAAAAGAAATTCAATTGAATAATTTATTTCCTTCTGATGGTTAACATATTTTATTATTAACTGTAACATATCCATCAAATCATTATTTTATTTTTTTAAATATATTCTATCATATCGTATTTAAAATTATTTATTTAATATAAAAAAAAAATGAAAAATAAAATTCAACTCCAATGTTAGGTCAGTCTCAGTAAATGTCTGTGAAACATGGATAATACCAAATATGACAATCATAAAGGTACAGTCCATCAGTAATGGATGCTTACGCAGAATAAAAGGATGCAAATGGCAGGGCAAATTCACTAACATAAAATTATGGAAATGTGCAAGTAAAATACATACCAGTGTATAAAGAACGACGACTATGGCACTGGATAGGACACACACTGCGGAAGCGAACTGATAGTATTACACAATATGTTCTTTTTTTAATCTGCCCGAAAAAGACAAAGAGGAAGACCAAGATATTCTTTGAGAAAACAGATGGAAGCAAAAATGGAGATGATGTGGAAGACATAGAATGATATTCAAAGAATGACAAAAAGCAGAACGGATTGGAAAGTATTTGTTGAAGACATATGCTCCACAGGGAGCTGAATGCCATAAAAGGATTTAACCATTAATCCTTTTGTATCTTACAAATGGTAAAATAAAAAAACAAACACCCGCCACTAAAAAAAATAAAAAAAAATAAATCACTAAATTAAAGATAATACTTTGAATAAAAACCAAATACTTTGTAAACACACAGGACGTCAGGTCAAACAAGGAATCAGAATTAAAATCAACATTTGAAACACCATTCGTTGGTCACAATGCCAATATACACTACTATTGTACGCATTAACTATGAGATATATTTTTGTGAAGGAAAATTAAGTATCAACACGAACTGTGCACTTCCCCTGTAGACATTTAAGAGCAGCTAGACTGCGACAAACTATAGCAGATGTCTAACAAACCTTTATATCTCAACAAGAAGAACCTTAAAATGATCATTTGTGGTTCGAAAATTGATACAAGGTATCAGAATATGTACATTCGAAACACATTTTTAAAGAAGATAGAAATGTACACTCGAAAAAGACTTTGAAAGAATATGTTAGAGATTTATATTCGAAAAATCAGTTGAAAAACATGTATCCGAAGATGTATATTCGAAAGCGATATTGCGAGAAGATAATAGATTTGTAGACTCGAAAGAGAAATTGAAAGAAGAAATCATTAATGTAAACTAAAGAGAGAAATTGGATGAACATGTTACATATGTATTCTCGAAACAGGAGTTGAAATATATTACAAGATTCATACTCGATTCAGAAATTGAGGCTTAACAATAATAAAAGCGTGAAGAGAAAATAAAGGAGTGACACGAGTGTGGAAGACATTTGGTGGAGATGCTTACATAAAATGTCTGGAGAAAAACCATGTAACCTAGTATGTTTAACATCATGGATGAATCAATAGAGGACATGAAACATCGTGGGCGACCTGTCGAGCTCAAAAATGAAGCAGACGTTTGTGAGACTAGAACTCATCATATATTATCTGTCGAGTACAGCCAGTTGCAATCTTTCTGAGCATGCTGACTGTGTCTTTGAGAAAACGCAATTGTGTATAAGGCTGTGTCTCAAGCTATGTTAGTGCCTTAGCAACAGCCCTAATTTCCGTGACAAGCTACTTGTAGTCAGCGAAAAAAGCACCACCGTCCTTACTTGAGGGTTCTACCTCAAACATGAGCCATGGAAAACCACACGCTTCGTACGTGACGTATTCCTCCCGCGTTGTGTATCCTCATTTGAATAGAACGGAATTGAACAAAATCACTAGCCTGAAACATCCATGATTTCCTGTTCTTAACCTGCTGTCTTCTTTACTTATAAATTCTTAGTTTATCCGAGGATGTGGGTCTGCACCAATCTGAAGGTAGGCACATGTTCAGCCACGTCTTATTCTGCCTGTCATGGGGGGGGGGGGGGATCGAGGAGGTAAAGTATCGTCCTACACTCAGTATCTATTGTGCACCCAAGAAAGATGCAGTTTCCCACAACAGGTATCCGTTCCAGTCGTTCCATGTGTATAATGTTGGGAGTCAGCTTCCCCACAATAGGTATCCGTTCCAGTAGTTCCATGTGTATAATGTTGAGAGTCAGCTTCCCCACAACATGTATCTGTTCCAGTCGTTCCATGTGTATCTTGTTGAGAGTCAGGTTCACCAATGCATAATCAGTCACAGACAGCCACAGGTATCACATAAAAAATATGATGTTGCTCAAGTTGCGCTACAACCATGACCTTCGTTACAGATAAGTGATATCTGGCTTTCAATGCCACCTTGTATGTACGTTTGATAAAATGCAGACTCCAATCAAACCATACTCCTAGCTAGTTCGTCCCTTGAATTCTCTTCCGAATCTCTGAAAACACTCAAAATTAGAGTTGACTTGACCATGTGTTTATTCAAGAAAACCATGCCACTGCAGCCTTTCTGGTGGCCAAGTACTCTTGCCTCATTACATTACACTTTTATACGATACAACTATTTCTACAATTCTTCCACAGCGGTCGCCTTGTCTCTACAATTTTTAAAAATATAATAAAACATCTTCAGCGTAAGATACTGTTCTGCCTCGTCCTATGATTTCCTTGCTTGTAACCCCTACTGTATAGGCGATAAATAACACTGAAGATAATGGAGAACCGTATCGAAAACTTGGATAAATTGTCTTTGGTGCGGATATTCACATACCAAGTTTAAATACAAATGATCGGCAGAAATCCAATTAAGCAAGAGTAGGTCTGATCTTTTGGTCAGAGTAAAAACAGAAAATCCAAGTTTTGTGTTGTACGTATCCTCTTTGCAGCACATGGCTCATTATACTTTTGACTTTAGAACTATTGTGTCACTACAGGCGGGACATTTCCGTATAAGTTCAGTACAATTCCAGAAAGGATCTAAGTTATCATCCTGATTGTTCACACTGTTTTATTGAAAGTGTTCTGTTGTGACAAACAGTGGCGCGGGTCATTTGCACATTTCCGGGTCGCTGGATCGGGCGAAGGTGTAAGGATTCACTGCATGCAAGGAAACCCTCGTATACATCAAGAACAAGACCACATCACTTATCCAAGTCTCTATGTTAAACGGTACCGTACGAGTATAGGTGGTAGGGGACGTAAGTTGTGTAAATAGGCAATAAGGCTGCATGATGTGTAGTCGATAAGATGGATATTTATGGGTTTGATGGATTTGCTAAGACATATAAGACGGAGTTTCTCACATAGATAGTTATATTGTAGTGGAAAATATGATACAGATAGTTATATTGTAGTGGAAAATATGATACAGATAGTTATATTGTAGTGGAAATATATGACAAAGATAGTTATATTGTAGTGGAAATATGTGACAAAGATAGTTATATTGTAGTGGAAATATATGACACAGATAGTTATATTGTAGTGGAAATATATGACAAAGATAGTTATATTGTAGTGGAAATATATGACAAAGATAGTTATATTGTAGTGGAAATATATGACACAGATAGTTATATTGTAGTGGAAATATATGACACAGATAGTTATATTGTAGTGGAAATATATGACAAAGATAGTTATATTGTAGTGGAAATATATGACAAAGATAGTTATATTGTAGTGGAAATATATGACAAAGATAGTTTTATTGTAGTGGAAATATATGACACATATAGTTATATTGTAGTGGAAATATATGACAAAGATAGTTATAATGTAGTGGAAATATATGACACAGATAGTTATATTGTATTGGACATATATGACACAGATAGTTATATTGTAGTGGAAATATATGACACAGATAGTTATATTGTAGTGGAAATATATGACACAGATAGTTATATTGAAGTGGAAATATATGACAAAGATAGTTTATTGTAGTGGAAATATATGACACAGATAGTTATATTGTAGTGGAAATATATGACAAAGATAGTTATATTGTAGTGGAAATATATGACAAAGATAGTTATAGTGTAGTGGAAATATATGATACATATAGTTATAGTGTAGTGGAAATATATGACAAAGATAGTTATAGTGTAGTGGAAATATATGATACATATAGTTATATCGTAGTGGAAATATATGACAAAGATAGTTATAGTGTAGTGGAAATATATTATACATATAGTTATATCGTAGTGGAAATATATGATACAGATATTCACCCATTGTTAGACTTGTAATTATCGGCCACATCTGTTTTCAACGGGTTTTTATCGGACTAAAATTGATTTTAATCAGCTTTTATTTATTTTTGAACGGCGGATTTAATCGGAACTATGGACAGGAGAGAGGCAAACGTGTGTAAACGAAAAAAAAAGATGCTGCATGATTTGGAAGTCGATAACAGGGATTTTGAAGAATTGAATAGTGACGACACACATATATTCACTCCTGGTTAGAATTGTAATGAGAACACACATCTGTTGTCGATTAGCTAAGTGGCCAATTTTTAACACAGAAAGACGGAGAAGAATGTTTAGTGGAGGCTTGTACTGCAGTGTAGAACAAGCGTATAGCAAATACCAGAGTAAACAAAAAGGTGAGAAGAAATGAAGGTAGAAGCGCAATGCGGGCAATACGAAAGTCAAAGTAACGTCGAAGCATAAAGAGAATTAACCAAATCGACGTCGTAACATTGAAGGTCAAGAAAATTGATAATTAATAAGATATTGAGTTATTGAATTATTTGCGGCTCATCATCATTGCACTCCGAACATGTCCATAGGTGATCATATCCCCTCCTCAGCAATTCCCTCATTGTCCAGCGACTGACGACTCCAGTTCTATGTTAGTAGTGCATAAATAAACCACATATTGAATACCACTTACATTGACGCTTAATATTTTGCTCAAAAGCAATAACATTTAGGTGTACTTTTACACTAATATCCATATGTAGGAGACGGCTTCTCTTGTTTCATTGATTTTATTTCGAGACATGATGTTTCAAGTTCCTAAATTTGAGTAATAAGGCCCACAGCCAGAGAATACATTCCTTTTAGTTCTTCCTATCCCTCATCAGACAACTCGCCTGTCCTCATACATTCATAGCCTTTCTAATAGGTCGTAGAAGAATGAGTTCGCGAGTTCTCTGGCACTATGTCCTCAAACAGAACCTGGTTCACTGTGCTACTTTTCTAACAGAAAATTACTCCTATTTGTAATTGTTATATACTTAAATGGTTTTCTGTCTATAACAAAAAAAAAAAAGAAAATATACTCATATCTAATAGGGGACACACGCAAAAAATAATCATATTATTCATGGGAGTCGGTAAAGCAAGCTGAAAAATAAAATACTTATTTTGCCATACAATAGATCATTATAGTATATGTCATATAATAATAATAGACAATAGAAAAACAGTCAAGAAAACCTCTGGAGGCTGTAAAATTGTGCTTTGATAAAAGACTTTTGAGAATATACTCGACAGCTCAGAATGTATTGAAACGCTCTGAAAGAGAGCAAAAATGAGAGCAAAACTATTTCCAAAAGTAGGAAGCAACAACCATCATTTGTTGGTCAAGTAAAGAGAAGTGTAAAGCTGGAACATGTTGTGACAACTGGGGGCATTGCGGAAAAAGAGATAGAGGGAAGAGAATACAAAATATAACAAACAGGTTAAGAGAAAGGCTCGGCGGCATGTCAGTAACAGAGATGAAAAAGGCAGTCAAAATCTGGAGTTGGGGAGAGACATAATCATATACGACAGGAGGCATGGAACATGCTGATGATGATAACAGATCAGACACACCAAATGATATCTTAGAGAACGATATCACACAGAAAGATCGTTACCATCACACTACTAAAAGAAGATAGGGAAAAAATCTACATTTGTTAAAAATGTATGTACCATGCAACAGCATAGAAAACGACAGAGAAGAATATACAAGACACGTAATTATTGAATCAACAACACTAATAAACGATTGAATAGTAATGTGGGACTTAGAGAATGGCTCCTGAAACTTAGAAATATAAAGAAAAAACCCACATGATACTCATTTGCAACACCATCATCATTGAGTTACGTCTTTGCATCAACGGTTGGCTACCATGGAACGTCAGTCCACTGTCTCTTGCTTTGATGGTGCAGATTGTCATAGGCTGATTGTCCATCTTTTGATGTTACTCAGCCATGTTAGTATTGGTCTGCCTCTGCCTCTTTTACCTTGTATTTTCCATTCCTTTATTACTTTTAGTGGGCTGTTGTATCTTTTAACATGCCCCAAAAAGTGAATTTGTCTTGTTCTAATTGTGCTTAGTAGTTCATTTTTCATTTTTTGTTAGTTTTAAAACTTCATCGTCTGTTTTCTTTTCTTTCCATTCAATTCTACATTGTATTCTATAAATTCACATTTCAAAGGCTTCAATTTGCTGTTCTGTTTTCTTGTCTAATATCCATGTTTCTGCACCATACAGGAATATCGAGAAGATGTAACAGTTTGCTATTTTTAGTTTTAGCTCTGGTGATGGAAATACAATTATACTGTTAAAACTTTGCAAGCGATATAACATGTGTATTACCAACACATTCTTTAGATACATATAGTCATATCAATAGAGCTGGCAAACGTGGAACAGAGCAAATTGTTGATACAAGCTAGAGTAGTTTATTGTTATAAGAACAGAGAACATTAATTCTTGTTTTGCTTTCAGAGCTTTCATCTATTTCACGGATTCATTTCTATAATTTTTTTTAAATTATGGTTGCAGTTGTCCTTACAAATTTCATTTCACGAGTTAATTTTCGTTGTAGTTCTTGGATAATTGATCATGACACTAATAGCATACATTACGGCATAAAGAATTACATATTTATTTGTTGCATAATCACATTTAGATATTTAAATAGCGGTGCTATTTAACAAATAACACAAACATACTCATAAGCTTAAGAATAAGAGGAAAAATTATAAAAGAAACAATTGTTTAGAAAACAGGTCCCAGTAACATAACAATCTCAGAGATAGATTCATTATGTGAGCTGAGAGTACAGGTCATAGCAAAACTCTTCAATGACATATTTAGCAGTGGGTACACACCCAAAGAATAGACCGATAGATCAGTGGTTAGTGAACTGGACTACAAAGGACAAGAAGTAAGGTTCGATCCCAAACGACGCCTCCGGTTCACCCAGCCTTTAATGGCTACCGGATTTTTTTCTGGGAAAGTAGAGCGGCACCGGCGTAATACCGACCATATTACCCCGAAAATCAATTGCCAAAGGTCAGTAAAATGTATGGTCACTAACACCATATTCCCTATACGTCACTAGGCGTGACGGGGGTAATTTACTTTACTACATACCCCAAGATCTATTAAAATCTGTCTTGATAACCAACCCAAAGAAGTCAGGCCCCAGTGATGACAAAGACGATCGCTTTATTAGTCCAATGAACAAAATATTACAAAGAATTGTCATGTACAGTGTAAGAACCAAAATTAAACTATAAATAAGTGAGGAACAATGTTGATTTGTAGAGCGAAAAGGCGCAACAATGTAATATACATCCTGAGAACATTGATAGAAAGAGTTATGGAGGTAAAGAAAGAGCTATTAGCGTGCTTCATAAGTTCCATACAAGCAGTTGACAAAGTAAAGCATGTGGAAATAATCAATGTGCTGGAAAAATTAAACATTGAGTAAGTATCCAAGAATCATTAAAAACAAAATTTATTGGCAACAAACAGCAGCCATAGTCATTAGTAACCAAACAGGACAATACTAATATATAAAAGAGAGAGTCAGACAAGGTTGTGTTCTGTCGCCGGATTCGTTCTCATTTCACAGTGAATACATTAAGAGATCAACAGTAGACAACAATGAGATTGATGTTAACGGTCACAATGGAAGACAATCTGCAATATGCGGATGACACAGTCTTAATAGCAGAGACGGAGAATGAATTACAAGAAATGACAGACTTACTAGTTTAAAAAAAAAGCAGAAAGAATGGTCTCAGCGTGCATCGTAAGAAAGCCGCTTTAATTGGTATATCAAAGAAACAATCACCACCACAATGCAACATTAAAGCAAACGGGACAAGTCCTGTGTCCAATACATGGGCATAATAATAACATCAGATTTAAGATGCACCACATAATTCAAAGCACGATAAGTTCTGGCCAAAATAGTATATCAGGAAATTACAAAGACAGAACAGTGTTGCTATATATAGCCAATTCTTTTCTATGGAAGTGAATCATGGACAGTGGGTAAACAAAGCACAAGACGATTAGAGGCCACATAAATTTGATTTTTCAGAAAAATGTTGAGAGTTCCATGGACAGCTAAAAAGACCAACACGGACTGTCTCAAAGAGGTCAATAGATAGAAGAAGCTCCTAAAAAACATCAGAAAGAAACAATAGACAGACATTTCGGGCACATTATGAGAAAATTAAAGTTTGAATATTTGGTTACATCTGGTAAAATAGAGTGAAAGAGATATCGCAGACGACAAAGAGAGAAGATCAAAGAAGATACTAGACAGCTTGATGTCATAGCACGGAAACCAGCCAACAACATAATTTATATGATGTACTGTGGATAGAGAATTCTGGAAGGACATGATCGCCTACGACAACCGATGTGGCACATGTTGATAATGATGAAGTTGATGATGATGAAGATGATAATGATGATGATGATAGTGATAGAAAACAGACTAACAGTATGTGCCGCCTGTCTTGTAAAAAAAAAAAATACAACTTTTCACAAAGTGTCTATTGAAGTATAAACATGGGACACACATTAACCATAAGACTTTTATAATAATAAAAAATATACGGATTAACAGACAATGGAGTAACATACCAACAGTATCACTTTCTTAACAGATGAAACAAACGTGCTTTTACATTATTATTATTCCACCTGTTACTCGAAAGATTGTTGAGAGAGTGTGAGAGAGATGATGATGAAGAAACACTGAAACATTGGTTATGAGACATGACCAATGGCGTCTGCCTCATGTCCATGATCTCTCTATATTAATATTGAGGATGATGTTGATGGAACAGGACCAATGGCGTCCATTCAAATGTAAAACGATCTTTTGTTGGTGCTTTCAGTTGAGCTGCTTTAGACAGAGAGGGATCTTTACTGATGATGAAGAAACTATGAAACACTGTTTAAGAAACCTTGTTTGAGACTGGACCAATGACGTCCTATTCCTTTCTTGATCTCTCTCTCTCTCTCTCTCTCTCTCTCTCTCTCTCTTCCGTGAAGCCATGGCTCATATCTTGATGTGTTTCTGTGCTAGCCATGGCTCATATCTTAGCTTGTGTGTGTGTGTGTGTGTGTGTGTGTGTGTGTGTGTGTGTGTGCTGGCCATGGCTCATATCTTGGTGTGAATCATGTTAGTCATATCTCATATCTTGGTGTGTCCGTGTTAATCATGTCTCATATCTTTATGTGAGTCTGTGTTTAGTCATATCTCACATCTTAGTGTGTATCTGTGTTAGTCACGTGTCATATCTTTGTGTGTGCATGTCTGGGCTAGTGATATCTCATATCTTTGTGTGCATGTTTATGTTAATCATATCTAATATCTTTGTGTGTGCATGTCTGTGTATGTCAATATGGTGGATAGGCGGCAGGAACTATTGAAGGCTATGTCTGAAAAGTGTTCCTTGTTGCAGTTTCCTTATATTCCAAGTCCGAATTGTTGCAGGAGCTACTAAGTTAAGTGCTCTGTGCACAACGTGAGCTGTGTGTTTCATCCGTTTTGATCATGTTCCGATATTCCAATTGTTTACGATGAATGCAGATATCGTATGACAGGGAACGGTTGGCCGTGTTCACTTTCTATGCGGTTTCGCCTTATGTCTTTTGGCGTGTGCTGAGACTGCTATGATGGGGACTACGGATACTGTTCTTTGTTTGGGAGATGAGTTAGTAATTCGGATGATTCCACTGGAACGGACGATTGAGCAATTATGGATTTTAATTCGTTTGCAGTGATACCGGGGCCTTCCATAACCAAATAAACAAATAACCAAAGCATCCTAATAAGGTAGTGACTTCCTCTAAACAAAGACATCCTAACAAAGTACTCAATTCATCTAAACAAAGTCATCCTAACAATGTACTTACTTCATCTAAACAAAGTCATCCTAACAAGGTAGTGATTTCCTCTAAACAAAGTCATCCTAACAATGTAATTACTTCATCTAAACAAAGTCATCCTAACAAGGTACTTAATTAATTAAAACAAAGCCATCCTAACAATGTACTTAATTCATCTAAACAAAGTCATCCTAACAATGTACTTAATTCATCTAAACAAAGTCATCCTAACAAGGTACTTAATTCATCTAAACAAAGTAATCCTAACAAGGTACTTATTTCATCTAAACAAAGTCATCCTAAAATGTACTTACTTCATCTAATCAAAGTCATCATAACAAGGTACTTTATTCATCTGAACAAAGTCATCCTAACAAGGTACTTAATTCACATAAACAAAGTCATCCTAATCAGGTAGTGACTTCCTCTAAACAAAGTAATCCTAACAAGGTACTTAATTCATCTAAACAAAGTAATCCTAACAATGTTCTTTATTCATCTAAACAAAGTCATCCTAAAATGTACTTAATTCATCTAAACAAATTCAGCCTACACTGTACTTACTTCATCTAAACAAAGTCATTCTAACAAAGTAGAGACTGCCTCTAAACAAAGTAGTGCTAACAAGGTACTTACTTCATCTGAACAAAGTAATCCTAACAAGGTACTTAATTCATCTAAACAAAGTCATCCGAACAATGTACTTACTTTATCTAAACAAAGTCATCGTAATAAGGTACTTAATTCATCTAAACAAATTAGTCCCAACAAGGTACTTACATCATCTAAACAAAGTAGTCCCAACAAGATACTTACATCATCTACATAAAGTAGTCCCAACAAGGTACTTACATCATCTAAACAAAGTAGTTCCAAAAAGGTACTTACATCATCTAAACAAAGTAGTCCCAACAAGGTACTTACATCATCTAAACAAAGTAGCCCCAAAAAGGTATTTACGTCATCTAAACAAAGTAGTTCCAAAAAGGTACATACATCATGTAAACAAAGTAGTCCCAACAATGTACATACATCATCTAAACAAAGTAGTCCCAACAATGTACTTACATCATCTAAACAAAGTAGTCCCAACAATGTACTTACATCATCTAAACAAAGTATTCCCAACAAGGTACTAACATCATCTAAACAAAGTATTCCCAACAAGGTACTAACATCATCTAAACAAAGTAGTCCCAACAAGCTACTTACCAGATAAAATAAAAGAACATATATTTAACACTTTATATAGTATTATAGAAGAGTAATGAAGATGTTCTGAGAGAGGTCAAAGCAAAAAGAGAGTTAATTTCCAATGTTAGGAAGAGAAAATCATCATTTTTTGGCCATGTAATGAGAAGAGAACAACTGGAAAAATTTAGGGACGAAGAGATAGAGGGAAGCAAAGAGAAAAAATAACAGACAGCTTAAGAGAATGGCTTGGCAGAAGGTCAACAACAAAAATGATAAATAGCTGCCGAGATCGAAAGTTCTGGAAAGAAACATTGTGCAAAACAAATGTATGTCAATGGAAGTGGGAAAGCGAGTTTATCAATGCTATTTAGAGCAGGGATGGTTATTTAGGTGCCCGCGGGCCACAAGTGGCCCGCGACGTCCTTTTTGTGGCCGGTGGCGGATAAAAAATAAAATCAGGTTGCATTGTGCAAAATGTTATGGGTAAAATTGTTTTAACATTTGTTACATTAACTTCTACCGTGGAGAAAGCTAACTCAAATATTCCATAGTAGACCTATGTTTAAAACTCGGAACACTTTAATAGTTAGTTTAACGTCGACTTCCCGTCATTCCTGGCCCATCCTTTGTTTCCTTTTGATCATTCTGCGACCGACTTAAACAAAGGAAGAAGCCAACGAATGGTTCTAGAGCCGACTCTCGGTTTGGTGAGTTCAAACAGTTTCTGCCAAGAAATACTGTCAGTCACCCACCTCATCCACCCCAACACAATCGCCTCACAATTATTTTACTTTGTTTCTTTCTCTTAAAGACCACTTTTCATCAGTCAAAATTATATATCAGATCTGATTATTCTGATTTTGTCGAGTTACAGTGAACAGTTCCATTTTAACAGGAAACAGCCCTATTGTTGTAATCTGTGTTTTCATTGTCTGTTGCTTCGGTCGTGGCATAATATGAACAATAAACGCCAATTAAATGAAAAAAATCAGATTTTTTCATGAGAAATGGGAACATGATTTTTTTATTTATCAACAATAAGGATAGCAAACCGCAGTGCCTTGTGTGTTTTCAAGTGTTGTCTGTAAATAAAGAGTATACTCTTAAACGGCATTACACACAGCATCACGCCGCTAAATACAAGGACTACATTGGTACAATACGTTCTACACTTGTGTGCGATTTGAAGAAAAAGGTTAGTGCTCAGAAATCTGTTTTTACTACAATAACAACAAAACAAACACGTTCCTTAATGGCATCGTTTGTTGTAAGCGCAGAGATAGCGAAATAAAAAAAATGATTATGTGACGGTGACTCCATTGCATTGAGAAAAGTAACAAACAACACAAGAAGAGATAGAATACCAAATGAAACCATCAGAAAAATAGTAGGAACAAAACCCTGCCAAGAATATATAGAACAACATCAATTTAAATTTTTTGGCCACCTGGTCAGAATGAATCCTTACCAATCACCATCAAGGGCGTTCTTCTCGAGAATGCATGGGAAAAGACCAAGAGGAAGACCCAGAAGAAGATGGATAGATGCAGTGATATAGACATGTAACAACAAAGGAAAATCACTAATTCAGACAATTCGAGCAGCACAATATATGAAATAGCAAATATAGCAAATTATATAAACCACGACACCTTTTAGGTATCAGTGAAAGAGAAAAGAGGAGGAAGAGGACTCCATTGCCCAGCATTACACTGCATTATACACCAGGAGGCGCTGTGTGGCAAGATTCTAGACGTGGAGGATGTTATGAAAACTGAAATAAAGTGTGGGAATTTAATAAAAGGCGGGAATCGGTCTTTGACACACCGACAGTTTATACATTTTCTATCAGAAGTTGAGGCGGAATATGGCGATTTGGTGCTCTATACACAAGTACGCTGGCTAAGCAGAGGGAATTGTTTGATGCGGTTTTTTGCTTTGAGAAACGAGAGAGAAAACAAGCAGTTTTTAGAGAAATATGATACCAACAAAGAACTGATCAGAAAAATGTGTGATCCACATTTTAACAGCGTATTGGCCTTTTTAACTGATATCACCCAGCACATGAATGAACTCAACGTGAAGCTACAGGGACGTTCCCAAACAGTCTCAGATTTGGTAGGACACCTAGATGGGTTTATATGTCAAATAAAAGTTTTTAGATTTACCCTGACCAAAGAAAACTTCATTCCTTTTCCTTCGTGCAAAGAATTGATTGAGGAGCGCAGTGACACTGATTTCAAATTTTCTGTATTAATGTTAGACAAACTATTGGTGTAATTCAATAAACGAGTTTCTGACTTCAATGACATACGACCAGAACTGTCATTGTTTAACAACCCTATGAAGTGTGACATTTTCCAACAACATGACACTTTTCAGTTGGAGTTATGTAACCTCCAAAGTGACCCCTTTATCCAATCAAGAATGGAGATAGGAGTTGACTTTTCTAAACTTGTGCCACAGGAAAAAATATCCCGCATTGAGTGATTTCAGTTTGAAAATTAATTCTATGTTCGGAAGCACATATATAGATGTGAATGCGCTTTTTCAACAATGAAGGACATTAAATCGTCACAAAGAAACCTACTCACTGATGGCCACCTTCAGGATTTATTACGAATATCATCATCATCTTTACACATTGACTTAAATGAACTTGTTGCTGCACAAGAACCTCCACATTGTTCTCATTAAGGTTTGTTACATGTCAACTTTAAAATGACCTAACTAAAATATGTTTGTTAAACAATATAAATAGCAAATTGTATTCAATTTTATAAATCAACTAGGCATTTTTAACTCTGTTGCAATAAAATGATTTATGAAAGCAAATAATGACGATACATAAAAAAAATATTACCTTAAAACAAATGCCAAGTTTATTTGTATTGATGTTGTTATGTGTGTGCCCCGCCACAAAAAAAAAATAATAAAAAAGTGGCCCGCCATTTGAAAGAACTTGGCCATCCCCGATTTAGAGCTAAGTCTGACTTATGGAAGTGAATCATGGACAATAGAAAAACTAATATAAAAAAGAAACGATTGTTGGCCACAGCGATGGGATTTCTCGGAAGAATGTTGAGAGTTCCTTGAATTAGCTAAACAAGACCAACGAGGAATTTATCAAAGGCCAACACAGCAAAGTAACTCACTTCTACAGTAGAATATATAGACAACACATAATTAATGTGAACTGTATTCGTGGCCATGTGTTCTGGCGATGTACACGTGATAAGAATTATGTATAGACTTTCATGGTCAGTAATTGTTCTGATCTACTGGTCATCATCATATACATGTATAAGCATCAGATGATAATAGTAAAATTATGGATGGCTCGAGCTGATAACATTGTGCTACATATATGTGGACTTCCGGTCATTGAACCTGGGACAAGAGCCTTTTTTCTGTTTGTATCAATTTGAACAGAGAATATAGACAACAAAACCATGTGATCGTGAGGGAAGAGGTGCAGGCCTTGATCTATAAACATTTACATGAGTGTGAGATAGTTATTTACACTGAAGGATCTCATGATCGTCACAGTCGCATCACATCTTATGGACTTTCACCGCTCAGGTAAAAAAAGGTGGAATATGATGCTTTGGCGGTAACTATAATCCGTTGGAGAGCATGTTTTTTTTAGATGTTCGTGAAAGCTGCCTGATAGATCACAGTCATTTATGCATGCATCCGTTGAATACCAGTGACGCACAAATTATTGCTATTCTTTATTAGATTTTGCACATCGATAAATTCATATTTGCATATTTGCAACACACTTCTTCCAGAACTGAATGCCTTTTTTTTAGAGGGGCACACTTGTCAGAACTTTAACATCACACATTTTAAATGTCCTGTTCTGGTCTTCTACTTGTCCTTTGATTTTAGCCCAAGCAGGCTCGGTCGGATTGAGGCGCGAGTGTATGCAGGGAGTCGCAGAGAAGAGTGGCAAAATCAATCATTGTGTCAATATGAGATGCCTTTGTTTTATTTGTGTTCTTTACAAGCTACAACAGCTAGGGTTTTAAATATGTGTCGTCGAATTTGACGTTTTTCTTATCAAGAAATGTCCTAACTTGATTTTTTGTATTAGACACAATTGGTAGTTTGTCTTCCGCGGACACACCAATGTTATAAGATTTATTATCCATTACTAGCATGAAGGTCCGGGATTGGAAGAAGATCGTTCTACATCCAGTGTCTGACAATGTGTAGATTCATTTCTATGTGGTAGTCCCTACCGTCAATATTTTTTGCTTGGAAAATAAGTCCAGTAACATGGACACGATCGATTTAATTGTAATGTTAATCTTTAAATACAAAAGAAAATCAATTAATGGTAGAGATATACATTTGTTGGACACCTGAAATCTGTTAATTTATTCAACATTATACCAAAACATACTGCCATTGATTGTTATTGAGATAAAGCCAAGAGTTGATGCTAGCAGGGTGCCCTTTACTAAATCATGTGGAGGGTCTAAAGATCACTTGACATCCCAGTCTCATCGTTCTTCTAGTCCCAGGCGATGATCATAGCTTCTGTTAGCCAGTGTCTTGACAGAGGTTGTTACTGGGGGAGTTCCCCAGTAGGGGGAACTGCAAGATCTTGGTCATCAGTAGTTGCGCCGACCCTGCTATTGCGACCACAGACGATTAGTCTCTCCCATACCAAAAGACACGATGAGGTAAGTGTTTAATGAACTAGACTATAAAGGACAGGAGGTTGGGTTTCGACCTGATCGATGGCTTCCAGGTTCACTCAGCCTTAAATGGGTGCTGGAATTGTTCTGAGAAAGTAATGAAACGTAATACTGACCCCATTGCATCAAAAATCATGTGCCGAAAGTCTGTAACAATTATGAACTCTAACAACCAAATCCTAATACGCCACCTGGCGTGACGGGGCTTTTAACTTTTTATGGATTCGTCAGGTATGCAATAAATTTAATAATAATGAGAAGAAAGAAACATATGACACGCTGATGATGCACACAAAGCGTTTATCCACCTCAATAAGTGGTATTGAGAAATTAATGACCTCCCTTTAATTAAATTAATCAAGGACCGCATCAATACCATAATGCCAATGGGACGCACATTTTACGACAAATAAATCCAATTGAATTCGTATGTAAAAACTAATGGATATATTTGAAAAGAGAAGGACACCAAAATAATAGGGAGCATTAATATTGATAAAACAATACAATAAGGTAACACAAATAACACAGTAGTAGTAAGTAAAGTACTCTAGTCACGACAAGTGGTGTATTGGGAAATATGGTGTTAGTGACCCTATATTTTACAGACCATTCAGCACATGATTGTTAGGGTAATGTGGTCGGTATTACGCCCGTGCCGCTTTATGTTCCGAGAAAAAAAATATCCGGTACCCATTATAAGGCTGGGTGAACCCGGTAGCCGTCGACTGGGATCGAAACCTACCCTATGTCCTTTGTAGTCCAGTTCACTAACCATTGAGCTATTGCGGCTCCCTAAATAATACAACAAATATAAAAAAAAATTAAATCTTGCGCTGGTTATAATGAAAAAAAAAACATTTTTTGTATTAAAAAATGAAAATGACAATATACTGCGGTTTTTAATAATAGTTGTGAGATATACAGTGCTTGACTATTTTGGTAAAAGCACAGTGGTGATCACAAAACTATATAGTGGTATATAATTATAGTTGTGAGGAAAACATACTTGAAAGTTGAAGCTAAGAGATAAACGATAGCTCTAACTGTGATACAAACGTGATCGTAAATAATAACTTACCAATCGGTTCGCATGATAAGGTAGATACAAGTCCCGCAGCAATAGCTGCTGCGAAAAACATCATGATGGCTCCTGTGTTGGAGTATGTAGATATGTGAATGTGTGTACATGGAGAGAATTTAACATAAATCATTACACAATTGTAGAAAATCGAACAAATAATTACGGATCAAATTTCGCCTCATGTACGGAATGTTGTGGATTTTCTTAATTAAGAAATGTCGCTACTAGGTATTAGAGAGGTAAACATACAGCTTCGAAAATATTCATAACTAAACGTGTGAGGACTTCCAAGTTTGAAAAAAATGCATATGCTTTTAGTATGGTTGACAGTTCTATTTACATCTATTGTGCTGTAAACTGTGTATGCCTGCATAGGAGCTTCCTACTCGCTGATATGATAGATGTATCGTCCACAAACGGGCTCAACTTAATATTAGATATTAGGCGTGAAGTACATACAACAACCACACGCTGAGAGTCCTCTGCCCCCCAGACACGGGATAAAACTATATCGAAAATGTTTAATTGTATTTATATATTATGTATTAATTATAAGAATATCATCATCAAGTGCCGGGCCTAGTGGCGTAGGTGATCATGTCTCTCCACAACTTTCGATCTCGCAGCTATTTATCATTTCTGTTGTTGACCTTCTGCCAAGCCATTCTCTTAAGCAGTCTACTATTTATTCTCTTTGCTTCCGCTTCCCTCTATCTCTTCGTCCCTCAATTGTTCCAGTTGTTACAATATATTCCAATTGTTCTCTTCTTATTACTTGGCCAAAAAATGATGATTGTCTCTTCCTAACATTGGAAATTAGCTCTCGTTTTGCTTTGAACCTCTTCATTACTCTTCTTAGCTGCCCATGGTATTGTCAACATTCTTCTGTAAAAAAAACATTTCTACAGACTCCAGTGTATTTCTTGTCTGTTGTCCTATTGTCCATGACTCGCATCCATATGTTAAGACTGGCTCTACGTAACATTTAAGAACTCTTTTTCTTGTTTCAATTGTCAAAAATGGATTGCATAGTATTTTCCTCATTGTTTGGAAAGCTGCTTTTGCCTAAGCCATTCTGCATCTCACCTCTTTTGTACATCTTCCGTCTGAGGTTAACAAAGTTCCCAAATATTTAAATTACGTTACCTGCTTTAATATTGTTCCACTTGTCTTTATTGTGCACTGAGGTGATGTCTTTTTCTTTGTTGTTACCATTACCTCTGTCTTTTTGCTATTAAGGCTGAGTCCTTTATTTTTGCTTTCTTTCAATATAATGTCCAACATTTCTTGTAACTCATTTTCACTCTCAGCGATTAAGGCTGTATCATCAGCATATCTTAGATTATTTATATTATGACCTCCAATTGTTATTCCAGGCATGCCCATTATGGATCTTAAAATAATATCTCTATAAATATTAAACAAATCTGGTGACAACACACAACCTTGTCTAGCACCCTGTTTTATTTGTTGAAACATTTCCAAATGGTTTCCAGTTCTTATGGCCGTTGTTTGTTGCCAGGACATGTTCTTTATTATTCTTAGATCTTTGCTATCTATGTTTATGCTTTCTAAAATGTATATTATTTCTTGGTGCTTAACTCTGTCAAATGCCTTGGTGTAATCTATGAAACATAGGTATAGATCTGTTTTCACCTCTATAGTTCTTTCTACTTAAGATCTTATGATGTAAATGGCATTGCTTGTTCCTTTATCTCTAACAAAACCACACTGTTCATCGCCAAATAAGAATATATATTAATTAAAAGAACAGCGAAACTATGGCTCGTGCCTTATTATACATGCCTTTGACAAGTTCCAAATGTCAATATATGAATTAATTGCAAACTTTAAGACAATGTAATAGAAGCACTCCACAGTCTACCTACAAAAAAGAGACTTGAAATATATCCGAAATGGAACGTTTTATTAACTCGCTAAAATTTCTTTTCGTCTGAATATTACTTTACCTTTGAATTGATCAACTCTTATAATACAGTCTACACATAAGCAATAAACACAAAGTTTGACTCAATAGGAGAACATGATCAAATGAATAATTTATATATTATATATTAGTTTATAATCAAGTATATGATGTGTATTAATTTACCACAAATTCGTTTAGAATGAAGCTCTATCAGATCTTTGTGCAGGTTATAAATATTATATTACAGTGGTCATATATATATATATATATATATATATATATATATATATATATATATATAGCATTATGGATTTTGTCTTATAGGGCGGAGTATACCATTTATTTCAACATTAACCAACCAATGGTAGTAGAGCTGTGCATTGTTATGTGGCTAGCTAAAAGAGGTGTGCGTTCGTCTTGTAAATGCAAGAACCACCCTGTAACATTTGACAAAGCTCAATCACAGTCCACCAATAGTAATATATTTACATGTTTATCATTTGGACTTCACCTTGTAAAGAGGCTTTCTCTTTTTTACGCCTTAAATTCTTTCATTGAAAATACATGTAAATGCTTAGGTATTGGTAAACTATTGTAAACCTGCCACTGACATCACTAATCACCAATCGAGTGATTAATTTTTTTTAAATAATATACATAATTACCTACCTACTTACCAACTTGCCTACCTACCTACCTACATATCTAGCTACCTACGTTCGTGCCTACATACTAACTACCTACCTAGATTCCTACCTATCTTTCTACATAATTACCAACACACCTACCTGACTACCTACATATCTCCTCTACTGCATATCCTTTGCGTGCCTGCCTGCCTAAATATTTATCAATCAATCAATCAATCAATCAATTAATCATTTAATAAATCAATCAATATATCTATCTATCTATCTATCTATCTATCTATCTATCTATCTATCTATCTATCTATCTATCTATCTATCTATCTATCTATCTATCTATCTATCTATCTATCTATCTATCTATCTATCTATCTATCTATCTATCTATCTATCTATCTATCTATCTATCTATCTATCTATCTATCTATCTATCTATCTATCTATCTATCTATCTATCTATCTATCTATCTATCTATCTATCTATCTATCTATCTATCTATCTATCTATCTATCTATCTATCTATCTATCTGTCTATCTGTCTATCTGTCTATCTGTATATCTGTCTATATGTCTATCTGTCTATCTGTCTATCTGTCTATCTGTCTAACCGTCTATCTATCTATCTATCTATCTATCTATCTATCTATCTATCTATCTATCTATCTATCTATCTATCTATCTATCTATCTATCTATCTATCTATCTATCTATCTATCTATCTATCTATCTATCTATCTATCTATCTATCTATATATCTATCTATCTATCTATCTATCTATCTATCTATCTATCTATCTATCTATCTATCTATCTATCTATCTATCTATCTATCTATCTATCTATCTATCTATCTATCTATCTATCTATCTATCTATCTATCTATCTATCTATCTATCTATCTATCTATCTATCTATCTATCTATCTATCTATCTATCTATCTATCTATCTATCTATCTATCTATCTATCTATCTATCTATCTATCTATCTATCTATCTATATGTATGTCTGTGTCTCTGCCTGCCTGCCTGACTGTCTGCCTGCCTGTCTGCCTGTCTGTCTGTCTGTTATTCTATCTGTCTGCATGTCTCTCTCTCCCACTCTATATATATATATATATATATATATCTATATTGAGGGCTAGAGAGATAGAGATAGATAGAGAGAGAGAGAAAGAGAGAGAGAGAGAGAGAGAATGGCCTACAAGAAGACTGTTTGAATTTTAATAAATTGAACAAACATTGTTTTTTGTTTAAGTCAGTTAGATGATCTAAACATTACTGATGATGTTATAATGGTGAAGATATTCTAAATGTCGTCCATTGGCACAAATACATAGTCTGGAACGCTGTGTAATATATCTAGAAAAATGTGATTTCTTCCTGTCACTCCGTCCATCACACACATTTCCATCCCTCACAAACATTCACGTGATTTCGTCATTGTTACACGTGACTGTGTCAGAGCATCAATTTTTGCATGCCATCGTCTCTGCACTTTCTTTCATGTTCTCACATTTCCAAAGACACATTAAAATCCACTTCCGTTTCTCAAATAAAAGTTTGTCAGCCATCTTGTCAATTACTAGTCACTACTGGCAACTGAACTGAAAAACAAAGAAAAATAATTACATAGCAAAAAGCACTAGTCATTACAGATCTAGATACAAAATGTTCCATCAGGTTACCTTATAATTTAATCTGTTATCAACACTCACATAGTGTAACCCCTCTGTGGACAGTTTGTATATATAATATATGTACTATATGATACAATAAATGCATTAATTATGAAATATTATTTCTTTCAAGTCAAGAGTCAAGTTGTAATTATAGAGGGCGGGGTGAATTAGTTGCGTGGTGTAGCTAATTGTATTGAATGCCCTGTAGCGTTTTCATCGGCGAGTCCGGATACGCAATAACCTCTTCCCAGGTAAATGCAACTCGTTAGACTGAATTTGGAAACGCGTCTAGGAGAAGGTCCACTTCAATTATAAACGCCATGTTTGTGAGGGATGGAAATGTGTGTGATGGACGGAGTGACAGGAATAAATCACATTTTTCTAGATATATTACACAGCGTTCCAGACTACGTATCTGTGCCAATGGACGACATTTAGAACATCTTCACCATTATAACATCATCAGTAATGTTTAGATCATCTATCTGACTTAAACAAAAAACAATGTTTGTTCAATTTATTAAAATTCAAACAGTCTTCTTGTAGGCCATTCTCTCTCTCTCTCTCTCTCTCTCTCTCTCTCTCTCTCTATCTCTATCTCTCTCGCCCTCAATATATATATAGAGAGAGTGGGAGAGAGAGACATGCAGACAGATAGAATAACAGACAGACAGACAGGCAGACAGGCAGGCAGACAGGCAGGCAGAGACACAGGCATACATATAGATAGACAGACAGACAGACAAACAAACAGACAGACAGACGGACGGACGGACGGACGGACGGAAGGACGGACAGACAGACAGACAGACACATAGATAGATAGATAGATAGATAGATAGATAGATAGATAGATAGATAGATAGATAGATAGATAGATAGATATATAGATAGATAGATAGATAGATAGATAGATAGATAGATAGATAGATAGATAGATAGATAGATAGATAGATAGATAGATAGATAGATAGATAGATAGATAGATAGATTGATTGATTGATTGATTGATTGATTGATTGATTGATTGATTGATTGATTGGTTGATTGATTGATTGATTGATTGATTGATTGATTGATTGATTGATTGATTGATTGATTGATTGATTGATTGATTGATTGATTGATTGATAAATAGATAGGCAGGCACGCAAAGGATATGCAGTCGAGGAGATGTGTAGGTAGTCAGGTAGGTGTGTCGGTAATTTTGTAGAATAATAGGTAGGAATCTAGGTAGGTAGTTAGTATGTAGGTACGAACGTGGGTAGCTAGATATGTAGGTAGGTAGGTAGGCAAGTTGGTAAGTAGGTAGGTAATTATGTATATTATTTTTTAAAAAATTAATCACTCGATTAGTGATTAGTGATGTCAGTGGCAGGTTTATAATAGTTTACAAATACCTAAGCATTTACATGTATTTTCAATGAAAGAATTTAAGGCGTAAAAAAGAGAAAGCCTCTTTACAAGGTGAAGTCCAAATGATAAATATGTGAATATATTACTATTGGTGGACTGTGATTGAGCTTTGTCAAATGTTACAGGGTGGTTCTTGCATTTACAAGACGAACGCACACCTCTTTTAGCTTGCCACATAACAATGCACAGCTCTACTACCATTGGTTGGTTAATGTTGAAATAAATGGTATACTCCGCCCTATAAGACAAAATCCATAATGCTATATATATATATATATATATATATATATATATATATATATATATATATATATATATGACCACTGTAATATAATATTTATAACCTGCACAAAGATCTGATAGAGCTTCATTCTAAACGAATTTGTGGTAAATTAATACACATCATATACTTGATTATAAACTAATATATAATATATAAATTATTCATTTGATCATGTTCTCCTATTGAGTCAAACTTTGTGTTTATTGCTTATGTGTAGACTGTATTATAAGAGTTGATCAATTCAAAGGTAAAGTAATATTCAGACGAAAAGAAATTTTAGCGAGTTAATAAAACGTTCCATTTCGGATATATTTCAAGTCTCTTTTTTGTAGGTAGACTGTGGAGTGCTTCTATTACATTGTCTTAAAGTTTGCAATTAATTCATATATTGACATTTGGAACTTGTCAAAGGCATGTATAATAAGGCACGAGCCATAGTTTCGCTGTTCTTTTAATTAATATATATTCTTATTTGGCGATGAACAGTGTGGTTTTGTTAGAGATAAAGGAACAAGCAATGCCATTTACATCATAAGATCTTAAGTAGAAAGAACTATAGAGGTGAAAACAGATCTATACCTATGTTTCATAGATTACACCAAGGCATTTGACAAAGTGAAGCACCAAGAAATAATATACATTTTAGAAAGCATAAACATAGATAGCAAAGATCTAAGAATAATAAAGAACATGTCCTGGCAACAAACAACGGCCATAAGAACTGGAAACCAATTGGAAATGTTTCAACAAATAAAACAGGGTACTAGACAAGGTTGTGTGCTGTCACCAGATTTGTTTAATATTTATAGAGATATTATTTTAAGATCCATAAGGGGCATGACTGGAATAACAATTGGAGGTCATAATATAAATAATCTAAGATATGCTGATGATAGTCTTAATCGCTGAGAGTGAAAATGAGTTACAAGAAATGTTGGGCATTATATTGAAAGAAAGCAAAAATAAATGACTCAGCCTTAATAGCAAAAAGACAGAGGTAATGGTAACAACAAAGAAAAAGACATCACCTCAGTGCACAATAAAGACAAGTGGAACAATATTGAAACATGTAACTTAATTTAAATATTTGGGAACTTTGTTAACCTCGACGGAAGATGTACAAAAGAGATGAGATGCAGAATGGCTTAGGCAAAAGCAGCTTTAAAAAAAATAAGGAAAATACTATGCAATCCATTTTTGACAATTGAAACAAGAAAAAGAATTCTTAAATGTTACGTAGAGCCAGTCTTAACATATGGATGCGAGTCATGGACAATAGGACAACAGACAAGAAAATCACTGGAGTCTGTAGAAATGTGGCTTTACAGAAGAATGTTGACAATACCATGGGCAGCTAAGAAGAGTAATGAAGAGGTTCAAAGCAAAACGAGAGTTAATTTCCAATGTTAGGAAGAGACAATCATCATTTTTTGGCCATGTAATAAGAAGACAACAATTGGAATATATTGTAACAACTGGAACAATTGAGGGACGAAGAGATAGAGGGAAGCGGAAGCAAAGAGAATAAATAGCAGACAGCTTAAGAGAATGGCTTGGCAGAAGGTCAACAACAGAAATGATAAATAGCTGCGAGATCGAAAGTTGTGGAGAGACATGATCACCTACGCCACTAGGCCCGGCACTTGATGATGATATTCTTATAATTAATACATAATATATAAATACAATTAAACATTTTCGATATAGTTTTATCCCGTATCTGGAGGGCAGCGGACTCTCAGCGTGTGGTTGTTGTATGTAGTTCACGCCTAATATCTAATATTAAGTTGAGCCTGTTTGTGGACGATACATCTATCCTATCAGCGAGTAGGAAGCTCATATGCAGGCATATACAGTATACAGCACAATGGATGTAAACAGAACTGTCAACCATACTAAAAGCATATGCATTTTTTGTCAAACTTGGAAGTCCTCACACGTTTAGTTATGAATATTTTCGAAGCTGTATGTTTACCTCTCTAATACCTAGTAGCGACATTTCTTAATTAAGAAAATCCACAACATTCCGTATATGAGGCGAAATTTGATCCGTAATTATTTATTCGATTTTCTACAATTGTGTTATGATTTATGTTAAATTCTCTCCATGTACACACATGCACATATCTACATACTCCAACACAGGAGCCATCATGATGTTTTTCGCAGCAGCTATTGCTGCGGCACTTGTATCTACGATATCCTGCGAACCGATTGGTAAGTTATTATTTACGATCACGTTTGTAGTTAGAGCTATCGTTTATCTCTTAGCTTCAACTTTCAAGTATGTTTTCCTAACAACTATAATTATATCCCACTATATAGTTTTGTGATCACCACTGTGCTTTTACCAAAATCGTCAAGCACTGTATATCTCACAACTATACTTAAAAACCGCAGTATATTGTCATATTTTCATTTTTTTATACAAAAATTTTTTTTTTTCATTATAACCAGCGCAAGATTTAATTTTTTGTATTTGTTGTATTATTTAGGGAGCCGCAATAGCTCAGTGGTTAGTGAACTGGACTACAAAGGACAAGGGGTAGGGTTCGATCCCGCTCGACGGCTAACGGGTTCACCCAGCCTTATAATGTGTACCGGACATTTTTTTTTCTGGGAACATAAAGAGGCACGGGCGTAATACTGACCACATTACCCCAACAATCATGTGCTGAATGGTCTGTAAAATATATGGTCACTAACATCATATTTCCCAATACACCACTTGTCGTGACTAGAGTTAATTACTTACTACTACTGTGTTATTTGTGTTACTTTATTGTATTGTTTTATCAATATTAATGCTCCCTATTATTTTGGTGTCCTTCTCTTTTCAAATATATCCATTAATTTTTACATACGAATTCAATTGGATTTATTTGTCGTAAAATGTGCTTCCCATTGGCATTGTGGTATTGATGCGGTTCTTGATTAATTTAATTAAAGTGAGGTCATTAATTTCTCAATGCCATTTACTGAGGTGGATAAACGTTTTGTGTGCATCATCAGCGTGTCATATGTTTCTTTCTTCGTATTATGATTAAATTTATTGCACACCTGACGAATCCATAAAAAGTTAAAAGCCCCGTCACGCCAGGTGGCGTATTGGGATTTGGTTGTTAGTGTTCATAATTGTTACAGACCTTCGGCACATGATTTTTGAGGCAATGGGGTCAGTATAACGTTTCAAAACTTTCCCAGAACAATTCCAGCACCCATTTAAGACTGGGTGAACCTGGAAGCCATCGATCAGGTCGAAACCCAACCTCATGTCCTTTATAGTCTAGTTCATTAACCACTGAGCTATCGCGGCTCCCGACGGATCCATAGGCGCTTCGATATGCATCGAAGAGAAATCGGAAGAGAATGATGGCCACACGCACAAACTACTTAGAACAACCGTTGAGTCTACGGTGTGTAGGTATCTCCTGAAAATAGTGTTTGAAGAGCGGTCATATTTGTGACCTACTCTTTTCAAACTGAACTGCCAACGGTTCTTTAACGGGCGCGATTGAACATGTAACCTCCAGTGAATTGCCGTTACTCGAGAGTGCTAGACATCGGATCTCACTACCCAACAAACCTCGGGAGGGCAAAGTCATAAATGAAACAAAGCAATATTCGTTCCTATAAAAAAAAAAAAATTACCAATACTTATGGTGGGCTTTAAACTCATATCCTTCTTGTCCTAAAGCCGTCGTCCTACCTCTAGACTACTCAGTCCTCAATCACATGTATGTTGTGTACGGCATCCAATAGTAAAAGCGTCATGTTGTGTTTTACTGTTTGCTTCTCTAAATGATACACAAGCTACATTTTCTACATATAAGTTTAATAGATAATGCCCTAAGATGCACTCCTTGGACTTATTAAATTAGACTAATGCATCATTTTTTCACAATAAATCACACTGACCTATTGGTATTTATGTAACGCATATTTATAATGAATGGGAAACAGTATATATACATTTACCTTCCGCAACTTCCATGTATTAAGGAGCCTTAAATGGGTACCGGATTTTTCTGGGAAAGTAAAGCGGCGCGGGCGTAATACCGACCACATTACCCCGAAAATCATATGTCGAAGGTCAGTAACATATATGGTTACTAACACCATATTCTCTATACGCCACTTGGCGTGACGGGGGTACTTTACTTTACTTTTTAATTTTATGTATTAAGGATGCATCAAGAAGACTTGCCCGTCTTGCATTTATGTGGAAGCGATCAAATGGCGGCTCTGTTTTCGTCTACGCTGTTGTGATTATCGAACTCAGTGTATATTTCACTGCAGAATGTGTCTTCTCTATATAAACATTAACATCATATAATACTAAAAGATTATAGCCACGTTCTGTTGACCTCATCGTGTCTTTTGGTATGGGAGAGACTAAGCGTCTGTGGTCGCAATAGCAGGGTCGGCGCACCTACTGCTGACCAAGATCGTGCAGTTCCCCCTACTGGGGAACTTCCCCAGGAACAACCTCTGTCAAGACACTGGCTAACAGAAGCTAGGATCATCGCCTGGGACTAGAAGAACTATGAGACTGGGATGTCAAGTGATCTTTAGATCCTCCACATGGTTTAGTAAAGGGCACCCTGCTAGCATCAACTCGTGGCTTTATCTCAATAACAATCAATGACAGTATGTTTTGGTATAATGTTGAATAAATTAACAGATTTTAGGTGTCCAACAAATGTATATCTCTAACATTAATTGATTTTCTTTTGTATTTAAAGATTAACATTACAATTAAATCGACCCTGTCCATGTTACTGGACTTATTTTCCAAGCAAAAAATATTGACGGTAGGGACTACCACATAGAAATGAATCTACACATTGTCAGACACTGGATGTAGAACGATCTTCTTCCAATCCCGGACCTTCATGCCTAGTAATGGATAATAAATCTTATAACATTGGTGTGTCCGCGGAAGACAAACTACCAATTGTGTCTAATACAAAAAATCAAGTTAGGACATTTCTTGATAAGAAAAACGTCAAATTCGACGACACATATTTAAAACCCTAGCTGTTGTAGCTTGTAGAGAACACAAATAAAACAAAGGCATCTCATATTGACACAATGATTGATTTTGCCACTCTTCTCTTCGACTCCCTTCATATCACTCGCGCCTCAATCCGACCGAGCCTGCTTGGGCTAAAATCAAAGAACAAGTAGAAGACCAGAACAGGACATTTAAAATGTGTGAAGTTAAAGTTCTGACAAGTGTGCCCCTCTAAAAAAAAGGCATTCAGTTCTGGAAGAAGTGTGTTGCAAATATGCTCCGGAAGGGAGATGATTACTGGCAAGGAGATGAGTTACAATTTTTTCAGCCATTAACTATTATTAACTTATTGTTCAGCCATTAACCATTATTAACTTATTGTTCAGCCAATAACCATTATTAACTTATTGCAAACGACATATTCGGAATGATGGAGACCATATTGTGATTACAGGCCGAATAACTGCATGGGATGGTTAAGCGTATGTAGAGCAAATGGTTAAGTGTGTGCAATGACAATACATATATTAACATACACAAATGTGTCTACCATAATCCAATTTCGGGAGCTGTTAGGACACACTGTTTTCTAATGGTGACCAAATGGCAGGAAAAATTGTAGCAAATTGGAGTCATATTTATGTTTACACATAACGGACAACACACACACTTACTTAATCTTTAAAAGTATTGTGTTTGAACTGAACATTAACACGTTTACTGTAAAACTTAAATTTGAACCAACTTATTTGTAATGGTCCTAAAACATCAAATGAATTTATCGATGGGCAAAATCTGTTGTATCTGTGGAATTAAGAATAGCAATAATTTTTGCGTCACTGGTATTCTAAGGATGCATGCATAAATGACTGTATCTATCAGGCAGCTTTCATGAACATCTAAAAAAAAACATGCTCTCCAACGGATTTATTTACCGCCAAAGCATCATATCCCACCTTTCTTTGATCTGAACGGTGAAAGTCCATGAGATGTGATGCGACTGTGACGATCATGAGATCCTTCAGTGTAAATGACTATCTCACACTCATGTAAATGTTTATAGATCAAGGCTTGCACCTCTTCCCTCACGATCACATGGTTTTGTTGTCTATATTCTCTGTTCAAATTGATACAAACAGAAAAAGGCTCTCGTCCCAGGTTCAATGACCGGAAGTCCACAAATATGTAGCACAATGTTATCAGCTCGAGTCATCCATAATTTTACTATTATTACCTGATGCTTATATATGATGATGACCGGTAGATCAGAACAATTACTGACCATGCAAGTCTATACATAATACTTATCACGTGTACATCGCCAGAACACATGGCCACGAATACAGTTCACATTAATTATGTGTTGTCTATATATTCTACTGTAGAAGTGAGTTACTTTGCTGTGTTGGCCTCTGATAAATTCCTCGTTGGTCTTGTTTAGCTAATTCAAGGAACTCTCAACATTCTTCCGAGAAATCCCATCGCTGTGGCCAACAATCGTTTCTTTTTTAAATTTGTTTTTCTATTGTCCATGATTCACTTCCATAAGTCAGACTTAGCTCTAAATCAGGGATGGCCAATTTCTTTCAAATGGCGGGCCACTTTTTTATTATTTTTTTTTTTTGTGGCGGGGCACACACATAACAACATCAATACAAATAAACTTGGCATTTGTTTTAAGGTAATATTTTTTATGTATCGTCATTATTTGCTTACATAAATCATTTTATTGCAACAGAGTTAAAAATGCCTAGTTGATTTATAAAATTGAATACAATTTGCTATTTATATTGTTTAACAAACATATTGTAGTTATGTCATTTTAAAGTTGACATGTAACAAACCTTAATGAGAACAATGTGGAGGTTCATGTGCAGCAACAAGTTCATCAAAGTCAATGTGTAAAGATGATGATGATATTCGTAATAAATCCTGAAGGTGGCCATCAGTGAGTCGGTTTCTTTGTGACGATTTAATGTCCTTCATTGTTGAAAAAGCGCATTCACATATATATGTGCTTCCGAACATAGAAATAATTTTCAAACTGAAATCACTCAATGCGGGATATTTTTCCTGTGGCACAAGTTTCCAAAAGTCAACTCCTATCTCCATCCTTGATTGGAAAAAGGGGTCACTTTGGAGGTTACATAACTCCAACTGAAAAGTGTCATGTTGTTGGAAAATGTCACACTTCATAGGGTTGTTAAACAATGACAGTTCTGATCGTATACCACTGAAGTCAGAAAATCGTTTATTGAATTACACCAATAGTTTGTCTAACATTAATACAGAAAATTTGAAATCAGTGTCACTGCGCTCCTCAATCAATTCTTTGCACGAAGGAAAATGAATGAAGTTTTCTTTGGCCAGGGTAAATCTAAAAACGTTTAGTTGACTTATAAATCCATCTAGGTGTCCTACCAAATCTGAGCCTGTTTGGGAACGTCCCTGTAGCTTCACGTTGAGTTCATTCATGTGCTGGGTGATATCAGTTAAAAAGGCCAATACGCTGTTAAAATGTGGATCAGACATTTTTCTGATCAGTTCTTTGTTGGTATCATATTTCTCTAAAAACTGCTTTATCTAGTTTCTCAAAGCAAAAAACCGCCTCAAACAGTTCCCTCTGCTTAGCCAGCGTACTTGTGTATAAAGCACCAAATCGCCATATTCCGCCTCAACTTCTGATAGAAAATGTATAAACTGTCGGTGTGTCAAAGGCCGATTCCCACCTTTTATTAAATTCACACACTTTATTTCAGTTTTCATAACATCCTCCACGTCTAGAATCTTGCCACACAGAGCCTCCTGGTGTATAATGCAGTGTAATGCTGGGCAATGGAGTCCTCTTCTACCTCTTTTCTCTTTCACTGATACCTAAAAGGTGTCGTGGTTTATATCATTTGCTATATTTGCTATTTCATATATTGTGCTGCTCGAATTGTCTGAATTAGTGATTTTCCTTTGTTGTTACATGTCTATATCACTGCATCTATCCATCTTCTTCTGGGTCTTCCTCTTGGTCTTTTCCCATGAATTCTCGAGAAGAACGCCCTTGATGGTGATTGGTAAGGATTCATTCTGACCAGGTGGCCAAACCATTTAAATTGATGTAGTTCTATATATTCTTGGCAGGGTTTTGTTCCTACTATTTTTCTTATGGTTTCATTTGGTATTCTATCTCTTCTTGTGTTGTTTGTTACTTTTCTGAATGCAATGGAGTCACCGTCACATAATCATTTATTTTTATTTCGCTATCTCTGCGATTACAACAAACGATGCCATTAAGGAAGTTGTTTGTTTTGTTGTTATTGTAGTAAAAACAGATTTCTGAGCACTAACCTTTTTCTTCAAATCGCACACAAGTGTAGAACGTATTGTACCAATGTAGTCCTTGTATTTAGCTGTGTGATGCTGTGTGTAATGCCGTTTAAGAGTATACTCTTTATTTACAGACAACACTTGAAAACACACAAGGCACTGCGATTTGCTATCCTTATTGTTGATAAATAAAAAAATCATGTTCCCATTACTCATGAAAAAATCTGATTTTTTTCATTTAATTGACGTTTATTGTTCATATTATATCACGACCGAAGCAACAGACAATGAAAACACATATTACAACAATAGCGCTGTTTCCTGTTAAAATGGAACTGTTCACTGTAACTCGTCAAAATCAGAATAATCAGATCTGATATATAATTTTGACTGATGAAAAGAGGTTTGGAGAGAAAGAAACAAATTAAAATAATTGTGAGGTGAATGTGTTGGGGTGGAGGAGGTGGGTGACTGACAGTATTTCTTGGCGGACTCTGTTTGAACTCACCGAACCGAGAGTCGGCTCTAGAACCATTCGTTGGCTTCTTCCTTTGTTAAAGTCGGTCGCAGGATGATCAAAAGGAAAAAAAGGATGGGCCAGGAATGACGGGAAGTCGACGTTAAACTAACTATTAAAGTGTTCCGAGTTTTAAACATAGGTCTACTAGGGAATATTTGAGTGAGCTTTCTCCACGGTAAAAGTTAATGTAACAAATTTTAAAACAATTTTACCCAGACCATTTTCCACAATGCAACCTGATTTTATTTTTTATCCGCCACGGGCCTCAAAAAGGACGTAGCGGGCCACTTGTGGCTACCGGGCATCTAAATGACCATCCCTGCTCTAAATAGCATTGATGAACTCGCTTTCCCACTTTCATTGACATACATTTGTTTTGCACAATGTTTCTTTCTATGATGTTTGGCTGTGCCATCATATTTGACATTCTCTACATGTTTCAGTTGCCCCGATGATCTTTATCCTTTATGATGGTGACGATTGTTTCTTCGGTTCCTTCTTTCACTGCTTCTGTTTTCTTTGCAAAGTTTCTGTTTCAGGGGCAAAGAAATATTTCCACTTGAGTGGAAGAAACAATTATAATACTATTATCATCATCAAGTACCGGGCCTAGTGGCGTAGGTGATCATGTCTCTCCAGAACTTTCGATCTCGGCAGCTATTTATCATTTTTGTTGTTGATCTTCTGCCAAGCCATTCTCTTAAGCTGTCTGTTATTTTTTCTCTTTGCTTCCCTCTATCTCTTCGTCCCTCAATTTTTTCCAGTTGTTCTCTTCTCATTACATGGCCAATAAATGATGATTTTCTCTTCCTAACATTGGAAATTAGCTCTCTTTTTGCTTTGACCTCTCTCAGAACATCTTCTTTACTCTTCTATAATACTATATAAAGTGTTAAATATATGTTCTTTTATTTTATCTGATACTTTTAAATGCAGCTTTCTCGGTTGGCCTTAATGCGGATGTTGATGCTAGACAACGGCCTTTTAAATTCAACATTGAATATGTGAACACGAATAATACATTCAGATCTAACAATTCCAGTTTGTTCAGGGCCCCTAAGGTAAATATATATATATAAATTACACTAGGGCAATTAGCTAGATAGTTAGCAATTTAATTAATTAATTAGTCACAATATTTAGTCAACTAGATAGCTATTTAGTAATTTAATTAGTCAATTAGCTAGATATTTAGTTAGTAATTAAATTAATCATTTGGTCACTTAGTCGTTAGCTAGATAGTTAGTAATTGAATTGTTTATTTGGTCACTTAGTTAGTCAGTTAATGTGTCGATCTCTTACTTTCACAGAAATGCATTATACTATGTCCAATTTCACATAAAAGATACATCAAAAACAATCATCTCGCTCGTTTTTATTGATTATTTCAATGCATTATACGATGTTCAATTTCACACAAGATACATCATTAGAATAAATTCTCTGAAATAACAGTAATTTAACGAACTATAGAACTTGAGTAGCCAACTGGCTCACACCACTGACAAAACAACCCTACCGTTCCAAGGGTTTCAGCCAACTGGCTCGCACCACAAACAACTTACAACTAAAAAATAAAAAACTATTTTAAAGGCTGTTAGCCAAAAGAGGCTCACGCCATTCGGAGAGACCAGTCCGGTCCCCATGCTAGATCAACTCTATCTGTCCAACGCTTTCATTCCCCACTCACTCTTTCAGCCTCTCGTTGCACATGATTATCTCATAAATCTCGAGAATCACTTCGTTCCTTGAATGGATTTCATGCTCACCTTCACTTTCTCTTCACACGATTTTGCGTCTTTCTTACTCACCTCCCTGCATGATTATTCTACCTATATCTCTCTCACTCTCCCCTTATTTCTCCACCACTCCTTCCCTTTCTATGTCATTACCCCTTTTTACACACAGCCTCTTGCTCTTTCACTCCACACATACATCTTCTTTCTTGCTTTCTATCTGCCTATTACATTGCCCCCAATATTCAGTAGTCGTTGTCCTACCTAACGACTACCCGGTATCATCACCTACTACCATTGTGTTTCCCCCATCTTTGCTTAATCTTTTTAGGGAACCTCCTCCCCGATTTCTGATAGGGCCCCTACAGAACGCCTGGAGGCTGTTCCGCTATTTCATCTTTCCTTCTGTTTCCCCCGTTTTATTATAACTCTCATATCTCTTTATTTTCCTCTCCCTCTCCCTCCTCCGCTGTTTCTTAACTCTCCTCATTCTCCCCTTGTTCCTTACATTTCTTTTTCCTCTGGTGACTCTCCTGAGGATCACTCCTTTGTCTCTTCCTGACCAAGTTCCTATCTCTCTTGTGTGTCTCCATATTTGTATTTTCTCCAGTTTCCAATTCTCCTCCGCTTACTGCTTGTTGTGCATTATGTTCCCTGCGCACTAACATAACTTGTCTTTTTGGTATTGGCATATCCTCTTCCTCTGACGATGTCGCCCTCTCTCTTTGTACTCTTCGTTCTTGCCTCTGTCTGTACTGACTTCATGTATTTATATATGGTGCATCTTCTTCCGTGGTATATGGCGTGTTTCTACTACTCTCTTCTTGTTTTTAGTTCCGTTCGGTCTGTATTGCGTGTGTTTCCTCCCTTTCCGCGCCTCGTCTCTTTGTATCGGTATTCAATTCCTAGTCTTCTTCCCTTTCTGTCCTTTCTTTTGAATCTTCTTACCTATGCATAGTATATTTTCTTCGTGGTCTATTGCTCTGTTCTTGTTCGTTCTCTGACCCGAATGCATCATCTTTGCTGAAGTTCCTCCTATGCGTTCTTATTTCCTTTCTCCCATATATATGTTTAATCACTTAATTTGCCTCATCTGTTATTGTTAATAGTATATACCCTTCCTTTCACCTAGGACTAATTTTTGACGGCGCCGCTTGATTTTTATAATATATTTGATCCCCTACTATATAATCTACTACTTCTTTAACTTTATCCTTCTGCTGAGTCGTTTCTGCTCTTTTTAAATTCTTCCACACCATTGTTGTGTCTCGTGCATCTGTTGCATGATTACCCCATATATTTCTTCTACCATATGCCTTCTTCTTGGCCGTAACACATTATCTAGTGGCAACATTGGGTGCCTCCCATACAACAGAAAAAATGGTGAAAACTGCGTGCTCTCATTGTTGTTTACCCTGATTGCAGCTAAAGCGTTATTTAACTTCATATCCCATTCTGCTTCTTGACCTCTCATCAATTTTGAAATAATTTCATTCAACATACTATGTTGCCTCTCGTTCAAGCCGTTTGCCTGCGGATGGTAAACAGACGTCTTAATATGGTTAATATTTTTTTCGTAATGTTTGTGCAAACCTTTCACTTGCAAATTCACCTCCATTGTTCGTTAGTATACATTGTGGGCAGCAGTATCTTGCAATAAACTCGTTCAACAGTATAATATAATATAATGTCCATACTTATCTATTGCATAGAAAAATATTGTTTTTCCATACTCAACAAGGGTTCTGCTTTCTCCTTTAAATTTCTTGTCTTACACACTCTACATCTTTTCGTATATTCATCTACCGTCTTATATAAATTTGACCATTAATATTTCATTTTCAATGCGTCCAACATTTTATCCCTTCCCATATGTCCATTCTGTTCGTGATATGCTTTTAATACTTGCTCTCTGTACAATTTCGGGATACAAACTCTTGGCTGTACCTCATCATTGTCCCCTATATATAACATCACTCCATCCTTATCTATACTAGATTTCCCCCATTTCCTTTTTCTTCCTCTCTGTATATCCCTTATTATCTCTCCTAGCGCTTCATCCTTCATCTGTTCTCTTGCTATTGCTACTCCCTTCTCTTCTTCACTATCTTCCTGTTTACCCCCCTCATCCTCTGTTGTTCTGCCACTTTGTCTTACTTTGTTGGTATCTATTATACTTATCTGAAACGTTCTGGCATGCACATCCGTTCTTGAGTCATTTTGTACTCATCCTCCTTCTTGGGTAGTCTGCACAACCAATCTGTACATATATTCTTCGCTCCTTCTATGTACTCTATTTCTGCTCCACTGTATTGTAACGTTAACGACCCCATATCTATTTTTCTGTTTTTGTTCTTAATTGGTGCTTCAAGTATCGCTTTGAGTGGTTTATGATCTGTCCTAATCACTAATTTGTGTCCATATATATAACAATGCTGTTACTGAATTACATAATATATAGCATACGCCTCTTTCTCTATAGTAGACCATCTCGTCTATGTTCTGCTTAACTTGTGCAACAGAAAATATATCGGTCACTCCTGTATTTTACATGACCTGTTCCTTTAAACAGCTCTACCCTTTCAGGAGACATGCTCCTTTCGCAACATCTGACGTGTCAGTATACACAATCATTTTTCCCTCCTTGTTCGAGTGTGCTAATAACGGTACCCTTGTCAATCTCTTATTTATTGTGTCGAATTCTTCCTGACACTATGCTGACCATTTAAACTTCATAAATTTATGTGTCAATGTTGTTAAGGGTTCTGCCACTTCTGCAAACTTTGGTATAAATCTTCTGTAATACCCACACATCCCTAGAAAACTGCGCCCTTCCCTTACTCTTGTTGGTGGTTCCATTCCCCTGATCGCCTTTATTTTCTTCCTAACAGGTAATATGCCTTCCCTATTCACTACAAAACCTAACTATTTTACTTCCTTTTTTTTTAAAAATGGACATTTGTTTAATTTCAACATTATCTTATGTTGCCGTATCCTATCAAATACTAACTTAATGTGTTGTAGATGTTGTTCTTTGTTCATGTTGTGAAAATAATTATGTCATCCACATATGCTTGTGCGAACTTACCTAGCCCTTGCAGTACTTGATTCATCAAGTTCATATATGTTGCTGGTGATCCCTATAACCCAAATGTCATTACATTCCATGTAAACATTCCTATGCGTGTGTTAAACGCTACTTTATCTCTTATGTTCCATTTCACTTGGATTACCCAGTACCCGGACTTGCAATCCACCGTAGAGTAAAAATCTGTGACCTGAAATAATGACACTATATAATCCACTCTTGGTATCTGGTAACTGATATCTTTAGAGACTTTATTCAGAGACTTTATAATCACAATAAAACCGTTTGGTTCCATCTTTCTTGTACACTATCACAACTGGTGATGACCACTGGGATGTTGTTCAGGAAATTATTCCTGCTTTTAAATTCTCTTCTATAGTCTTCTCTACCACCTCCCTATCTTTTAATGCTGTTCTGTATGTTCTTATATTCGCTGGTTGTGCCGTTCCCGTATCTATTTCTAATTCTACCTTTTGTGTTCTTCCTAGGTCACAATCTGTTAAGGCAAACATGTCATGATTGCTTAACACTAACCTTTGTATTTTGTTCTTGTCACATTCATTTGCCTGTATTTGTTTCACCAATTGCTCTTTTCTTTCCTTCCTTGGTTTGACCGGTGTTTCCTTTGTATTTTTCCTCCATTCCCTGTTAGTTCTTATATCTCATTGGATAACTCTTTATTCCTCCTTACATCTCTGTCTTCCCCATCTTTCTTACTCCTGTCTTTCGTCTTTCCTCCTTCCTCTTCCCCCATTATTCTGCTCCATCCATCTTCCTTTCCATCACCCATTTCTTTGGGTTTCCCATATGTTGCTATTGATTTTCGCTGTCGTTTTTGTTAAATCTGCGCTATCACCTTCCCTTTGTTTATCTTTATCGTTCTCCCTGAATAATTAATTAACATTACTGTGAAATTATTGTCCTTATTCACCGTGATTATGCCATCTATCAACCTAATATTTGGTTCCTCCATTATTTCTGGTTTGGCCTTCGTAGTTTCCACTGACATCCCTGGCCTAACGTAATCATTCCTTCTTGTTTCCGCTAATGTGATATGCACTCTCTGCGGTTTTAAAATCACATCTTCCTTCGCTCTGGCTAGTATAGTGATATGGACGTCATCCTTCATTTGTACTTCTGTTTCTCCAATTTGCAATTTTTGAGTCCTGTAGTTTACTATTATCTTGTTTCTTTTCATCCAATATCTGCCCAATACCGTAACCCTGTTCATTCCTCTAACTACCATACACCTTTGCTCTATTCTACATTTCCCTATCTTAATCGGTATAATTGTCTCCCCTATTACTTCTAAAATTTATCCACTTATGGATTCAAGATTATTCTTTGTTCTATATAGCCTTTTCTTCCCCTGTAATGACCTATACGCACTTTCTTTTATTACGCTTACACTTGCCCCTGTGTCCACAATGGCTCTAAACTTCTGCTTATCTACCTGCACTACGCAGAATCACGGGTCCTCCCTTCTCCCATACATTCCAAATTGATCAGGTCTCTTATTCGTACTAAAAACCGCCTGCCTCTTTGCCTGTTTCCGTTTCCCGATACTTGATAGCTTCCTCTTTGTTCCTTGTCTGATTACCCTTTCTCGACATTGCCTCATAATATGCCCTCTTCTACCACATCTATAACATTTCCTTCTCTCTTGAATGACATTGGCTAATTGTCTATCTCTCTGCTCTCCATTTATTCGTCTTATATGATCTATTTCCGTAGGGCTATCTTGTGTACTACTTGTATTTGCTTCTCTATCTTGTCCCTGCTCTTGCTCAAATCTCCTCCTAATACTCATTTTCTATTGCTGCACTTATCGCTTGCGATATTGTCGTCACATTTTTCCTTGCTAACATTACATGTAAACCTGTGTTTCTTATTCCTGCTATGAATGTTCTACTAAGAGTTTACTTATCTGTTCTGTGTCTGCTCCTTGTCCAAAACCCTGCTCCGCCTTTTCTCTTATTCTTTCTCCATACTCTTGTATTATCTCTTCCTTTCCCTGCTGCGCCGCTGTCAGTTTCATGATCGCATGTTGCTCATCTCTAAATTTGGCATACCTTTTTGCTAAGTACACCCTAAATTCGCACCATGGCTCTTCTTTCACTTCCTCTATCCCCCTTCTAACATAATTTGTTACTCCTCCATGGCTGGTAGCTAATGCCAATTATTTCCATTCTTTTTGTTTTAAAACCCTTGCTTTTCCTCCAAAACTCGATTGAATTTAACCACTCATTGAACTTTTCTGGGTCTCATAGAAACAACGGAATTCTTCTTAGTACCTCCTGCATTTGCAAAATTGTTTCCTAGCTTTTCCACCGCATCTCCATTTTCTGCATAGCTTGTCACATATAACCTTCTTGGCTCATCCCTTCCATTTTGTCTTGATTGCTTCTTTAATTTTACTGCTACTTTCCTACTACCCTTATTTACTTCTATCTTTGGTATTCAATTCATCTAGAGTATTTCCTTTTAATCACTTATCGCCTTCTCCTTATGTGTTTATTTGACCTTTGGCTTTATCTAATCTCTTCTCTTTTCCCTACTATCTCACCCTTTCTTCATATTCTCTCCTCTCTTCTCTTACTCTCTCTCTTCTCTTTTATAATCTACCAATAACTTCTCACTTTCATATATATATTATCTACTTGCTTCTCTGTCAGTATCTTCTGAGTCAGTCTCTCTGTAACTCATGCGTGTGACTTTTGTTGTCATCAATGCCCCCTAGTCTGTGTTTATATATCAATTATTTCCTCATAAACATTTCACTTCCACCTAGTACCTATGTAACATTTTATATAAATCTTGCCTCAAACCTAATTTATCACATTTTTCTCCTTGTCACAAACTCTCACTCCTTTCCACACACACAATTTTACATGTGTGCCTATATTATAATATCTGGTTCACGAGACACAATTCCGGTATCTCTCTTTTCACTAACTCACATTTCCACAAAAAAGCAATGTTTATTATTCAACACATAATACTTCTTTTCTCTCATATATATTATTGTGTGGTATAGCCTCCATGTGTGTTCTCTTTTTCACCAATTCTTACTCCTTATCACTACATATAATCTTTTGTCTCATTTTGTCACTCCCTTTAGTCTCTACCTTCATATTTCTCTATTCTATAAAAAAAACTGCATCGGACACACACGATTGCGATAACCTTTTCCTCAATCTGTCACTCCTCCTGCCTTAGTTATCTCACTACTTTCTGCCTGTTTCTTAAATAATGCACCAAACACCTGTGGACAAAAGCAACACACCGTGACTATCCCTATTATTTCCCTGTATTTTCCCCCAGCAATGTACTTCTTTCTCTCCCTGATAAGTACCCATCTGTGGAAAAAAATATACAACAATACATATCCCTAATCTTGCCCCTGTTTATTAATTCCGTCTCCCGCTGTGGACGAATACCATGCGATTGTAAATATCACACATCACATTATTTTGTCTTTCTACTCATTAAACCTCTAAGAAATAACACAATGCAATGATCCTCAAACACTTTCCCCCTGTGTGTTCCTCTAATTAATTACCCCAAGCAAGCTGTGAAATAAACAACAATACACTAATCAGCCAACATTTCAGACTGTTTGTTCCTCTCATTAACTACACCAACAACCTGTGGAATAAGCACAGTGCAATAATGAACACATATTTTCACATTGTTTCTCTATTTACTTAACCCCACTTTACTTATTTTACCCCTAATTCTTGACGATCCTTTGATTTCTGTCCTCCACTGTCTCTGAATGTTCTATTACTACCCAAAACTCTCAGTTCTTATGCATCACCGTTCTACCCATCCCTCTTTACTGTGTTGTTTGCTTTAGACCACCTGCATTTTTCCTCCCTTACTTACGTCTTGGGAAGAATCACTACCGTCGTTCAGACCATGTTACACTTCGTCTTTAGGCCTCTGTGGTCTTTGTTTCAGTGACTTTTCCAGCCTGTAGTTCTGCGCATGTCGCGGCTCCATTGTAACCGGCCTATGCCGCTCGAAACAATTTACTATGGTAACAGCATATGATGTTTTGGTTGGACCCGCAATGAGGCAATTGCATAATGTAACAGGAATGTGCCTGTTGCGCCTCGTCGTTGCATCCCGCCGTTCGTTAGTCGCCCCTAGACCATGAGTACCCCACTGCAACAATCGATTGAATAAGACCAGGTCTGAATGAAAAACAACATAAAATGTATTCATTTAACAAAATTCTTACATTGGTGATAGACCTCTTGCTCGTTTCACTCGTCCAGTGACTCTGCACCGAGCGTCCCCAATAGATCAAATGTGTCGACCTCTCACTTTCACTAAATACATTAATCACTGTTCTTTTTTACATAAAAGACAGAATCAGAAACAAGCCTCTCGCTCGTTTTCATTGCCAGTGACAACCTCACTGTGTCTCACAAATAGATTAATGTATCGAACTCTCACTTTCACAGAAATGCATTATACAATATCTAATTTCACATAAACTACTGCGTCAGCGCAAGCATCTCGCTCGTTTTCCTTGCCAGTGACAACTTCACTGTGCTTCACAAATAGATTAATGTGTCGATCTCTCACTTTCACATAAATGCATTATAATTTGTCAAATTTCACATAAAAGACACATCAGAAAAACGCATCTCGCTCGTTTTCATTGCCAGTGACACTGTTCCAGTGTATCTTATTTCACGTAGTCCCAATAAATGTAAACCCATTATTTTCATTTCCTCTTTGATGTTTTCCAGTTTTCCCTTTTACATTAGTGTTCTTACTTTCCAAGTACCTATCTTTAGAATATGTTTTACTTGTATCATGCTTACATTAGTTTGAAGACGATCGAGTATCACCTGTTGCACATGATGTCCCCTACCGAACGAGGGTATTCTATTGGAATCCCCCTTAACGTTGTTGTCATGAAATCTATTATTGTGGCGACTCGTGAGTGGTTTTTCTGTTGCCTTCCGCCGGTTTGTTTACGGTTGGCTCCGCTAGCCTTTGACTAAAAGTCTCACTCACAAGGCAGTGGGGTTGGTATACTTCAAAGTACCATCCCTTAGCCTATTACTCTATTCTTTAAAAGCAGCAGGGCAGCCTCACGTTGTACTGTCTACTGCATAAAGCCATCATCATCATGTGCCATACCTGTTGGCGTATGTCATCATGTACTTCTACAATATTCAATCTAAGTGCATCGTATCAGTTTTGTTGTTGGCTGCTTCAAATGACATGACACCCAGATATCCAGTATTTTCTTTCTTTGTCGTCCGCGATATCTCTTTCCCTGTATTTTGCCAGGTGTAACCAATTATTCTAGCATTTCTCTTCCCGTGATGTGCCCGAAAAATGTTGATTGTTTTTTTCTAATATTTTTATAACCTCCCTTTTTGTGGATGCCTCTTTGAGAATTACTGCGTACAGTATCAGGTAAAATTAATCGATCTGACAGCAATCATCGTACCAATACGAAGAAAGGAAGTTAGTAAGAGAGACTTCAATCAATATAAACGTATCTTGCTTCTCAGCAATGTAAAAAATATATATAATGATCCTACTCTACTGATATCTTATTTCAATTTCTTTTTCAAAACATCACACTGCTGACATCTTATTTCAATTTCTCTATCAAAACCTTCACACTGCTGACATTTTATTTCAATTTCTTTATCAAAACATCACACTGCTGACATCTTATTTAAATGTCTTCATCAAAAGCTCAATCTGTTGACAGTTTAGATTTCTCTATCAAATATTTAATCTGTTGACATCTTATTTCCATTCCTCGTAATTCAAGTCTTTTAGAAGTCAAAAACATCACAATCTATGAACACAACATCAATATATTTAAGAAGACGAATCTAAATACCCAGAGAGTTTAGTAAAAACAAAACCGTGCAATTCACAAGTAGCAAAAATAAGCTGAAGTTGTTTATCAAATCATCGGGCAGATTTCACTAATGCTGTCCAACAAAGAGAAAACCGTGCAATAAAAATGTAATCTCCATCACACAATGTCCATCCCAACGTTGAGTCACCAGTGCTAGACCTGGACTGTAAACTGAAAAACAATGAGAAGAATAAATTCTACATAAATGGAATGTGTTTGGCCGTGACTGCAAACAGTCTGAGAGATTAGACCATTAGAAAATGTTTCAAAAATGTAAGTTAAGAATGATTCCTATCAACTAATATAAAAAGAAATAACAGATATAATAGTTTGACCACGTAGTAACATTGAAGATCAAGAAACAGCACATACAGCTTTCAACAAAGTTAATAGATCACTGGCACAAAGAGTTGTCCACGATGGCGGATCGATGAAGGTCGTTTTCATTTTGTCAGAAGTTGGATGAATAGTATTGTTTATTTATTGTAAAGGTTTTGTTTTGTGTCAAATAGCTTCTTTCGTGGCTGATTGTACCAATGTTTGACTAACACATTCGGGCACAGAATAAACAAGCCAGGCCCACTGATCCGCAGTGATTTCCATTTCTTTTTCCTGAGTCTTTTCTCTTTCATAGTTTGCCAAAGCACAGCCTCAAATGTTATTCCTTTTATACCAGGCTCTCCATGATGTGAACTCTCTTGCCATGGAGAAGTCATTCAGAGATGATTAATAAATATCTCTATATCGTAGTTTAGATCTGCCGATTTGTCTATTTTCGTGTATTAGTTCACCATACACTATTTTTTGTGTGTTAGGAATGCAGTTTTATTCAATTCACTGGACGTGTACTGGCAATCTTAATCAACGGACTAGGAAAACTAACAGCAGCATAGGTCAACAGAATAGTTAAAGACCCCAAACTATATCTTCCCTCGACTTCGAAAAACGCCGAAGTAATTGTTATCAGCTTTCCCGTTCAGAAACTGTTAATTCAATACAAATTATGTTGTCTTGTTTTTACAGGACGGGGTTTACTTTTTGCAAATCTTCACTAACTGTTACGAATACAGCAGATGTCATCTTATTCTTGTTGATGATAAAAGTGAATACTTGGTTTCTGCTAATGCATTTAGTAATGGTTACTATTCCAGTGCAGGTAAGCAGGCACAAATAAACGTCTGGTAGTAATGTTTTATGTATAATTATTTATTAATATAAATACTTACACTCACACATTATATTATCTTGTTATTACATTTTATTGTGAGCAGTTAATGGTTGTTGTTTTTTTTCTGATGGGGTGATGCGGTTTTTGATAATACGATGTATATCATTTATGTTATGATGGGGATTTAAGCTCTGATTTTCTTCTCGAGGAGGTGATTTGTAGAGCCCAATAAAGTGTAACAGATAATTCTTTAAATCAGTGAAATGAATACTTGGTTCCGTGGGTAACTCAGTACATTTTAGCTGATGTAAAGTGCACCGATAATGCTAATTATTTATGAATAATCATGTTAGTTTGCCTCCTCTAAATAGTGCCTGTGGTTCCTAGTAATAAACACGATTTATACAATATCTGAATTACGCTGTTGTTGATGTCGTCATTCAATACAGCTCTCTCATGTCGTGTCCTGTATTGTTTCTCTCATACAATGATATGTAGAAGCTAGTAAATAAAGAACACAATTTTCTTGTAATCATGTTTGGTTTATATCCCGCCACATTCTGTTTTATTAATTCACAACTTTATATTTCCTTTGGGCAAGACACGGTGATAACGTTAGACATAATTGTTGTACATTTGGCATTTTATAATGTTAGTGTTTCAATAATTTTAAATCTACACCTATTATGATGAAGACGATATGCACGTTTAGAAAATGATTGGCTGCTATTATTTAATGAATTTATTCAAAATGTGGTGGTCATGTAACTTTATTATTGTGGTATTCCATTGGGAGCCGCGATAGCTCAGTGGTTAGTGAACTTGACTACAAAGGACAAGAGGTAGGGTTCGATCCCAACTGACGGCTTCCGGTTCACCCAGCCTTTAATGGGTACCAGATTTTTTTTTCCTGGGAAAGTAAAGTGGCACGGGCGTAATATCGACCACATTACCCCAAAAGTCATGTGCTGAAGGTATGTACAATTTTTGGTCACTAATACCATATTCCCTATACGCCACATGGCGTGACGGGGGACTTTAGTTTAGTAGTTTTAGTATTATGATGAAGACGATAAGCAAGTTTAGAAAATGATTGGTTGCTATTATTTAGTGCATTTTTCAAAATTTTGTTTTCATGTAACTGTTGCATTACTGGTATTCAAATACGTTTACCAATAATTGCTGCATACAAATGTTAGTTTAGTATTTGTTATGGCTTTTTCACCAAACGTGACCAGTTAATTTTAACTAAATAAATTGTGAGATATTTTTTAAAATATATAAATAAATATTATTTATTCATGAAGAAGAAGCAGCGGCAACACCAATGGCTGACAAAAACGGACACAGATGGAAACATTATAAGAGCCGAGATGCCAAGGGCAATAGACATTCCATCTTGAACTACTTGTAGTGAGGACGCGCTTTTGGTGCGTTCCAAGATGGGGGTATGTTTTCACAAGTCCCTTGTCGATGAAACATAATGCCATTTCTGTGAGCTTCTGCACGATGAAAATCAAACGCTCACTGTGTCTCCACGTGCCGTAGAGCTAGCTGACTGGAGTTGGCCAGTCTATAACGTAGAAATTTGTTCTGGACAGTGCGACGTAATGAGTGCACGTGAGTCTAGACACTGCATCGACGTTTAGCGACCAAATCAATAATGGCGAGTAACTATTTAGATTAAGCCCAACAGACAACAACGAAAGAGGAAAACAAGAAAAGGTAAACGTTCTGGTATGAAATTGTCGAAGTGTGCTATGCCTAAAGTATGCACGCATATATTGGAACTTTGAATCCATCAATTAACGACGTCCCAATCTTGTAAAGCTTCTGTGCGGCATCGATACAATGATTTTGCAAGAAACACTTCATGGCGATAGGGCAGTTAGAGTGTCCCTGGATTTCATTGTTTCTCAAATAGACCGCACCTTGGACAGGCCATCCTTGAGCAAAACAATAGGGCGGCAGATGAGCTTACTATGTCTGCTTGGGACAATGCAGCATTGCAAGTACATGTGGTTCAGGTGCAGATCCCATTTCATTTCGTGGTTGTAAATATGTACATCTGTAATGGAAAGGTGGACACACAACAGTGGCAGAAACTCTTGTCGTTCGAGGAGGAGAACGTCAATTTCTAAGGGTAAACTTTAATGCAAGAGGAAATCAGTGAGGTAACGTCACAATCAACAAACAGGGAGAAGACCTAGAGAACGCCATGCTGTCCGTCGATTTAGTGTGCTTGATTGATGGAAGGGCAACCAGATTTCCCTCTCAAACAAGGGGACTCTGATAATGTCATAGACCTGGCACTTGTGTCTTCTGCCATCGCACCAGTTTGCAGATGGAGTGTACTGCGATTCCATGGAAGTGATCACTATCCATGTGTCTTCCACATTGAGAAAGGCAGAAATAGAAACTAGATAAGCAAGCTCCACACATTCCACTATGAGAAAACAAATCATGGCGTCATTAGCAAAATCAGACAAATAAAACAGGGCGCCCGTCGTAGGGGACAGGAGAGATTGACACAGCCGCCCGGGTGGAAAGCAGAAGTCGAGGAAGCTTGGTGGAAGAAGCGACAAACGGTCAAGACATGGCAGAAAGCAAGAAGGAATGGAAGAAAACAACCTGAGCTCCTGATGCGTCTGAAAGAAGAGGTCGATCAAAAAATGATGCACTTTACACAATGCGCTAAGCAAGCTAAGGGTGCCAACTGGTATGATTTATGTAAATAATAGTGATCAGAAAAATCGTTAGCCACCTTCTGGCGTCTTCAATAGATAATAAATGGCACAATACGACACAAAGGCATACCAGACTTCCAGAGCACAGAACAGTTATGGCACAAATCTGATAAAAGAAAAGGGAAGGACCTTTCTCAGAATTGTGTAAGAATGTAGTGGCGAAGATCTCAAAATCACAATCGATACCATTGGCGCAACACTTTAAGTGTCACACAACACAGCTCCTGGTCCAGATGGTGTTTGGTACGACGACATAGGCGATTTAGCTGACGACGACTTGTAAATACTGGGCAAGGATTTCAATGCCAGCATTCAGGGTGGCCAGATTAAAGAGGAGTGTCTACACAGCTACTTACTACCGCCACCGAAGCCAAACAAGGAACATTTTCAGATCAGTGCATACAGAATTATCACAATGCAGAACACTGCAGGCAAGCTACTGGAGAAAATGGTTGCCCGTGTACTCACCTTGAACAGAAACACTCACTCCCAACAACACTTGGAGGTTATAGATATAACAAAGAGACATGGCTCAATGTGACACTCTTCGTCTATAATGTCATCGATGGCTTCCACAAACGAGAGGAACCATGTGCTGCTGCTATAGATTTGGAGGATGCATACAACTGAGTACCATTTGAAAACCACATGCATATGCGCCTCAAAGAGGCGGTGCCCCTGCCTCATTAGACTGATGGCTGCAGCACTTTCAAAGGAAGGTAATACTCAGATGTGGAAGTTGGTCAACTGAGCCAATATCCATTTGTCCAGTGCTGCCACAAGGTTCACAATTGTCTCCAGTTCTATTTAACGTGTACACAATAACGATCACGTAACAACTGGTTGGGAGGGGAAGAACTATTACTTTTGCTGATGATATTCTGGTACATTGACAGGGAAGAGACAGAAGTGAAATCACCTCCACAATTCAACACGAACTCGATCGCATCTCTTCCTGGTGTGGAGTATCAGTTGCATTGGTTATTCTTAATAAAACATCAGTTGAATGGTTCTCACTTTATATTAATATCGTTAACACGGAAACACCGGTGGTACGAATGGGAGCTAATGAAGTGACCAGGGACAGGATGATAGCACACTTCGGAGTTCAGTTTGATCTCAACCTGTATTTTCTGGACCTCATCGACCATGTCATAACAAAATCTCGCAATGGTCGCCTTCAATGTCATGGCAGATGCCAAATTACCAAGTAGCAGAGGCTACTTATACTTAACCTTCTGTTCCAGGGACCGGACCTCCCACCAATAGAGTATGCCTGGGAATTCTTACTGTCAATATGAAGCAATCTGAGAACCTGGAGAAAATACAGAATGAAGAGATGCGCATTACCTTGGGGTTACCTAGGGACACTCCCTGTGCAGAAATGATGTATTTTCTTGACTTTTCAGCCATGGATAACAGTATCAAGATCTAGAGTGCACGAACGCATCTGAATATAAATGCAGATATGGAGCAGCCAATGTATCATGAGCTCAATACAGTGAAGGGTGTCAGGCTAAAAAAAGGGCAAATCATGGGTGAGCTGAGCAGAAGATCATCACATCAAACAGGTCTGTAGGTTTACCAATATCAACGCTGGCGAGAAGTGGACACCAGTGTCTACGTCATTATGGGGGACATTCTCGTGTATTGTCACACTCGACAGGAAATGAAGGACCAGAACTCAGTCGTCGTCAATGCGGAGGCCAACGGTCTTATCTGGGATAACACCGATAAGAAAGATGCAATCATCTATACAGGCGAATCTCTAATACAACAAGAAATGAATGCACGGGCATTTGCAGCAAGCTCTGCAGGCAGAATAGTCAAGGAAGACAGTGGTGCACACGTTATGACCACGAATAGCATGATGATGGTGGTTATGGCAGTGACCAAAACATTAATCTGGTTGGAATCACAAGACTACTTCCACGCCTGTATACTGAGTGATTCGATGAGCACGATAAGAAAAGGGCAGGCAGGCTCTGAACGTATGCAATGGGTAGAGTCATTGTAGAAGTCAAACATACGTAGGCTCACGTGTGTCTACGTCCCAGGATATGCCGCAGAACGTGAAATAGGTGAAATAGGGGACTTGTTGGCTAACTGCTCTATTGTTGAGTGCGGTCAACCGCCGGGCGGACATCATCAATGCCCTCCGCGAAGTCGGAAAGACATAGGACTTCGGCAACCATCAGTCTACGTCACTCCTTTGGGCAAAAGAGATGAGATTTATGATGGGTTCAGCCAGAAACGAGAAACTTCGTGTGCGTGTAAGAAGACTAATCAATCGACACAGGACTGGAATCGTCAGTCGCTGAAAGCTGGGATACTCTGCGGCGTGGATCTGAACACGTATGGGCATGTTCACACTGCAATAATGATGACCCGGAAATAACTCAATATCATCTTAGACTAAGAATTATGCTAGATTGACGTGGTGAAAAGCAAGAACTATTTATTCTAAATATATCCAAAAAGGCTTTACTTTTAAAAGCAGAAACGTGAGAGATATGCTAGGACAATACCGGGTAAACATTAAAATCGGCATGGGATCTACAGTAATAGATCTTGAGTTATATTAATTAATTTAATTTAAACCCCCAGTACACAGACCTGAGAAGGACAATGTGGTCCACACCTAACTCCCTGCAAGAGACACTATAATGGGCACCCGAATCACTTAAACAGACAGCTGCTTTCATAAGAAAGTCAGGAATCCTACTCTGAATGAGCCCTGGTCGCAGACGAAGAAGAAGAAACATCTTCAATTAATTAGAAACAAATGTTAAAACATTTTGAAATTCAATGCACGTAAAGAATATGCTTTTATAAAGACAATAAACAGTACTATAGTGCGTTCATAAATTAATGAACACGTTTACTTTCGATTTGCACGAGAACTACCTTTTATATCACAATGTTTCTGTGCAGCTTTGGAACATCCATGATGTTATATAAATAATTGTTACTCTTAGACATTTGATCTTGTTTGCAAGATTCCTTCTTTAGGCTATACTAAAATCAACCTCACAGAATTATACATAGTTTTAACGGATCTATGTTTCTTAGCAGTGTTTTTCCAAAAATAGTTTTATTTTCACATTTTCACAAGACAGACCGAAGAAATACAGATTCTTGTAAAAATTCCGCGCAAAAATAAAATTCGACATTCAGTTGGAACCGGTAAGCAGTAACGGAATATCCTATTTATGTCAAAAAGTATTCTCTTCTTACTGTGAAGTTACTGTCGTTTAATGTTGGCGTCTAAAACCTGACATTTATATCAAAATGATGAGTTTGAAATACACATTTGTGTAGCTATGTAGAAGGTTAAGACTTTACTATACCAGCACTTCCGCAGGGATTCGAAGATGAGTCATTTATATTGCCATATTCATGACCCAGAAAGACGAACATAATTATGCTTGATCTGGATAAATCTTCCTTTTCCAGTTCGATTAGACAAGGCAAGAGTGCACTCATGGAAATAAATCACAAATTGTAAAAATCCTCAAGTTTCTGTTATATTTTCCTGCCTATTGTCCATGTTTCTGCACCATACATGAATGTTGAGAAGATATAACAGATTGCTGTTCTTAGTGTTAGCTCTGGTGTTATTTGTTTTATTGTTTGTATATTTATTTTCTGCCATTAAAATTACTTTTTTTGCCATTCCTCTTCTTTTCTTTATTTCATTTTTACATTTTCCATCACTGTTTATATACATAATCTCTGTGATGTATTTAGATATGTGCTCAGTTTATAGATTGAACAAGCTAGATGGTAGGATGCATCCCTTCTTGTACCTCTTTTTATAACAATAGGTGTAGAGCTCTCTTTGTTATAGTTTATTATTGTTGTTTGCTTTAAGTATATAATGTACATTAGTCTTATGTCTGTGACATCTAGAAGTAAATCTTGTAGAAAGTCTATACGTTATTTATGGCGTATTCTATCCAAAGCGTTGGTGTAGTTTATGAATCAGACATAAATTGGCTTTTTACTAATTTTTACTTTTAGATTGATGTTTAAATGCAGAATATGTTGTTTTTTGAAGAATTGTTTTTCCTAAATTGAAATTGTTGTTATATTCAAATATTGATTCTATTCTGAATCCTTCCTTGTACAACTGTTATCATGATTTTTGTTACATGGCTCATTGTTCTAAAATCACTGCGTTCATATTTATGTATATGTGTATGTATAGAGGTATATATGTTCACCCACGGTTGCTTATATATTGGAAGGAATACTTGTCGATTACGACGAGGTAATCAAATATGCACCAAGAAATAAAGTTCCAATGATAGATACCATTCCAGAGTAGAGATTGCATCAGCATCAGAAGAAACAGGGGTTAAATGGCTGCACAAAATATTTAATGCGGAATGGTACAAACCTCAGAATACTGGCACAGACAATCATCGTACCAATATGGAGACAGAAGAGGCAGAAGATCAAAGCACAACACAACAAGACTTAATTAACGTTGGGTGAACTCCAGACCCAATGGCTAACAACAAAACATATGGATTGGCGGGTTGTTAGAAACAATAGGAATCATAACAGCAGCAGAGGCGAACATTAAAGCAAAATACCGCAAATTATATATCCCCTCAACGCTGAAAGGCAATTGAGGATGAAAAGATGTAGAAAAAGAAGTATAAACGTTGTCGGTGGAGTTATAGTTAGAGCTAACATATATAATATCCATCAACATGTTTCTAGAACCCTTCCACCTCTGTTTTGGCTCTCCCATTAGCTGATCAACTACAGCGGGTATCCAGCGCGGACTAGTTAGCGTGTACCATGTATTTTGATTCTGGCCAAAGCGCATTTCACAGGGAAGAGATTTTTATTTTTTGTATTTCCCATTCTAGTTCGAGATTATTTTGTTTTAGATGTTTCATTATTATGTAGCTATCTTGTACTAATTTTAATTCCTTTCATATTTGTGTGTGTGTATCGTTTGTTGTTCATGCTGACTGAGGGTCTTTTGAGCAGAAACGTCGTTCATATTTGGGTCGTCCATCCACTACGTAAAGTTTAAGCCATAACATTTTCTTTTCTAACTTCTCCTGCTACATAGATTGTCATGCCTTGTAACGGATAATGCATCACACCACAATGCACATCTTTTTTGGAGTAATGTGGTCAGCATTACGCCCATGCCACTTGACTTTCTCAGAAAAAAACATCCGGTACTCATTTAAGACGAAGAGAAACTGGAAGTCGTAAATCAGGCTCCCTCCCGACTTCTTGTCTTTAGTAGTCCAGTTCACTAACCACTGAGCTATCGTGGCTCCCTAATGGTGGCCGAAGAGCAAGACTAACTGTAGCAAATCATGTTTGCGATTACACATAAAGGGCAACACACACAATTAATTGACCATTAAAAGTATAATGTAGATACGCCTTTGATTACACGATTTGAACTGGCAAATAACATTTTTACTGTACAATCTAAACTTTTAATAAACTTATTTGTAATGGTCCTCAAAGATCAACGGAATTCGCCGATGTGTACAATCTGTAGTTTCTGATGAATAAAGAATAGCAAAATGTTTGCGTCTTGGATATTCTAAGATTAAAAGCAAAAAAGTCACCTTCGAACTAACATCTAACTTTCCCGACAATCTAAAACAAACGTGTTCATGAATTTATGAACAGACAGTATTGTTGGTATTAGTTATAGTCGCCTTATTTCTTAAGAAAAATATCATTTGAAGCGATTTAAATTTCTTACAATTTTTCTACAATATCAGAATACTAACGTTCCGAAAATCACGTAGGTGTGAAGTGATTATTGTCTGTGGAAATATGTATACATATATGGCCCATTTCGCCTTGTCAGACGGTCTAGTGGAGGCTGTTGAGTATTATTTGGAGGATTTGTTTTTGCCGAACAGCTTTTATCGAGACTAATTCTACCAAAGTTTGACAAACAGACACGCTACAATGAACACGTCAGGCCCACTTATCCACAGGGATTTCCATCCTTTTTATGAGTCTTTTCTCTTCTAAGTTTCGTCAGTCTCAAATGCGGTTATACCATTCATTTTAAACGCTCTCAATGATGTGTGATTACTTGCCAGATGCTCCCAGTCATTTTCTCTAATGGAGAAGTCATTCAGAGATGATTTACAGATATCTCTATATTGTAGTTTAGGTCTGTCGATTTGTCATTTTCCGTGTATTAGTTCACCATATAGTATTTGTTTGGGGATGCGTTTTTCCTTCATTCGCTGGACGTGCCCAGCCATCTTAGTTTTCGGCTTCTGAGCATCGACATGATTGTTGGGGTCTTAGCACGTTGCAGGACAGTTAAGTTGGTTATTTTGTCCTGCCATTTGATGTGCATCTTCTGCGGAGACATCGCGTGTGGAAGACATTTCGTCTTTTTTCGTGATTTGAGTTTTTGTCCAGTTTTAACATCCATACAATAGTGTACAAAGCACACAAGTTTGCTATATTAAGAGTTTGGTCTAAAGTGTTAGTTTCGTTTTGTTCCAGGCACTTTCTGTGAGTTTGCCGAAAGTCGTATCTACTTTACTATTCGAATGATTATTTCATCATCAAGAGAAGTGATTTGCGTAATTGTGGATCCAAGATACGTGAATTTCTGAACTGATTCCAGTGGACAATCTTCTCAAGTGATTAATAGAGGTTTGATATCGCCTTGATATAGTATTATTGTTTTCTGAACTAATTGACAGTGAAAAACGTTCGCATGCTTTGTCCAGTTTGTTGATCTGCGAATGTATGGTGCCTTCACTATGAGCGACTAGGGCAGCATCGTCAGCACATACAAGTTTTGGAAGGCATAGTTTAGAAGAGCAGCAAAAACATGTCAATAGAGATGAGGGCGAGGTCATATCCTTGTTTCACTCCGTTGTTGACTTTAAAACTCTCTGATGAACTTCCATGAAAGTGGATTTTAGCATTCATATTTTCATGAAAGGACATGAGCTTAAGTAATTTATATAGGCAGCCTTTGCTTTATCACACGCTGAAGAGCTTATCTCTATTTTCTTATATATATATATATATATATATATATATATATATATATATATATAGATAAATTATCGCCAGATACATAAATTGACACCCGCATTGTTGAAAATGCTACCACCCTCGCCGATCTATGTAGGCGTGTTTGACAAAGCTGCAAACTGACAATTAAAACATAGGCCACAGTTTACAATGCCTGCAAGGATAGTATCATTCTTTATGATGACGATGCATGGACAACTTATGCAAAGCAAGATATAAGGGTAAATACAATACATATGTAATGTCTGTGCCGTTTTCTTGGTATCACATGGAAGGACAAAGTGGCATACGTGGAGGTTCTCACTTGCAAAGACCTCCCTAACGTGGAGGTCCTCACTTGCAAAGACCTCCCTAACGTGGAGGTTCTCGCTTGCAAAGACCTCCCTAACGTGGAGGTTCTCACTTGCAAAGACCTCCCTAACGTGGAGGTTCTCACTTGCAAAGACCTCCCTAACGTGGAGGTTCTCACTTGCAAAGACCTCCCTAACGTGGAGGTCCTCACTTGCAAAGACCTCCCTAACGTGGAGGTCCTCACTTGCAAAGACCTCCCTAACGTGGAGGTTCTCACTTGCAAAGACCTCCCTAACATGGAGGTCCTCACTTGCAAAGACCTCCCTAACGTGGAGGTCCTCACTTGCAAAGACCTCCCTAACATAGAGGTCCTCACTTGCAAAGACCTCCCTAACGTGGAGGTCCTCACTTGCAAAGACCTCCCTAACATGGAGGTCCTCACTTGCAAAGACCTCCCTAACGTGGAGGTCCTCACTTGCAAAGACCTCCCTAACATAGAGGTCCTCACTTGCAAAGACCTCCCTAACGTGGAGGTCCTCACTTGCAAAGACCTCCCTAACATGGAGGTCCTCACTTGCAAAGACCTCCCTAACATAGAGGTCCTCACTTGCAAAGACCTCCCTAACGTGGAGGTCCTCACTTGCAAAGACCTCCCTAACATAGAGGTCCTCACTTGCAAAGACCTCCCTGACGTGGAGGTCGTCACTTGCAAAGACCTCCCTAACATGGAGGTCCTCACTTGCAAAGACCTCCCTAACATGGAGGTCCTCACTTGCAAAGACCTCCCTAACATAGAGGTCCTCACTTGCAAAGACCTCCCTAACGTGGAGGTCCTCACTTGCAAAGACCTCCCTAACGTGGAGGTCCTCACTTGCAAATACCTCCCTAACGTGGAGGTCCTCACTTGCAAAGACCTCCCTAACATGGAGGTCCTCACTTGCAAAGACCTCCCTAACATGGAGGTCCTCACTTGCAAAGACCTCCCTAACATGGAGGTCCTCACTTGCAAAGACCTCCCTAACGTGGAGGTCCTCACTTGCAAAGACCTCCATAACATGGAGGTCCTCACTTGCAAAGACCTCCCTAACATGGAGGTCCTCACTCGCACAGACCTCCCTAACATGGAGGTCCTCACTTGCAAAGACCTCCCTAACATGGAGGTCCTCACTTGCAAAGACCTCCCTAACGTGGAGGTCCTCACTTGCAAAGACCTCCCTAACATCTACACTCTGCTCAAGCTAGGTTACCTTTGGAAATACTCTAAAGCTCAAGCTCATACAAGAATCTAACATATTTATAGAAAACGAATACACAGCGAAAGAAATGAAGAAAGAAAATAATTTCTAGGAGCCAAAAATTAATGCAAAATCCATAGCCAACTATGACTGACGGAGGCTACTATACATACATTAATGATTATTCCAAACATTTCGCAATAACTGATGTGAGGTTGTAATTGTACTTTTAAAAATATGTTTCTCTTCAGCAAATATAACTATCGAGATGTATTAAATAATTTCGCACCAAGAGTGAGTCAAATAAAAGTTCTGTTATTTAAAGAAAAAATTAAAAACCTTGATGCCTATTGTTGGTTATGATTTATACTATGTACTGAAGTTGACATTGAGTGATAAGATATGATATTATTACCATTTTAGGAAACGCTATTATTTTGGAGTTGAAAAAGAATAGTTTTTTACAAGCGATTGACACAGAAGAGGGACACTATTACGGGAGAACAAATGAAGTATACACAACATTCAGTGGATACTACATCGGACCCTAATGGAGAGAAGCTTCATATAACGTCATAAGTTACACGAAATCGCTTTGTGGCAGACACACAATTTGATGCTAATTTCTTTTCTTTCACAAATAAAAAAAAATATAATTAAAGTTAGTTAAGATTAACTACTTGTGTTTTATTGTTGATGTACGAGTGGTAAAGTTATACGTGAGTGTTTGTAACGTCAAGGACATTGTTTCTCGTTTCTTGATTAACACAGTTCTTAAACAGAGCTGGAAGAAAGTAAAGCATTAAGCACTGATCTATCACATTAAAATACGTAACTGTTGAAGTATGATTGAAAACAGCTTACTGTGTTGATGAAGACTTGTATTGAGGAGAGTATTTTGATAACGATTTAATGATATTATTTATAATAAAATGCCAATAAGAAAGTGTCTGTTGTCGTGAAGGTGATTTTTTGTTGTTAAGGGATTGTTCACTCTCAAACTAATCTTGACGATTAGGGACGGAGTTTGTGGCTCAAGCTTACCCCTTCTAGTTCTGGAAACTCGTAACTTCACACAGCTGACGTTAACTGACTGCTTACTTGATGAGAATACCATCCTCATTCCTTGTCCTTGTCAAGTATCAAAACTGTGCACATTGGATGAAGCTTCACAGACAGGAAACTTAAGTAAAAAGTCAATTCTTGATTATTAATTCGTCCAGTCCCCGTTAGACGGCACGTAGGGTTTGTAGAGCCATCCGTCAATTGTCTCTGTTCTGGGCCAGCTGTTCGATTATAGAGAGTGAGTCTATGCTTGTCAACCTTGCTTCTTTTGTTAGAGTTATTTCTGTGTTTTTGAGGTCACCCTCTTCTCCTCTTATCGAATGTTTCCATTTAAGAGCTGCTAGTAAATATATCATAGGTCATTTCTTGTAAATACATGTTCGACATGTGTCCATCTACTTTTCTTAATAGTAAACGAAATAAATGGTTGCACGATCATTTTGTCTAATTTCAGCATTAGTCTTGATTTCTTTATATTTACTGCAAAGTAACTTTCTTGCACTTGTCTTCAAACGGGTTGCTTTTTTCTCGAAATACCTTGTTGTTGTCCTGCTTTCACACAAATACGTAAAGGTGAATACTATGTTTGAGTTTAACATTCAAAGTCTTGTTTTCGCCCCGAGTATCTTTGAACGCCATATTTGTTCAAGGTTTTTAAAATCTAATGCCGCATTTGCTATCCTGATTATGGTCTCTTTTGTAATTTAACTCTCTTGATCTAAACTGCTACCAAAAATAAAGTAATTCACTTCCTGCATATCTTTCCCATCAAGGTAGATAGTGTCTTTTGGTACAGGTCCGGTAATCATTTGGTCTTTTCTCTGTTAGTTTCAAGTCATATTCTGCAAGCAAATAATGTTAGAGAATCTCTCTCCATCATCAGACACGGCTGAACTTATCTCAGAAGCTTGAAAACTTAGACGAAGTAGGTATTAAGTATGCACGAAGAACGAGCACGAAACCACAAAAAAAGCAGACGACAAAAACAAATAAAAGAGATTTTAAAAAACCATACCAGGAAACAGTTCAAGAGAGCTACGGAAGCAGAAAAGGAAGCATTGCATTAGATGTGGCAGCCGCTAAAATCCAAACATAAGACGCTGTGTAGATCAGAAATGCTATATCGGAAAAAAGAAAAGCAATCAAGAGAGTCAGAGAAACGTTCTTCAAGGATTCTTTCAAGTTTTTGAACGCTGAGATCGGAAATAATGACAGCCAGGAAGGAAGAGCTGGAGAACCCTCTGAGAAAGACCTACACGTATAGTCAAAGAGACGAACCGCTCAAGTCTATGACAGATCTGACGGGGCCGAGTAAACCTGACACCCTATTTAATGACAGGCCTCCGATGCTACAAGAAATGGAAAATGAATTCCAGAGAGCTCGTAAAAAATCAGACCCAAGTTAAAACGGCGTTTCGTCCCTGGTCAACAAAAGATGATATGGGAAAGATATTTCTCCAGAAAAGTGATAAGGGTGATCTATTTTATGTTGGCATTTGAATGTCTTCAACTCAAGAGGGCCATATCGTCTGCGAAATCGAGGTCTTCTACGATTGTAATGCTTGCTTGCCATATTGTGTTTTTTCTTGCTCGTCACCAAACGCAAGAACTAATCGATTATTATTACTTATAGCATTCATTGAGGGAGATACTATGCAATCCATGTTTGATATTACAACAAGAAAAAGAGTTCTTAAATGTTATGTAGGGCCAGTCTTAATATATGGATGTGAATCATGGACAATAGGACAAAAGATAAGACAATCACTGGAGGCTGTAGAAATGTGATTTTACAGAAGAATGTTGAGAATAGCATGGGCAGTTAAGAAGAAGTGTAATGAAAATGTTCTGAAAGAGACCAAAGCAAAAAGAGAGCTAATTTCCAATATTAGGAAGAAACAATCATCATTTTTTGGCCATGTAATGGGAAGAGAACAGCTAGAATATATTGTAACAACTGAACAATTTAGGGACGAAGAGATAGATGGAAGCAAAGAGAAAAGTTACCAGACAGCTTAAGAGAACGGCATGGCAGAAGGTCAACAACAGAAATGATAAATAGCTATCGAGATCGATCGTGGAGAGAGATGATCACCTACGCCAGCATGCCCGGTACTTGATGATGATGATGATGATGATGATGATAGCATTCATTGACGAAATATAATAACATCTGATGAAAGAATATGTTTTTTTTTAAATTTTTTAGCAGAATGCCTTTTAGAACAACTGCTGGTGTTAAATGAAGTAATAGAAAATATCGTTTGACGTTTGTTGTGCTATAATCAGCACTGCGGTTGTCTTTTTTTGTGTGGATATTCGATGAGATGTTAATTCCGATGATTCCACTGGCACGGGCGATTTAGCAATTAAGGATTTTCATTTGTTTTTATAGATTCCTGGATTTTTTACTACTATAATAGACAATAAGAAGGAAGACAGTGCATAGATTTGGAATAGTCAGTGATTTGAAACGTCGAAATAATGATATGTAAGTAATGAATTAACAAAAATGTGAAGGTTCATCAGACAGGTGTTTCACTGAGTTGCATAAAATATTTTTAATAACAGATACAAAAGATAGATTTTTATGTCCAAATGAAAGAGATTTATTGATTATTATGTTGATTTGAATATAACGAAAACGATACGGATGAAATGTGTCATCAAATAAACAGAATCATGTATAGTTGACACCAAGTGTTCGAGAATATTAAGACAACTGATGTGATGTTTGAAGTAGTAATGCTGACAAAGTATTAATATAGCCTCTCTTCACAATAATAAAGCCAATGTCTACTAGACTACATCTCATTGGCAGTCAATGGTATTTTTAGGTTGCGAATGTGCTATAAATATTTATATGATCATTGCAAAATTCTATTATGCAGAATTTAAACAATGGATGGTAGATAAAGTCAACGAATTAATTCTTATCTTAACATCTGAACTATTTCAATAATAAATGTGATAGTTTACTGTCGATGTCCAATAACTTGGCTGCTACAAGGCTTAAACTGGTAATCTTCTTAAGGTTACTCTATCGTGGGCAACTCAACTGCAATTATTAAAAGAACAAGATAGAACAGGTGGTTAGACGGAATCAGAAAGTTACAAGTACTAATATTTCGTACATTCCCGAAAACAACACAAGCTGCATAATAGACGAAGAAATATGTGCATGTTGTTTGCAACATAGCACGGTCTATTCCATAGAACAAAATAAGAAAAAATGCTGCATATTTTAACTTGTTAAATACTTCACTCTCCATTACAGATAATCACATATGTTTTTGTTAGTAATATTTCAATGTATCACTGAAAGTGACAACTTTGATTGGATTGAAGAAGAAAAAAATGAAATATAATTAGGAGACAAAAAGGCAAATTAAATATGTGAAAAAAGGCGTGCAACAAAGCACTGCATGAAACATAGCAATATTTGTGAAAAAAAGGGCTCAACCATCGTAAAAAGTAGTATAGCCAAATACGTGCACGTGTTTACAACGTTTTTCAGCATTATCATCATCATTATCAACATTGAGTGGCGTCTCCGCATCGAAGATTGGCTACCATGGAGCGCCATTACTCTCTGTCGCTTGCTTTGATGGTGCAGATTGTCATAGGTTGACTTGTCCATCTTTTGATGTTGCTCGTACATGTTAGTCTTGGTCTACCTCTGCCTCTTTTACCTTGTATTTTCCCTTCCAATATTACTTTTATTAGGATGTTGTGTCTCTTAACATGCCCCCAAAATTGCATGTGTCTTGTTCTAATTGTGTTTAGTAGTTCTCTTTCATTTTTAGTTGTTTTAAAACTTCATCGTTTGTTTTCTTTTCTTTACTTTCCATTCAATTCTACTTATTCTTCTATAAATCCACATGTCAAATACTTCAATTTGATGTTCTCATTTCTTGTCTAATGTCCATGTTTTTGCCCCATACAGGAATTGTATATGTTTTTGTAGTTCTCGCTTTACTAGTATGCGTACCCCTCAACGATGTTCTGTTATGTTACCTGAATACATAAATGTATATTTATCATCTTGTATGTATCCACTTTCTTTCCACCTTGTTTCTGATATGCCTAAAATATCTATGTTTAATAGTTTTGCTTCAGCCATACGATTTTTTAGCTAATTTTCTTTGTTGGTATAAGGTCCTAACAATCAATGTAGTTATTTTTCGTTCGTTCTTAAAACAATAGTTACAATTTCTCTCCATGGTTTTCTTTGGCGTGTTACGTGATGAGGCTCCAATCTCTTTCTGGGTGGTCTGCCATATTCGTCTTGTGTATTCTGAATATGCCGCATGTGTACCACACATTTTGCTGTTTGCGCTTTCTTGGCCGTTGATCAGTTCTTATTATTCTGCCCCATCCACCGTCACAGACTTTTCACATTCGGCTGTACTTACATACATACGTACATACATATATATATATATATATATATATATATATATATATACACACACATACATATTATTTATCCATTGTGGGGTTTTCCCTCACACGATACCATTTTGTATCAACACATGGTAGCTGAAAACCTTATATTCTAATCAGGTCCTCAATTTGTCGTGCATTAAAACGCCATCAATATTACTTAATTCAACATCGTACGCACCAAATGCTATGAAATTACACACGCACGCTTACTCACAATCGCATAACACCCCCCAATGTTGAAAGGCTGCGAAAAGTAAATGATGTCACAAGCAGTGTTGACTGTTCAGCCTGCTGGCTGTATCTGTCTCTCTGACAATTTCTTCATTTGAAGCTGATGTACTGTTTAAGTTAAACACCGAAACTGCTAAACAACTAAGTCATCATTATTGCGGTATTATTTTATTTTCAAGTGAATTAATACCTTATCTGCTGCAACATATTTTGAACCAAATATTTAAGCGGTTTCAGGCCACAAAACTCATCTTGTTTACGTAACTGACACATTTATAATAAATATGGGCAAGAAAGCGGAAAAGATGAGAGAAGGTCACACTGTGCCTACGCTTGTAGGCGGATTGAATTATACTAAACTTTCAGAACCATATTCTGATTCAACAACACAAAAAAACAGATGGCAAACCAAAGCCAGTTCCAAAAAATAAATTTGAATCTGATCGATTTAAAAGAAATGCAGAATTCGATCAGTTTATCCAGCAATTGTGTACCTTTAACTTCCGACATTATCTTAAGGATAGAGAGAGTGTCATGGTTATGTTTCATAATTATCTAGACGAACACACAAGGGACATTGTTCGTGTCTATAACGACGCAGCCTTGTCCACTCATAAACCGAACCATGTCTACGCATTTGTTGACTGCCGGAAAGATAAATATATTTGTGATCGTGAAAGTGTTACCATAACTCCTGCATTCAAGTTTTACTCCTTCGGTCGTTTAATGGGTACGATACGCGATGACACGAAATTAACTCCCATGCATATAAAAGATCTCGTTGAAGCAGGCCCTTCCAAAAGAGACAGCTTTTCATGGGTTAAATGATAACAATAACTGTTTCATGTTCACCGTTATCTGGAGACTGAAACATGAATACAGATAACAACATCAGTCTGAAAGTCTGGAACATTTCCTGTATTCTGGAGGAGACTGTCTGCGTGACTACAATCTTGACCTCTATAAACCCCATACTCAAACTATCGATTTCACTGATAGAATCATCATCGAACATCAGCTTCATTTGAAGAAAAATCATAGAGGGACATGAACATCACCCAAAGACAACGTTTTATAAACAACGTTCAGTTTCAGTAACTTCTATTACAACAAATACTATAAGCTATATTACATGGTTAAGACATAAGTGAAACTGAAATACACATTTCTCTATGGAAACAACAATCTATAATTGATGACATTGTGAACGTTAAATAATAAAAAAAAATAGTAAGGATCTAACCGTGGTTGTTTTTCTTTTTTCCTTTTCTGTAAACGGTGCTTGCTTGTAAAGGACGTGGAATGTAATAATTACTATCATTGCAAGCGATAATGACAATATATTAAAACGTCCAATTTGGAAACAGAGCCCTAGTTTCGTTAAGAGATATCTAGGTTAAGAGTTGAGATCTAGTTGTTCGAAGACCTCGGTACCACTGCTAACGAATGAAAATCCATAATGGCTCAACCGCCTGTGCCAGTGGGATCATCCGAATTAACATTCCATCGAATATCCAAAGAAAGTAAGGCAACTGCAGTCCCCATCGTATCAAACACAACACACGTCAGAAAACACACATGTGTGAAATGCCTAAACATGCAGAAGCCAGTCAGATTTGATACTAACATTGACTCTGTTAAAGACATCTCTAAATGATAATAAACATATAGTGCTTATTATAGTTCCATTCTAGATTAATATAAATAAAAGATAGCGCTAAATCATTCAGAGATTCTTCAATAAATTAGCATAACCCGGTAGTGTGTACGTACAGTTGTTAATTATGTAATATAAAAACAAAAAGAAGGAAACAAGTCGCTGTAATTGATCCAAACATTTGTAGATTAGGGGATTTTTCTTGATGTTATCATCTTCCTCAACTCAGAGAGGTCAACAAACATTCAACTTTTCTGCTCTGTCATTGATAAACATTAGGTTGAAATTGACAAAGTACCAACTTTGATACAAAGTCTTCGCACAAAACCTTAGTGCTACTGTGTCGCTCTAGTAATTGTTTTATAGTTTTTATTTTAGTTTTTCTTAGTGTCTCTAGAGGATGAACTCTTGGTCGAACACATCGTGGGATCTATAATGGGGTTCATTTCTGGGCATTGTCGTTTCCTGTATCATAAAGGTGACTTTTAAAATGTCTCTAGTCAATAAGCCAAAGGTCAAAGCAAAAAGAGAACTAATTTGCAATATTAGGAAGAAACAATCATCATTTGTTGGCCATGTAATTAGAAGAGAACAGCTGGAATATATTGTAACATCATCATCGAGTGCCTTCTCCGCAACGAAGGTTGGCTACCATGGATCGCCATTCTACTGTGTTTCTCGCTTTGATAGTGCAGGCTGTCATAGATTGACGTGTCCATCTTTTGATGTTACTCGTCCATGTTAGTCTTGGTCTGCCTCTGCCTCTTTTACCTTGTATTTTCCCAACCAATATTACTTTTAGTAGGCTGTTGTGTCTTTTAACATGCACCAAAAATTTCATTTGTCTTGTCTTAATTGTATTTAGTAGTTCTCTTTTTATTTTCAGTTGTTTTAAAACGTCATCGTTTGTTTTCTTTTCTTTCCATCCAATTCTACCTATTCTTCTATAAATTCACATTTCAAAGGCTACAATTTTCTGTTCTGTTTTCTTGTCTAATGTCCATGTTTCTGCACCACATAGGAATATTGAGAAGATGTAACATTTTGCCATTCTTAGTTTCAGCTCTGTTGATATTTGTTTTGCTTTTAGTATATTTTTCATGACATTAAAATTACTTTTTGCCATACCTATTCTTTTGTTTATTTCAATTTTACATTTTCCATCATTGGTTATATTATGTCCCAGGTAATTGTAGCTCTGGACTGTCTCCAGATGTATTCCCTCAACTGTGATATTTAATTGTAGGCCTTCTTTGTTTATGATTATAGTTTTAATCTTTTTGACATTCATATCTAGTATATATTTTTTGCTTGTTATGTTTATCACATTAAGCAATTGTTGTAGGTCTTTAGGATTTTCTGCTAGTAGAACAGCATCATCAGCATATCTTAGTTTATTGATTATCTTTCCATTAATGTTTAGGCCTGGCATCTCTGAGATCTTTTTAAATATTTGCACAGTGTATAGATTGAACAAGCTTGGTGATAGGATTCATCCTTGTCTTACTCCTCTTTTTCATGTCCATGGGAGTAGAGTTCTCCTTGTTATATGTTATTATTGCCGTTTGCTTCCAAGTCAAATTACATATTTGTCGTATGTCTGTGTGTCCAAGATTTATATCCTTTAATAATGCAGTCTATAAGTTGATTATGGTGTATTCTATCGAAAGCTGTGGTGTAGTCTATGAAGCAGGCATATATTGGTTTGTTTACTGCTATGTACATTTCAATCAATGTTCTCATGCAGAATATGGCTTCTTTTGTGCCACTGTTTTTCCTGAATCCAAATTGTTGCTCATCTAATTCAGTATTGATTTTATTCTGAATCCTTCCCTGAATAACGTTTTGTAAATTTTTTTTTACCTGGCTCATTATGCTTATTGTTCTGAAATCACTGCATTCAACTGCACCATTCTTTATAGTCAATGCAATGAAAGTTTATGTTTTTAGTTCGTTTAGTATGTATCCTGTATGGTATATGTTATTGCAAATGTCTGTGATCACTTCGATGCCAACATTTTCTAGAGCCTGTATCATCTATATCTGTATATTGTCAGGTCCGTATATTGTCAGGTCCTGTATATTGTAACAACTGGGAAAATTGAAGGACGAAGAGATAGAGGGCAGCAAAGAGAAAAGATACCAGACATCTTAAGAGATTGGTTTGGCAGAAGATCAACAACAGTAATGATAAATAACTGTCAAGATCGAAAGTTGTGGAGGGAAATAAGCACCTACGCCAGCAGGCTTGGTACTTGATGATGATGATGATGATGATGATGAGTCAATAAGCAGTATTGTCTCATCATGCCTTCAGTTCCCAAAGTACTCAGGTTTCCGTTAAACATATGTACTGCATGTACAGTACTTCACATTTCCGGTTTATTGTCAGATACGCAGGATATGTGGTTTTATGTTAAATCTCATATGTTTATGCCTATATAATTTACATATACAGTGACGTGAGCACATTAGGACTAAGAGCATTAAATTTCGTCACGAAATAATTGTTTCGATTGTGATTCAATATTCCGATTGCTTTCGATTAATGAGGATATCGCATGACGGGGAACAGATGGCTGTGTTCACTTTCTGTGCGGTTTCGCCTTATGTTTTTGGCGTGTGCTGAGGCTGCTATGATGGGGATTGCAACTACCTTTATTTGTTTGGAAGATGAGATATTAATTCGGGTGATTCTACTGGCACGGGTGGTTTAGCAATTATGAATTTTAATTCGTTTGCAGTGATACAGGGGCCTTCAATAACCATAACAAAAACGAAATAATTTAAAAGAGATGACATCTATATCTTGACCGTGCCGCCTTTAATTAAATACTATATCTTGTTGTATAACTATAATGTCCACAACTTCGATTTCATAAGGAAACTGTTCCTCATTATTTAGTTGTAGCGCTTATATTGTGAGCCTTTATGATAACTTGAAGAATTTTTTTTGTGTGCCTTGTATGATGGGAGTCGGAGATGAAGGTGAGGTTTTACTTGACAAGAACAGTAAACATGTGTGTCCATAAACAATTGTATAGTGAACTTAAAACGGAAAGAGACCAACGGGCAGACCAGGGGAGTTGAGATAATTATGTTCGCAGGGCTTCACTGAGGGAATAGCTATTAGTGAAAGAAGCTGTAGAAGTTTGAGATCAAAGTGTAGCTCATGGAGAACAAACATTCAAAACGGCACATAAACAGCCATGGGAACGATAATGTCAAATTCAGAAAACAAAGGATGCAGGGGAATGGAAATGAGGGTAAGCACCACAAATACATCTTGTTCATGCTACTGTCGAATTTGTCAATCCACTATTCGCAGATTCAGCCATGAGATAAGATGCTCAGTGAAATAGTATCCAAAATAAAACACTAAATTATTACAATACTGACAAATACTGATTGCTTTCAACCAACCGTCTGTCAACACGCCAAAGGTATTTTATATGATGGATACAATATAATGCATTTATTTTAACTTCCTTTCCCACCAGTCAGAAGAAGATGAGAGAGGGAGGTCAATTATCTTCTCCAGTAGCTCCAGAGGTAGACAGGTTGGCTACCTGGGCTGTAGTTGAACACGGTCAACCAATGGATCTGGCGGATATCTTCAATGCTCTCCGAGATGTGGATAGACCACTGGACTTTGACAACCATGAGTCCACGCCACACCTTCTGCGAAAGAGATGGGAGTTAAGATTGGCTCAGCCAGAAACTAGAAATTTAGTGGGCGTGTAAGAAGACGTATCAACCAACACAGAACTTGAGTCGTCAGTCGCTGGACACCTCGGGGCTTGCTGAGGAGGTATTCTGAGCACTTATGGACATGCTGGAAGTGCAGTGATTATGACCCGTAAATAATTCTTTCTCTCTCTCTCTCTCTCTCTCTCTCTCTCTCTCTCTCTCTCTCTGCGATCAAGACTCAATCCGAGTAGGATTCCAGACTCTCACATGAAGTCAGCTGTCTGTTTATGTGATTTGATCGACCCCACAGATAGAACATCATAATTATAGTCTGTTAGATCCATTCCGACTGAATACCTGTTAAAACGTAGCACTGTGTTCTGCGCTAGTGGCCCAGTGCATCCGATTTCAGCCAGCATTTTATTCAGGTTTGTTTTCCTTAGCCTGTGATTGTCCCCAATCTTCCTGCAAGGCAGCAGATTGTCTTTTCTGTAGGGGGATTCTGCCCGTAGATTGTCGGCCCTCCCAGGTTAACGAGCACCATCTGCCCGAGACACAAGTGGTGACTAACACAGACATGCACACACAAAGATATGAGATGTGACTAACACTGGCATGCACACAACAATATGAGGCATGACTAACACTGACACACACCAAGATATGAAATATGACTAACACAGACACGCACACACTAAGATATGAGATGTGACTAACACAGACACTCTAAGATATGAGATATGAATAACACAGATACACACACTAAGAATATGAGATATGACTAAACACAGTCATGCACTCACAAAGATATGAGATGTGACTAACATAGACATGCACACAAAACGATTTGAGATATGACTAAACACAAACACACAAAGATACGAGATATGCCTAACATATACAGACACACTATGATATGAGATGTGACTAACATGGACATGCACACAAGTACATGCGACATGACTAACATAGACATGCACACACAAAGGTATGAGATGTGTCTAACATAAACATGCACACACAGATATGAGATATGACTAGCATAGTCATGCACACACAGATATGAACCATGGTTTACACGTAAACACACACAGATATGAGCCATGGTTAGCACAGACAACCACACAGATATAATCCATGACTAACAACTTCACTTGGTTACGTCCACTAAAGTTTGTCTGTGGTTCTTGGTGAAGTTTCTACTGACAACCACGAAGAACCAAAACTTGCAGGCATGGTGGGCTTGGCTGACGTGCTGGAAGATCAACCGGATAAGACCTTAAGAGAATGTCAATTTAATGTCCCCTGAATTTTGAGTGCGCATCAGATAATACATTCTGACCACGTGGCTGGGTGCGTTCATGATGATGTAAGACAGAGACAAGGCAAGAGCATCCTAGCCACACGAACCTGGGCGCTAGCTCGCACTGAGCTTCACCTAGGATCTTTGATCGGTTTCAGCTCGAAAACTTCCAGCATCGGCAGGCCACTGAGCTTCTTCCACCGGGACTTGTATATGATGGACAGAACGATCGTGAAGAGCATGATAGTAATGGCGATCAGCGGTAGTAGCAACGTTACTACCGAGTCAATGTAGTTACTTATATTATGTGTGTTACATATATTATATGTGTTATATAGTTATATATATATATATATATATATATATATATAGTTATATATTATGTGTGTTACATATATTATATGTGTTATATAGTTATATATTATGTGTGTTACTTATATGCAAGAATATCAACCTTGGACTTGGCAAGCATTTCTCAAGACCTATCTCATTTGGCGTTACCTCAACAGCAACAGCAGTGGCCATATACAGAAACAACGACAAGACTATAAAGCACACGACCACGATACTGGCGCGTGGGTTTGTGCACATAACCACAAAGCTTGTTGGATGACATATGGTGATGTAATTCCCCACTGTTATGCACACAACGTACCATACAGACAGAAAGCTAAATATGTCGGTGGCGAAAATGAGACTTTGATACATACCGTTCAGATGATTGGCTTTGTAGCCAATGGTCTCTAACCACACAAACAGTTGGCCAACCAGAACACCCGTGTCAGAGATCATGGTTGAACTCCAGCCCCTCTCTGTGGCCATCTGTGTTCAATATATTGTTCTGCTCCAGCAAATGTTCAATATTTGTAAGCGATTTCGATTTGCCTTTTGGGCGGTTGCTTTTAGTTTGTACGAGCCGCTGCACATTAGACGAGGCATATATTCATTTACGGGCCTCGGTGTTACATAACTTGTACCAAGGCATGGTTTTCGTTTGCGCTTGAACAAAGCCCAACGGCCAAAATCTGAATTTGCAGAATTTCGTTCATTCTCAACGGTGGCCTTGATAGTTTAGCTTTTACTAGCACAATGCCTGGAGTATAAGCTCAGAACATCATCGTGTGGTGCTTTCTCCCAATGGAGATTCATTTCACTCTGACTCTTGTGGGCGTTGTCTAAATGAACAAAATTAGTAAATAACCATGCGACCACTAACGCAGGAGGAGACCAACACCTACTTTGACAAACTATCCTAATAGTAAATTACATGTTTCATCATATATTCGTATATATATGGTAGAACTTTTAGTTTAAAATACTTGTCAGATAAATTCCATACTTAAGGTTGTCACGTTCTGTTTTTTCCAAGACACAAAAGCCAAGAACTCAACTATTCTATTCATTGTTTGTGTGCTACTCAAATCACATACGACTTTACTTTATCAAAGTCTACACATTGGACATCATCAAGTAAAGTGTGAGATACAAGCCATAATCGTCTTCGATGGAAAGCAAAGATCGCTCCAGGAAAAGCTGTCATTCAGTTATGAAGATTCTGCTTAGATCTTCTTCGACGAGAACTCAGGAACTTTTCTTCAGCATTTACATTTTTGATTGCAAATAATTCAATAACGCAATATTGTCTTCATATTTGTTCAATATCATCATTGGTGCACTGCGCATTATTAGACAGTTATTTATTATTTCTGCTCTTGACCTTCTGCCAAAGCATTCTCTTAAGATGTCTGGTATCTTTTACCTTTGCTTCACTCTACGTCCCTCAACTCTCCCAGTTGTCACAATATGATTCCTCTGTTCCCTTTTCATTCATGATCATCATGTACCATACAGGTCAGCGTAGGTGATCATGTCCCTCCACAACATATATCTACAGTGCATCGTATCAGTTCTGTTGTTGACTGTTTTCCATGCCATGACACCAAGTTATCCAGTATTTTCTCTCCTTGTCGTCCGCGATCTCTCTTTCCTTTTATTTTGCCAGTTGTAACCAAGTATTCCAACTTTCCTCTTCTCATGATGTGCCCCAAAAATGTTGATTGCTTCTTTCTGATGTTTTTTAAGAACTCCTATTCTGTGTTGGTCTCTTTGAGAACTTACTCATTAATCTTTTTAGCTGTCCAGGGAACTTTCAACATTCTTCTGAGAAATCCCATATCTGTGGCCTCCAATCGTCTTTTAATTTCTTTGTCTACTGTCCATGATTCGCTTCCATAGGTCAGAATTGGTTCTATATAGCACCTATGAACTCTCTTTTTCATTGTTATTGACATAGATTTGTTGCATAAGACATTTTTCATTTTCTGAAATGCTATTTTGGCCTGAGCTATTCTGCATTTTATTTCTGTGGTGCATCTCCCATCTGATGCTATTATTGTGCCCAAGTATTTGAAATGTTGCACTTGTTTCAGAGTTGTCTCGTTTATTTTTTTGCTGCGTGATGGCGGTGATTGTTTCTTCGATATAACCATTACTTCTGTTTTCTTACTATTCAGACTGAGATCTTTCTTGTTGCTTTATTTTACTGTTATGTTTGTCATTTCTTGTAGTTAATTCTCTGTCTCTGCTATAAGACTTTGTCATCCGCATATCGCAAATTATTTATGTTGTGACCCTAGACTTCAATTCCTGTTTTGTCTACTATTGATCTCATAATATATTCGCTGTAAAGTGAAAACAAATCCGGTGACAAAACACAGTCTTGTCTGACTCCTGGCTTTATATATTGGAATTATCCTGTTTGGTTGTTAATTCGTATAGCTGCTTTTTGTTGCCAGTACATGTTTTTTTATGATTCGCAGATCCTTGCCATCACTGTTTAATTTCTTCAGCATATTGATTATTTCCACATGCTTTACTTTGTCAAATGCTTTAGTGTAGTCTATAAAGCACATATAAATATCGTGCTTTACCTCTATAGATCTTTCTATCAATTTTCTTAAGATGCATATTGCATTATTGGTGCCCTTTCCTTCCACAAATCCACATTGTTCCTCACTTATTTCTGGTTTTATTTTGTTCCTTACACGTCTCATTATTATTCTTAGTAATATTGTATCATATGGCTCATGAGACTAATAGTGCGATGGTCTTTACAATCAGTGGCTCCCTTTTCATTACATGGCTATAAAGTGATGGATGTTCATTCATAATATTGCATATTAGCTCTATCACTCTCTCTCTCTCTTTCTCTCTCTATCTCTCTCTCTCTTTCTGTCTCATTGCTTTGGCTTCTTTTAGAACGTTTTCATAACTCTTCTTAGCTGTCCATGGTATTCTCAACAATCTTCGGTAAAACCACATTTATTTCAGATTATAATTCCAAAAATGTTATGTACGACTCTCTCGTTCTTTGTCATAATTGAGTTTCACCTTTGTAGAGCCAATGTTTTATTCTCTTCTGTTGATCATAATGTTCCATTTTAACACTGATAAACAAAAATGCTGGTGGGTGAGGGGGAAACGGGAAAAACGCGGTGCGGTGGTGGGGGAGTGAGAGGGGGTCTACTGTTATCGTTTGTTGTCTTTGTAATGTTACATGCCGTTCTGTATATTCAGGGTTGAATTGCCAGTTGAAGCAAACTATTGTTTGACACACAACCCTCTCAGGTTCTACCAATTGGCTGTAAATGGGCACCAGCAATTGCAATTGGAAATCAATGTCAGCCCTACTTCATGAAATTAAAAATTAATCCAGTTAATTATGCTAATATTTCATTACTCAACAGTTTTTACTGCGAGACTGGATTTATTTTCTATTTGTATAACACGTTGTTGTTGTTGTTGTTGTTGTCTCGCAGGTTGTGCCTACTTTCTGGCAGTGCACGATGCGTTTACTCTGAGACGACTAAGGCCATGTTATATTAGACCGCGATTGTCATCCAAAGTGAAAATCATTTTTGCTTAAGGCCTCAAGCTAATTGTACTAGCATGCGGCAGGTTTTGCCTACCTCTTTTATATTACAGCAATCCTTTAAATATAATTTAATATAGTCTTCCTTACTCAAATGTCAGCCTATGTGCACTGTTCGTGTTTAGCATATACAATCAATTCATTGCATGTATTTTCAGTTTGTGATAAAAGTTAACAGCAATAAAGACATCAAGACTAAAACACTGAGAAGAAATGAATTGTTGCTTTCTGTCTGGAGCAATATCTTACAGGTTAAATTAAAATAATATGTCCATGGCAGAAGGCACGGCGGGCTGGAAAGTTCAGTTTAGGTATTCGTGATACCAGGAAGACGAGATAGGGAAAGGCCAATAAGAAGATATTTTCAAGATATCAAGACCCTGCACTTAAACAAATGAATTGGGGGATTTTCTGACCTTGCCTAAGAAGTTTTCATCTTATTTAACGTCTCCACAAATTATTAGTTGTTTATATTCAGTGTAGCTGTTTCTGGAAGACAAATGTAATCAATCGAATAATTTGTTCTTGCCTGGAAGAAATTTCAGACACCATTCTGCAATGTATATTAGTTTAGTTTCAGTTTAGTTTTAGTTTAGTTTAGTTTAGTTTAGTTTAGTTTAGTTTAGTTTAGTTCTGTTTAGTTTAATTTAGTTTAGGTTAGTTTAGTTTAGTTTAGGTTAGTCTGCAGGCCATCCTCACTGTACATCAGACAAGTTCATAAGTTATTGAGTTATTGAGTTATTTGCGGGTCATCATCATTACACTCCGAACATGTCCATAGGTGCCCAGATCCCCTCCTCAGCAATTCCCTCAGTGTCCAGCGACTGACGACTCCAGTTCTATGTTGGTTGATAAGTCTTCTTACACGGCCACGAAGTTTCTCATTTCTGGCTGTGCCCATCTTAACTCCTATTTCCATCATCCGAAGAAGCGACGTTGATCTGTGTTTGTCGAAGTCCTGTGCTCTTCCCACATCTCGGAGTGCATTGATGATGTCCGCCCGATCCATCGGTTGCCCGTCCTCAACGACAGCGCAGCTAGCCAACATGTCCGCTCTTTCATTTCTCCGTACTCCCGCATGTCCAGGGACATAGACAAAGGTGACTTTACGTATTTTGGATTTCTGCAACGACTCTACCCATTGCATGCGTACAAAGCCCGCCTCCACGTTTTTTATCATGCTCATCGAATCACTCAGTATACATGCGTGGATGTAGTCTTGTGACTCTAACCATTTGAATGCCTTGGTCACTGCCATCACCTCCATTGTCATGCTACTCGTGGTCATGACGTATGCACCACTGTCTTCATTGGCTATTCTGCCTGCCGAGCGTGCTGTAAATGCCCATGAATTTCTTTCGTGTCGTCTTACAGATGCGTCTTTATAGATTACTGCATCTTTCGCATCGGTGTTATCGCAGATGAGACCGTTGACCTCAGCATTAACCACGACCGGGTTCTGTTCCCTACTTTTCCTGTCGAGTGTGACAATACATGAGAAAGTCCCCTTGAATGACGTAGGCACCGTATCCACTCCTCACCAACGCTGATATTGGTAAGCCCACAGAGCTGTTTGATGACATCTTCTGCTCGGCCCACCCATGATTTGCCTCTTTTTAGCTTGGTACCTTTCTCTGTGTTGAGCACGTGGTGCAATGGATGCTCTGTATTTGTACTAATCTTCAGGTATGCTCGTGCTCTCCAGATCTTGATTCTGTCATCCACCATTGGAAAGTCAAGAAGATACCTCATTACTACACAGGGAGTGTCCCACGTACATCCCAGGATAATGCGCATGGCTTCATTTTGTATTTTCTCCAGCCTATCAATTTGAGTCGTACTGACAGTAAGAATGGCCAGGGCATACTCGATTGGTGCGAGGACTAATCCCTGGAACAGAAGAGTAAGTAGCCTCTGCTCGATGTTAGCAGCTGCCATGACCTTTAATGCGGCTAATCCTTTGCGGGATTTTGTTATCACATGGTCGACGTGGTCCCGAAAACACAGGCTGCGATCAAACTTAACTCCGAGGTATGTCATCAACGTGTCCCTGGTCACCTCATCAACTCCCATTCGTACTACCGGTGTGGTCTTATTAACGATATGATTGTTAAGGGAGAACCATGAAACTGATGCTTTATTAGTATTAACCAAGGCACCTGAAACCCCACACCAGCAAGAAATGCGATCGAGTTCGTCTTGCATTGTGGAGGCGATTCTCCGTCTGTCTCTTCCCTGTCTATATACCAGACTATCATCAGCAAAAGTCATAGTTCTTCAACTCCCATCCAGCTGTTGGGTCGTGATCGTTATTGTGTACATGTTAAATAGAACTGGTGACAATGGTGAGCCTTGTGGCAGCCCAGGACAAATGGATTTTGGCTCGGAAGACCAACTTCCACATCTGAGTATCACCTTCCTCTGAAACAGTGCCGCGGCGATCCATCTAATGAGAAAGGGGTTCACCGCCAGTTTGAGAAGCATATGCATGAGATATTCAAATGGTACCCTGTTGTATGCATCCTCCAGATCTATAGCAGCAGCACATTTCTCCTCTCGTCTGTGGAAGCCTTCGAAGACGTCATAGGCAAATACTGCCGCATTGAGCCATGTCTCGTTGTTATATCTATAACCTCGAGTGTGGATGGGAATACGCGTTTCTGTTCAAGGCGACACGTGAGGACACGGGCAACTATTTTCTCCAGCAGCTTGTCCGCAGTGTTCTGCATTGTGATGATTCTGTAGGCACTGATCTGAGAATGGTCCTTGTTTGGCTTCGGTAGCGGTAGTAAGTAGCTGTGTAGCCATTCCTCCTTAATCTGGCCACTCCGAATACTGGCATTAAACTCATTGGCCAGTGTTGTCAAGTCGTCATCAGCTAAATCGTCTATGTCATCATACCGAACACCATCTGGACCAGGAGCAGTGTTGTGTGACCTTTTAAGTGTCGTGCAAATGGTATCGGTTGTGATTGTGAGATCTTCTTCCAGCCCTACATCCTTACACAAATTTGACAAAGATCCCCGTATCCTCATTCTTACAGCCTCATTTCTTTGGTCCGTCTGCTCAATGTAGCGGGCAAGCAGGGCCTTACCTTTGCTCTCATCAGATTTGTGCCATATCTGGCCTGTGCTCTGAAAGTCTGGTAGACCTCTGTGTCGTGGTGTGCCACTCATGCACTGATGAAGACGCCAGAATGTGGCTAGCGATTTTTTCATAATGGATAAGATCAATTCCAAAGAATATCAATGAGCGTATAGCGCTTAACGACACCTGTAATGTGTTGGTCGACAAGTCTTTTTTGGGGTTCTGCATATAAATCTCTGTTGATATTTCACACCTCGACATCCATTTGTCCTGGGCTGCCACAAGGCTCACCATTGTCACCAGTTCTATTTAACGTGTACACAATAACGATCACGGGCCAACAACTGGATGGGAGGGGAAGAACTATGACTTTTGCTGATGATATTCTGGTATATCGACAGGGAAGAGACAGACGGGGAATCGCCTCCACAATGCAAGACGAACTCGATCGCATTTCTTCCTGGTGTGGGGTTTCAGGTGAGTTGGTTAATCCTAATAAAGCATCAGTTTCACGGTTCTCCCTTAACAATCATATCGTTAATACCCCCACACCGGTAGTACGAATGGGAGCTGATGAGGTGACCAGGGACAAGTTGTTGACATACCTCGGAGTTAAGTTTGATCGCAGCCTGTGTTTTCGGGACCACGTCGACCATGTGATAACAAAATCCCGCAAAGGATTAGCCGCCTTGAAGGTCATGGCAGCTGCCAACATCGAGCAGAGGCTACTTATTCTTCTGTTCCAGGGATTAGTCCTCGCACCAATCGAGTATGCCCTGGCCATTCTTACTGTCAGTACGACTCAAATTGAAAGGCAGGAGAAAATACAAAATGAAGCCATGCGCATTATCCTGGGATGTACGAGGGACACTCCCTGTGTAGCAATGAGGTATCTTCTTGACTTTCCAACCATGGATGACAGAATCAAGATCTGGAGAGCACGAGCATACCTGAAGATTAGTACAAATACAGAGCATCCATTGCACCACGTGCTCAACACAGAGAAAGGTACCAGGCTAAAAAGAGGCAAATCATGGGTGGGCCGGGCAGAAAATGTCATCAAACAGGTCTGTGGGCTTACCAATATCAGCGTTGGTGAGGAGTGGATACCGGTGCCTACGTCATTCAAGGGAACTTTCTCATGTATTGTTACACTCGACAGGAAAAGTAGGGAACAGAACCCGGTCGTGGTTAATGCTGAGGTCAACGGTCTCATCTGCGATAATACCGATGAGAAAGATGCAGTCATCTATACAGACGGATCTGTAAGACGACACGAAAGAAGTGCATGGGCATTTACAGCACGCTCAGCAGGCAGAATAGCCAAGGAAGACAGTGGCGCATACGCCATGACCACGAGTAGCATGACAATGGAGGTGATGGCAGTGACCAAGGCATTCAAATGGTTAGAGTCACAAGACTACATCCACGCATGTATACTGAGTGATTCGATGAGCATGATAAAAAAAGTGGAGGCGGGCTATGTACGCATGCAATGGGTAGAGTCGTTGCAGAAATCCAAAATACGTAAGGTCACCTTTGTCTATGTCCCTGGACATGCGGGAGTAAGGGGAAATGAGAGAGCGGACATGTTGGCTAGCTGCACTGTCGTTGAGGACGGGGAACCGATGGATCGGGCGGACATCATCAATGCACTCCGAGATGTTGGAAGAGCACAGGACTTCGACAAACACAGATCAACGTCACTTCTTCGGATGAGGGAAATGGGAGTTAAGATGGGCACAGCCAGAAATGAGAAACTTGGTGGCCGTGTAAGAAGGCTTATCAACCAACATAGAACTGGAGTCGTCAGTCGCTGGACACTGAGGGAATTTCTGAGGAGGGGATCTGAGCACCTATGGACATGTTCGGAGTGCAATGATGATGACCCGCAAATAACTCAATAACTCAATAACCTCGACGTGCTATTCGTGACTTCTGTTCATAGTTGCGGATTCAAGGTAATTTTTTTTTAGTCGTTTTATTATAATGTCAAAGTGGCCCACTGCCCTTCCGCACTCAACGTTAGCCAAACCGGTAAGTCTGGCAGCACGTCCATTATCTATCACACCCACGTAGCCCTTTTTTTTATTGGGGGGGGGGGAAACCCCATCCCCCCCACCCTCCCGAGCACAGCCATTTTCGATATTTCTAAAAATACTCATGGAGTCACCGACGAAATACATCATGTGTGTAAATCTGTGTCTCGATCCATGCGAATGCCTTTTGAAACAGCCATGCTTTATTTTAGACAATACCAAGTACCGCAAAATATCTTGCTAGTTCTGTGGATGGATCTGTCTGCCCAAGATTTGCAAATTCAACCACGAGAAAAGATGTTCAGTAAAGTAGCACCCAGTATGAGACACAATGTTTTACCAAACTAGTGAATTATCATGATTGCTAGACACCAAAGGCAATATGGTTTTATTGATACACATCAACACACCCTCTCACACAAATACACAATTACTTGCTGGTGCTGAACTATAGCTCGTTTCAAATCACGTGCCCAACTTCAAAAAGCTATTGCTCAGAAACCGATTGTTAAAAACTATTGAAATTTTCCAAATTGTTATTAGAATGCAAAAGACCCTTTAAATGTATATTTAACAAATATCTTGCAGCTGCAGTTTTCTTAAAGCGGCGAATTTCTTTGATGTTTGTCAAAATTGTAAATTGTGAACCCCTAAATAATAGAAATTACCGTAGTTGCTGGTCTATGATTAATTTTCACTCGGTAAAGGCGTGGCCGTAATGGGGAAATAACTGAATAAGGCAAAACACCAGGAGAATTATTGTCTTCTCAGTTCGAGGACTGACGATAATATCAAGGTATACCTGTATGCCCAATTTTCATAGTTGTGTGGTCCTGAAAAGGACCGTTTGTTGAACTAATTTAAGGTAATATAGGGGCCAACATTGTGGGGGCTATATACTTTCATTCTGAATCAGACGAGTCATCTGCCACTTGTCCTTTTAATTTTGCACAGATTAGTTCTATTGGATTTAAATCAGCATGGTAAGGTGGCAGCCTCAAACTTATATGACCGTGCTCTTGGATAATCGTATCTATTTGAACAATCTTTGTCCTTTGTTTTTGCTTTACTAGAGATAGTAATTCAGGTTTTAAGTACATGTTATTAAATTGTATGTGCTCCTTTGTGAGCCATATCTTAATAGCATCTTTTGTACTGGATGACGTCGGGACTTTATCTTCAAGTGCAACAATGTTGTGGTACGCTGCAGTGTCCATTATTAGGCAAGATGGTCGATCTAGTGATGGGAGAACATAATTTTCAATCCAATGTCTAAATATGTGACCATTCATCTAAGAGTGATAATCCCGATTGTCTATGGATTTTGAAAGAAAAATGAGCTCTGCATTCTGTATTATTCCATGTTGTCGACTACCTGCATGAGCAATTATCAAGCGCTGTCATTTGCTGCTAGGTATTAATCTCTTAATCTTTCCATCTGATGACTGCCATTCCCTTTGGTTAGTGTGGTGAGCATTGATCCATGTTTCATCCAAGTACACAATATCATAACCTTGCTTGCGCACCTCTTTTACTTCACGTAAGTACTTGCTTCTCATGACTACTATATGTGACTTCTCACAGATGATGTTTCGTCCATTGGAATACGTTCTGAATGTAAAGCCTGCAGCTCTCACATTCCTCCATAATGTAGACTTTGATATTTCAATACTGTTGTTCTTTTTCAGCGATACTTTTAATTTTCTTATTGTAACAGTTTCATTCATACCCACCATTTTGCGAATTTCACTTCTAATAAATTCACTGTCGAAATTATCCAACAGTTTTGCTCTTCCTTGTGATTTTGTATATTTTGAACATTGACGGTGCTTGAATCCAGCGATTAAATGACCGTTTAGATAAATCCAAAATGTGTCTTGTCCTATTCTCAGGGTTTTCTAAAGAATGAAATAATCTTCCTCGTTTAGCCTCTTTGCAAAAATAGTCATACATTTTTATTGCGATGTTTTGTAAACTGCAGAATGTCATTGTAAGACTCATGATAAATGTTATCGTTCCACGTCTCCGCCGCTGAATGAACGGAAATGGAACACACAATTTCTCGTGTTTTTTACAAGTGTCTAATTGTGTCAAAAAACCACGATGAAAGCGTGCAAACACGTCAATTTTACCGTGTATGGATTTTTACTCGCTATTTTTAACTTAAAATACTGTTAACATTGAGTTTTGACTACATCAATGGGTCGTTATAAATTTATATAAATAAAATAAGCAACAATAATAACCAAATGTTTTTTTAATGAAATTAATTCCCTGTTGGGTTCTAATCATTATAATTTTACATGCAAATTTTGAACAACTTACAACAAGCGGTTAAAAAGCTATCGATTTTAAAAGTTCGGCACGAGTTATGAAACAAGCTATAGTGCACACCCAACATGTCAAGGACAGCTGTGTTTGTTTAGCCTACATGCTACAACATCTCTCAACTTATTTTTTGGGGGTTTAATTTCAAGCTACTGGACATTCTAATCGAATAATGAAGCCTCTAAAGAAATCAGTGATCAGAACTAGTCAACATAAGTATCAAGCTAAATTACAAATTGATTGGAGTTTTAATCTCAGGACATTTACATATTTTACTTTGAACGATGCCTCCTGCATTGAAGAAAGATATCCGGGCAATTATAGGAGGATTACAGTTCAAGGCTCCACCTAACGACGCAGTTACAGAGGAACCAACATGTTCAAAGGCAAAGTCTGAAAGTACATTTGAGTCTGATCGATTTAAGTCGCGTGCCCTCTTCGATACGTATATTGAACCGCTCTCTAATAACAACTTTAGCCGCTTTCTCAAAGAACATGACCGTGTGATGGTTATGTTCCATCATTATTTAGACGATCACACAAGGAATGCAATTCGTATATATAACTCTGCAGCATTGACTACTCAACGACCGGGCCACGTCTACGCCTATGTAGACTGTCACACAAATAAACATGTCTGCGATTCTGAACACATTGATACATTTCCTGCATTTAAGGTTTACAACCGAGGTCTTTTATCAGGTTCTATAAGAGATAATATGTATTTATCTTCTGAGAAAATTAAAGAGCTTGTGGAAGACAGAAGTTTCGATCTCTACAAACTTAGGTTTCCCGAGAAGATTAAAAAAGAACCACGTAAATGAAATGCTAAGAATTGCCGTTTTTACACAGGTGATATGCATTGACTTTTTAATGAAACTACACACAAATATAAATTATCTATGAAGCGTGTATACGTTTCGTGATATGTTCTTGATTGAATTACAGTAACATTAATGGCTCGATGAAAAGGAAACATTTGTGTTGCAGATTGGATAATAGCCAATAATGACCAATAATGACACATAATGACACATAATGAAAACAATAAGTAGACGTAAACACATCGATGTTTCTCTTTAAGCATTTCACAAATTAAACGATTTAAACACACATATTTCCATACATCCATGACCCATTTAGTGTTGACTGTAAACTTTAGTGAGATACCGTGATAAATATAAGGGAATAGGCACATAATTGCGATGCTGCGGTAAAGCTGGTAGCAAGGAGCCAGTGGTGGGGAGTGGTATGGTATGGTGACAGCTTTACAAGGAAAGAACACAAGATAATACAGACGTTTCGACTTGTGGCCTTCTTCAGAATACAGAGACGACAACAAACAATGAAGCACAATTATTTATAACTACATGTTAGATGATGTTCGAAGAAGGGGTGGAACAAAAGACAAGGGCGCAGACTGGGAGATGAGCAAGAGAGATAGTCTATGGGTGGGCTAAAAATGGATGAATAGAGAGGTAGGGAGGGGAAGGAAATAATAACCACTTTAACTCGAGGGGCCATCGGGCTAAGGCTGATGTCTTGGTCACTGGCCTAGTAGCATGCTCCTCCAATCACCATAGTCGCCCCACCCTTGAGAACCGTCTGATAGTTCGTTGGGGTTGCCTCACCCCCTATGGCATCAATGTATCCCTGTCCCTCTGAGGATCCTTTTCCTCTGATCCCTTCTCCCACCCCTGCATTCTTCTTCCTATTTCACCACATTGTTCGTCTGCTCCCAGTCCATTCCTTCTACCCCTATCCACTTTCAGTGATCCCTTATTTTGCCTTTTTCATTCTTAATTCCCCCCCCCCCGCAAATCCCTCCTCCCTTACCCAGGTGTCTACTCTTAGTCCCCTTCTGGGACTCCACTTGTCTGTTCAACAGCCACTCTGACTCCACCTCTCCCTGACTCCCCTAAGTTTCTCAGTTTCCTAACTTCTCTACCTCTCTAAACGTAATGTCTACTACATGAAGTAGTTTCTTCCGCACCATCCCTCTATTACTCCCCTTCTTTCTGATTCTCTACCTAGCTATTCACTCCTGACCCACCGCCTCTCTTCCTATCCACTTTTCACTTTCTTGATTCTTACCCTTCTTATTCTTCCTCTCTTTCTCTCTTTCGTTGGTTATTATTTCCTTCCTCTCCCTACCTCTCTATTCATCCATTTTTTGCCCACACACAGACTATCTCTCTTGCTCATCTCCCAGTTTACGCTCTTGTCTTTTGTTCCACCCCCTTCTTCGATTCCTCTAGTGGATTACACCCCCCCCCCGGCATGGTCCTAGCAGTTCTATGTGGCCTATTATCTTCTCCGTCTGCTCGCAGACATGCCTTACCTGAGCTATTGTTTTGGTTTCTATTTATATCGACCTGTGTTCTCACACTAGTCTGGCTGACCCACCATTTCTCCTTCGCCCTTATAAAACCCCCCTCCTCTCCTCTCCTCTCAGTTGTTTTCCCACGATCTCTTTCTCGCGTTCTTCCGTCACGTGATGCTCTCTGGGTAGTGTCATACATATAATTATTCACTCGAATTCCTTCACGGCGGACAGACAAATTGTTTGAGCTAAGTGATTTTCTTATACGATTTTATTATACGATTTACATTACATCATTCACTTTTTACTATTGACATATCTAGTTCTTCCTCATTCTTCTAATCTTTCTATTCTGCACATCTCGACACTCATCCTACCTCCTCTCATGTAGCCTCCTTTCCTATTTCACCATCTTACTTTCTTCTTTTCTGTTCACTTCTCCATTCGTCTGATCATCTAACATGTAGTTATAAATAATTGTGCTTCATCGTTTGTTGTCATTGTTCATGTATTCTGAAAAAGGCCACGGGCCGAAACGTCAGTATTGTGTTGTGTACCTTCCTTGTAAAGCTGTCACCATACCTTGGAGTGTTTAACAGTTCGGCAATTCTATTGCAGCAATCATGTCAATTCATGTTCCTAAAGATCACCTTTATCTTATTCCAGTACACCTATTTAATTTACTATTCAGTAATGTCAAATATATATAAACGTTCATCGTCACCATGTTCCCCACCAACAATATCCCAAAACGTTGTGCAACTATTGCTAAAATGTGTTGTTTATTACAGGTTACTTGACTGCACAATTTGCTGCTTTTTCTCTGGAACATTGTCTTAATTTGCTCACTTTATTATGTCAGTGCTTTGAAAGAATAAAAGTCTGAGAGAACGTTGACGCATCTCAACACACATCTCCATCAGAGTCCGGCTACAGTCACAGGTCCATTTATCCTTTCCAGGAGCATACAGAAATGAGATTTTCCAACTCGAGATATTCAAAATGTGCTTTAAAATATGCTCTACACATTAACTAACTGATCAAGATTACTTAATAAATTATGTGCATGCTTTAAGTTTCTGTTTTGTATTAATTGTTAAATCATAAGCGACAGTGAGCTAGAAGCATGGAGGTAGCAGGGAGCATAGAGGAGGATGTGTAGTATAACAGTGGAACAAATAGTTGCAGAGGTCAGAATGAAATATATTTGCGCAGCGAACAAAAGAGATTGAGTGAAAAGCGAAAGAAAAGGTGCACCAAATGGAACGGGGGGTAGACAGGGGATGACGTAGGAAAAACGGCAGTTATTTTTTAGAGTTGGTTAGTCAGTGGGCAGATAGAGTTGAAGGAAGGAGAATTAGAAGTGAACTGTGAGAGAGTCAGGACATTGGCTTGATCTTGGAAGGAGAGCCGTGGCAGTTAGTCAGTGTCCTAAATGATCGACCTGTGCTACTAGCTTATGTTACGGGCTACCGCAGAGATAACATAACTGTATTCGCAGCATTTATCTGGAAAGATGAATGAAATATGATTCAATCGCATCAGATTTCTTTAGTAGGGCTGTGAATATTCATTTCAACAGTGTGTCTGGTATATATCCGCTGTTGTAGATATCACTCAATATTTGTGTTATTATTTATATTCCAAAATCACCCATGGCATCAATATCTTCTTGATATAAATTATCTGGTCCAGGAACTTTTCCTGCTTTCATAATGCGCAAGACGTCTACCACTTCTTCTTTGTGTATTGCTGGTCCTTCCCCATTATCCTTAATATTTACATTATTTACAAAAAGAGTGTTGAGAATACATCCAAGAAGAATAGTTAAAACGTTCTGAAATAGGCCAAAGTAAAATGGGAGCAAGAGACGGGATCAGCTGGAATATGTTTTGACAACTGGGAAGAAATAATTGTGAGACAAAGAGATAGGGAGAAGAAAAGAGAAAATATACATGACAGCTGAAGAGAATGGCTTGACAGAAGGTCAACAACAGAAATGATAAATAATTGTCGAGATCTAAAGTTTTGGAGATACATGATCACCTGCGCCAGCAGGCATGGTATTTGATAATGAAGTAGATCATTAGTTTCCTCCTGAATGGCACTAAATCAGAGACAACTTATGCAAAGCAGGGGAAAAAGCTAAATGCATTCCATATGCGATTTCTCACCGTATTCTCGGTATCACCTAGAAAAACAAAGTGACAAACGTGGGGGTTATCACTCGCACATGCCTCCCGAAAAAAAATATACACGCAGCTCAAACAACGTAGGTTACGCTGGTCTGTCCACGTACACCATATGAAAAATGGCCACATATAAAAAGATATACTATAAGGACAAAAAACAGATGACAAAAGAACTAGGGGGCGCCCAAAACATCGATTTGTAGACATATGTAAACGCGACATGACGAACATAAACCTGCAACCTGGGAAGAAACAGATGTAGAACGAAATCTTTAGAAACACTCTAAAGCTCCAACTCAAACAAGAAGCAGACAGATTCATATAAAGAGAAAAGAAAAAAATAGCATTACTAGGGTTGCTGCATAATCCATAGTCAACTATGACTGACGGCAGCTACTATTGTCTTTCTTATTGAAGTTCTAACTTGAGTCGACATATACCTGCACCTTTTCAATTTTCTACAGCCAAAGTTATATTGCTTCTTCTACGTATCAATACATATATATATATATATATATATATATATATATATATATATATATATATATCGGCATTTCAGAATGTAAATCAAATCATTCAGACTCCGACTCTTTAGTGTTGCCATGATGGATGGTTGTTTGAATCGTTGCAAAACATTAGTTTGGTTATGTTGGTTTGCTATATCTGTTATTTAATGTTGTAGTAGCATGTTTACTTACACTTTTATTATCAATTCTGTATCTAACCTTCTACTGAATCAAAAATTGTTGGAAAATACAGGCAATTATTGGTTAATCTTGTTTTGATCGTTCTGACAACATTTGCATTATACTCATCATGGTAAGAAATTTGTAGCAGGTATCCTATGTTTATGAGAGCGATATGTTCATGCCTGGTGGGGACAGCAATCCCAACTGGACTATGAGGCGATTCTAAAGGTAAAACCGGCTACGATTACTAGAATGACATGATACAATGCCAGTGACTTGCATGTCGGATTCACACGGTGACCTAGGGGATTTAAGTAGAACGACATCAGACTGCTCAATATCACGGAAATGCTCACAAAATCTGACACCTAGACGTCACCAGATCACCTATATACGTCATCTTGCAATGCTGACATATTATTGGATAAACGATATTATTTTAAAAACATGTAAATCCCTCTTTGATGCAAGTCGCCGATAGGAGAACAGGAGTGAATCGGTACAAAGTATATGGCCGCAAGTGCGGCAGACTCGAAGTCCACTTCAAACGGTGCCTAGGTGTTTGTAGTTTGAGAGGATGGAGGCTCCTTCTGACAAGAATGCCTCTCAGACTCCTGCCCCGCTTGAAGGCGACCAAATGAGGATCACTGATAAGAGGGCGGGTGGTAGAATCTGAGTGGAGAATGGAGCGGTATCGGTTAAGGATCCACACCACAGCCAATTATGAAAGTGATAGGTAAGGGTGAATATATTCCTATCGGATGAACGGCGGGTGAATGGGGTGAATGTCATCGGATGAGAAATGCCAAGAGCTCGTTATGATGCAGATTGGAGAACCGAGTCAAGAAAGGGACGACGTCTAAAGGAACTTAACATCAGATTGGACTGTTGGAGAAAATCTTGATCATCCTGGAATTTATGACGAAGTTGTAACCTTGGAGAAAATGGAATGGAATCTTTGCAGTGAGACGGATGAGACGAAGTTGTAACCTTTGAGAAATTGGAATGAAATCTTTGCAGTGAGACGGATGAGACGAAGTTGTAACCTTTGAGAAAATGGAATGAAATATTTGCAGTGAGACGGATGAAACGAAGTTGTAACCTTTGAGAAAATAGAATGAAATCTTTGCAGTAAGATGGATGAGACGAAGTTGTAACCTTTGAGAAAATGGATTGAAATCTTTGCAGTAATATGGATGAGACGAAGTAGTAACCATTGAGAAAATTGAATAAAATCTTTGCAGTGAGATGGACGAGACGAAGTTGTAACCTTTGAGAAAATAGACTGAAATCTTTGCAGTGAGACGGATGAGACGAAGTTGTAACCTTAAGAAAATGGAATGGATAACAGTGAGTGTCTGTGGGATTATAGAAGACGGAAGTGTGGGGGCCCGAGGTAGCCAGGGAGACAATCAAATCAGAAAGGTGACGGACGAAGTAGGGGTATGTGAGGTAATCTTGATGGATTTATGAAAGTTGCCAATGTAGTCGATGAAACGGGAGATGTCATCATCTGGTATCAGTGATCCAAATTCGTCATCGATATACCGGAGATATTTAAGGAGAAGGGGCTTATAGGAAGCTGCTGTAAAGCTGATAAAATAATAGCTGATAAAGTAAAAGGAACCTGGCACACTGAGACGGGGAAAAGTTCTGACTAAAAAAATGCTGAGCGAGCGTTGGCCTCATCTCCAAAAGATGTGGCCTTGTAACGTAAACTATTACTTCATCCCACTATAGCCGATGTCATCAGGTACTTACATCTTTAATCTCTGTTTCTGATAATAGAAAATGTCAGATTCGAAAATAAAAATATTAAAGCGACCGGTCTTTGCATTTTTTTATCTTTGATTTCAAAGGAGGTTCCATCAAGTACCCAGCCATACAGGAGGCGGATGATATAAAGTCGAATGAGAAAAAATGCAGATATCTTAAGAGTTTTACTTTTTCTGACGTCGTGTTTTCTATGTATATTCTCTTTATCATTCAAACGCTTCCTCTATACATGTTTAGTGTTTTCGAGTAATTTGTGAACTGGCTTTATTTACTTTTGTCATGTAAAGGCGTGACTTTGAGGTCATGTGAATGCGACATGACTATTACTGTCTCTGCAAAACGAAAATCCAGACCAGAAATAATCATTTTAACAAACGCTACAGCAAAAATATAACCAGTCCCAAAATTTATTCAACTAAACGACCATATTGACCTACCATATCAAGGTTGAGCGTAAATTCAAACAACGAAATCCGCTTACTGTGTACTCAGATGTTAGTGCAGTATTCTAATTCTTGCCTAGATCAAACATTGAAATTATTAATTATGAATGTTACTGATTCTAATGAGATAACAAATGCTAACAGAATCATGAAACTACTTTCGTATCTTTCATCTGTTACGATGGAACTCGGAATGATGGGACGCACCAAAATGGACGCTTCTTGCGTCCAAGCCATGTAAAAAATGTTGAATTTCCTTGTCTCCACGGCCTTATCTCATTCTTTTAGAGAATTTCACGCTATCTGTTACCACAGTGAGATGGCGGATTTTTTTAAAATGTAACCACGGGTTTGATAATAAATGTGTGTACAAAGTTCGTTAACCATCGCTGTAGATCAAGTCTTTATTCGCTGGCTTCGTTAGCAACCATGGAAGCTAATGCTAATGACCTTACTTGTGCCGACGGTTGGTTTGGGGCAAATTGTACGTTACAATGTCACTGCTATAATGGCTTAGTTTGTGACAAAACAACAGGGACATGCCCAAACAATGACAGTTGTCAGCACAACATTTTCGGACCCCAGTGTCAGTACTTGGATTTTATTTACAAATATGCTCAAAAATCTGGACCTACTTTCCTGTTTGATAACAACGACACCTCATGTAATCAGGACACAGATTCTACATCAGTTGAGGCAACTCTCAATCAATCTTTGCCATGCTCCTGGTTTAGGATTTATGCGAATGACTTAAAAATATCCGGACAGTTTCACGGTAAAACTGAATGGTTCTGTCTCATGTAACAATGTATCAAGGTTTGTAGTTAGTCCGCACGAGATTGATGCCTTCTGCTCTGGGGCTGGTCTGATCAACAAGTTACGGATTGAAAGAGCGATAGTTGCAAATATCTGCTCCATCTACATTGGTGGGGGTCGGAAAGTGGCTCTCAAACAGATCACAAACCAGACGGACAAATTCGATGCTTGTTATACAGGAGACGGATGTGGACCAGAGGCCGCAGTTAATAGCAAAACAAAGACCAATCTCTATGGCAATGACTGCACACACACACACACAATGGAGAAGTGGAACAAATTCTGTTTACTGGTATCTGAAATTTGCAACGCCCCAGAAGACTCACATCATTCGAATCTACCATCGAGCTAGCACTATGATTCGGGTAAAGAATGCCACTCTAAAGGCTTTCTCTGACAGTGGCGGAGTAGTGTTCCAGTATAATGATATAGCATACCCTAATTTATCTGTGAACACTATTGTAGTCAAAACACAAACGTCAATGGCACACATTAAGATTGAGTTCTCACCGACCATTTCGCAGGCCGACAGTGCACTGACGGTATGTAAGGTGCAAACATTTACAGGCACCTATTGTCTGGACGAGCATTCTTGGTCATTTTGTGCAGTGGGTGTAGTAAAGGCTGCAATGTCATCATCGGTACTTGTCACGGCAACTGTTCACATGGGATCTATGGACACGACTGTACCGGGTCTTGTCTCAGTGTCTGTCCTTTATTTGAGGAATAATCTGGAAAATGCCTACAATGTAAACATCTTGGCTATACCTGTAATGACACTTGTCCCGGTGGTAATTTTGGGTTACAGTGCGAACAGATGTGTTCTGATGGCTGTGCCATTATATGTACTCTCAAATGTCCGGACAACTGTTTCAACGGCACCTGTCAACAGTCGACCGGGAATCTGTACATGCAAGAGAACGTTCTATGGGTCAGACAGCACTCTCAAATCTCCGGACAACTGTTTAACGAAACCTGTGATTCCCACGTTCAGAAGAGTCTGCCGACTACAACAAGCCCAAGCATATGGACACTTTAATGTGTTTCTGTGCTAGACATCTTTCATTTTTTGGTGTTTTTTGGTGAAGCCATGGCTCATATCTTGCTGTGTTTCCCTGCCTAGCCATGGCTCGTACCTTAGCTTGTGTGTGGCGGCCATGGCTCATATCTTGGTGTGTGTCATGTTAATCATATCTCATATCTCGGTGTGTCCGTGTTAATCATGTCTCATATCTTTATGTGTGTCTGTGTTTAGTCATATCTCATAGCTTAGTGTGTACCAGTGTTAGTCATATGTCATATTTTTGTGTGTGCATGTCTGGATTAGTGATATTTGATATCTTTGTGTGCATGTATTTGTTAGTCATATCTCATATCTTTGTGTGTGCATGTCTGTGTTTGTCACATCTCATATTCTTGAGTGTGCATGGCTATGTTAGTCCCATCTCATATCTTTGTGTGTGCATATCTATGTTAGTCATATCTCTTATCTTTGTGTGCATGTCTATGTTAGGCATGTGTCATATCTTTGTGTGTGCATGCCAATGTCAGTTATATCTCATATCGTTATGTGCATGTTTATGTTAGTCATGTGTCATATATCTTGATGTGTGTCAGTGTTAGTCATGCCTCGTATCGCTGTGTGCATGTCTGTATTAGTCACATCTCAGATCTTTGTGTTTGCATGTCTGTGTTAGTCACATCTCACATCTTGTGTGTGTATGTCTGTGTTAGTCACATATCACATCTTTGTGTGTCCGTGTCTGTGTTAGTCACATCTCACATCTTTGTGTGTGCATGTCTGTGTTAGTCACCTCTAGTGACTCGGGTAGATGGTGCTCGTAAAACTGGGAGGGCCGACCATCTAAGGGCAGAATCCCCCTACAGAAAAGACAATCTGCTGCCTTGCAGGAAGATTGGGGACAATCAAAGGCTAGGGAAAGCAAACCAGAATAAAATGCTGGCTGAAATCGGATGCACTGGGCCACTGGCGCAGAACACAGTGCAACGTATTAACGGGTGTTCAGTCAGAGTGGATCTGACAGACTCTAATTGTGATGTTCTGTCTGTGGGGGCGATCAACACACTTAGCCTGACAGCTGACTTCATATAAGAGTCTGGAATCCTTACTCTGATTGAGTCCTGAACGCAGAGAGAGAGAGAGAGAGAGAGAGAGAGAGAAAGAGAGATCTGTTACGATCACTATCATTCCCATTAAGAAAATTGCATTCACTTTCATTTCGGTTCAAAAACACATACATCTGCTCATGTTTAAACCTCTACTGCAAGATTAGTATTGCTGTTTTGTAACATTCATCATCGTAAATTAGCGTGTCAGTTGTCGTAGGGGTCGTGCTTCTCCACAACCTTCTGTTTCTGCATTCGTTTATTAATTTTGCTGCACATTTTCCAAGCCATCCATTTAATGTGATTATCTTCTACTTTCAGCAACCTTATCATTATCATAGTCTTCGACGCCTAGCTCATCGTCATCACCAGGCTTTGATTATCTGATAATGGTGACGTAATAACACAAACACATGGGTTTGTTGTTAGACTTGGGTGTATCTCATGAACCTTCTCAGTTTCTGTCCAGGGATGGGAGGGGGAGTGGAAGAGAAGGTCAGTACTGTCATGGAAGACAGCAGTGTTTTTCCCTGTGACTTCAACGTTCATTTGACGATAATAATCATGTCAGCATCTACAGTTAAAGAAAATTTGTGATGTCACAGAAGAGTCCCAGGGAGCACAACTTTGATAGTTATGTTGAGGAGGAAATCCGAACACTTATGTTGTTGTCGCAGTCAGGATGACGTAATAAATAATATGTAAGTATGTAACTGCTGGCTTTGATTAGCATGCCCATCCGTTCTATGTTTACACCCTTTCAGTATTTCTGCTTTTGACTTCCTACGAAATCATTATCTTAAACTGTTTACATCTTATTTCACAACTTTTATTTATATCTTCTTGCCTTGATTGTTCATGTCGTCACAATCTATTTCAGTTATATGTGTCAGTACCTGGCGGAGCGTACCTGCTTGAGCAGATGGTGATGTGAAGCAGGAGCATATGTAAACCAGGCAAATGTAGCTGTGACATGGTTCTATACTAAACAATCATAGTGTCAACACATCGACACCATTTGGGTGCATGACTTCAGAATTTGTTGTGATGACTTTCACATGTTGTCAGCTGTCAGGTTAAGTATGCCGCCCCCACAGACAGAACATCACAATTAGAGTCTGCCAGATCCACTCTAATCGAACACCCGTTAAAACGTTGCACTGTGTTCTGCGCCAGTGGCCCAGTGCATCCGATTTCAGCCAGCATTTTATTCTGGTTTGCTTTCCCTAGCCTTTGATTGTCCCCAATACTCCTGCAAGGCAGCAGATGATATTTTCTGTAGGGGGATTCTGCCCTTAGATGGTCGGCCCTCCCAGGTTTACGAGCACCATCTGCCCGAGTCACTAGAGGTGACTAACACAGACATGCACAGACAAAGATATGAGATGTGACTAACACAGACATGCAGACAGCGATACGAGGCATGACTAACACTGACACACATCAAGATATTTGACACATGACTAACATAAACATGCACACAAAGATATGAGAAATGACCAAAATAGACATGCACACACAAAGATATTACACATGACTAACACAGATACACACTAAGATATGAGATATGACTAAACACATACACACATTGAGATATGAGACATGATTAACACGGACACACCAAGGTATGAGATATGACTATCATGACACACACCAATATATGAGCCATGCCCGGCACACACATACACACACAAGCTAAGATATGAGCCATGGCTAGCACAGAAACACATGAAGATATGAGACATGGCTAGCACAGAAACACGTCAAGATATGAGCCATGTCTTCACGGAAACACACCAAGAAATGAACCATGTCCAGCACAGAAACACATTAAGGTATCCATATGCATGGGTTTGTTGTAGTCGGCAGACTCTTCTTAACGTGGGAATCATCGACATACAAGAAGCAGCCCCCGATTATCTGTTCACATGTTTCGTTCAAACTGTTGTCCGGAGATTTTAGAGTGCAGTCTGACCCTTAGAACGTTCCCTTGCATGTACAATTCCCGGTTGACTGTTCACAGGTGTCGTTGAAACAGTTGTCCGGACATTCGAGAGTGCAGTGTGACCCGTAGTGCGTTTCCATGCACGTACAGTCTGCTCTTTCCGGGTCACATATGATGGCACATCCATAAGAACTCGTCTGTTCGCACTGTAGCCCAAAATAACCATCGGGACAAGTATCATTACAGGTATAGCCAGGATGTTTACACTCTGCTATATTGCTGCAATCTAGTTAGCACCACCGGCTGGGTCGACCGTGGGGTTTTTTTCTTCCAACCACGAGTACAATTCACACTGCTCCCAGCGGGAATCGAACACGGGTTGTCTGAACGTCGGTAGTCCAGTCGAGTGGTTTTCCCAACTAGGCTACCGAGGCCCCCAGGGGTTATAAGAGTGTTATCACCTACGCAGTGCTTGTAGTCAGGAAAGCTAAGCTAAACCCTGCGATTTCTCTGGCCCACGAAAAGGCTCTTTTAAGCGGGAATGCAGGGTACCCGATCAAGAGGGTTACCATCAAAACATTTTCCATCGCTAGCGGGATGTTCTCCCACAGTCAAGACAATTTATTTTTATCTCAAACATCAACTCGTATAGTGATAGGTCTGATTACGACCAGTGCCTTTAATGGTGTTTATACCCCTAACCCGTTCAATTTTCAACACTTTGGTTTGACTTATATGAACTTGACGGTCGAGGGGAAATGTATCTCGGGAAAGCCTCTAATTATGGACTTTGAACAAAATCAATACGCGAGAGCTTTCTTTGGTACAAATCTGGCCATGGGTCTGATTGGTAAAGACGCGGTAATAACATTGATTATCAAGAGTTCAAGGACGGATTTTGTCTATTTGATTTTAACCTCTCCTCCAGCCTACTGGACGGCTACCATTTTGAGCTAGCCACAAGCGGACCCTTGTCGATAGAACTCAAGTTTGCCACTCCCATAACTACCCCGTACAAGTTATCGTCTACGCCGAGTTGGACTCAGTACTCGAGGTGTCCAAGACACGGCAGATTCTAACAGACTTCGCCGTTTGAGAAAAAGAAGATGAACACGAGGGAGATTTACAACCTTTTGATGTCGGATATTTTCGTTCGACGTTGTTCGCTTGTTAGTGTCCTCCCACGAAACCACTTACCGCCCACCATCGACCCAACCGCGACCGCAGCCTTTGTCATAAACACCGACCCGGCACACGAACCTGGTGAACATTGGGTGGCCCTCTTTTACAACGGTCTCGGTGAATGTGAGCATTTCGATTCCTACGATTTACCGCCCAGACACGTGGATATTTTAAACTTTATCGATCGGAACTCACACGTGCCATTCGTCTACAACCCACGGGTGTTGCAAGATTTGTTTAGCAACACATCTGGTCTATATTGTGTTTATTATATACTTTTTAAGTGTCGTGGCGCGAAACTTAACATAATTCTCATGCCTTTTTCATCGAGACAACACAATAACGACCGTATCATTTATCGTTTGCTCGCCCCGTGGATACTTCGGCTTCGAGGGGGCCATGGATGCCCAAATTCAACAACCGGACAGTAATATACTTTCAAATATGTGTTGTATTAATAAAACTGTGAAATATAGAACGAATTTGTTTTTTATTTGCTTTACATTGAATGTGAAAGAGCGAGAGATAGAGGGAGAGAGAGAGAGAGAGAGAGAGAGAGAGAGAGAGAGAGATCGAGAGAGAGAGAGATCGTCACTATTTAATATTAAATTGTTAGCACATTACCACCTTACTGCAAAACAATCCAACCGACACATGATGATAACGATGTCAGCAATACTAATAACACACTCGACCATTCAAAATAAAGGCACCCTTTCCCCAAGTTTTAGAACCGCTACACCTTTAATAACACGTCAGCATTTACCTGTAGCACATCGCCCCTTTCCGCAAGATTTAGAACCACTCCACCGTTAATAACACGTCAGCATTTACCTGTCCCGCAAGCCTAAATAATCCCCGAGCCGCAACCCGCCACGAGATAAGCCTTGACTCGCCGACCCACCGAGCCGAGAAAAGCCGGTTAACCCGCCACGAGATAAGCCACGACCCGCCGAGATAAGCCCCGACCCGCCGAGATAAGCCGATGAGTCACCCGGCCGGACAAAAAAAAATGTTAAGCAACATTTTTTAACCCGTGGGGCTTAATAATCTAAACATTTAGCTGCACAATAGGCTTACCCTGTTTTTGATGGATAATCCCATAATACACTACTCTCTTTTTCATGAAATCTAATTTTTTTTCACCGTCCTTAAGATTTTATAACATTTACATACAAAGGTATTCTTAATTGTGCACAAATCGTTTTCTGTTATATAATTTTAGGAAAATATCAAACCTAATGCTCTAAACATTATATTGTAAATTACGTTAATTTTCTAACAATGTGAGTCAAAGGTGTATCCATATCACTTTGAAGAGAGTCACAATTTTTCATTTGATTTTATATCTTCGTCATCGAGATTGGTAATTGCAAAAGCGCCTGCATAATAACAGTTAACTTTTGCATAGTGATGAATTTACAATTTAAACGCTTTATGATTTAAAAAATCAAGTAGTCACTTCACAACAGCTTACAAATTGTCACATATTAAGGAATATACATGAATAGTAAATGTTTTGTCAAAAGACGGCTCTGAACCAATTTAACAAGAAATCGGAAATGACAAAAGTGGCGAGTCTTTCAAAATCATGTTCAATAATTGTGTGGAAGTGTTAAGATTGTATGGATAAACACGTGGCATTTTGCCTTTTTAAATGACAATGTTGATTACAACAAAAGTGGGTATTGTAAACTCCTGAAAATTAGGACAAACAAGAAAATCATATTTGTATATACCTTAAAGAAACAAAAATCTGTCCTAAATGAATAACAGTATTTGAAAAAAATTAAGCTTAAGGTCGGCTAAAAAGTAATATTTCATGAAAAAAAAATTATTGAATTGCATCAGTTTCAGAGATAATTAATAAACTCTCGTGGCGAAAACATAAAATTAGAGACACAAATATTTTTTTTTTCAGATAGAAAGGGTGGAAACTTACATAATTTTTGGGAGATGAGGTGGGGAAGGGGTTGATAGACCATTGGTTTTGTTTGGTAGATACACGTGACTAAATATAGAGACTCACTTACTGGTTGAGTTGATTTACTGGATAATAAATAGCATGCAGTATAAAAAACACAACTCAGTGATTAGTGAACTGGACTACAAAGGACAAGAGGTATGGTTCGATCCAAACCAACAGCTTTCAGGTACACCCAACCTTTAATTGGTACCGGATTTTTTTTCTGGGAAAGTAAAGCGGCACGGGCGTAATACCGACCACATTACTCCAAAAATCATGTGCTGAATGTCTGTAAAATTTATGGTCACTAACACCATATTCCCTATACGCCACTTGGCGTGACGGGGGCTCCTATATTTTTTTATAACAAACACATACTCTATGTCTCATGTTTACTGGATATTGAGATAGGGCTACTATCGTTCGGGCACGTAGATGTTTTCTGTAGTTCACGTTGATAGAACTTTTTAAAACGTGTATTATGTTTTGTTTTTATTAGTTCTTAGGAAACTTTGATTTGAAGCGATGGTTTGCACAATTCTATTTTACCCCGCAGGACGAAACATTCTATTCTTGGGTACTTTTTTCCTCTATAAATCAACCATCCTTTCATAACTAGATCAACGTGCTAACTTCTACGTTTCTCACCGTGCCACGTTGTTACTGAAAATTTAGTTAGATTATTCACTTCACCTAACATAAATATTATATGCATTACGTTAAATTTAATAAGAAGGTATAGTAATTATTATAGTTTTGTTATTTTTAAGTGTCCGATCCGTTTAGCGCTCCTTTCTGGAATCTCTCCTCTTGACCTGATATTCATGCAGGCCAAACATTGTTTTAGATTCATGATCATTGAATCCTCCCCGCACGTTGCCTCACTGAAGGCGTTAAGAATGTCAACGGGTCCATTGTACCTTCACCATCCACAGCAGCTGGTTCAGTCAGGTTGTCAGCCACTTTGTTAGTCTTCACACCTCTCAATGTTGAAAACCAAGATAGTTACCACTAAAGCTCCGCGCTCCTACTTTGCTGGCCGTCTTTTTAACTCCGACTCTGCCGAATAATGGACGCATCAGTGTAAATAAATGTCTCAGCTTCAGGTAAATGTTCATAGATCAATGCCCGCACTTCTGCTATCATGAGCACACAAATTTGTGTTTTCATTCTCTGTTGGATGTAATGAGACCGAACAGGACGTAGAGCACTGCCATCATCATCGAGTTCCATCTTCGCAACGAAGGTTGGCTACCATGGAGCGCCATGCTATGTCTCTTGCTTTTATGGTGCAGGTTGACATAGGCTGACGTGTCCATCTTTTGATGTTACTCGTCTATGTTATTCTTGGTCTGCCTCTGCCTCTTTTATTTTGTATTTTCCCCTCCAAGATTAGAGGAGTGTGCTAACGCTTATATCCACTTTTCTCACAGTTCGATGTCCAGAGTAGATAAATCTATGGAAGAATGTTCTCAGAACCAAGTCATCCATGATTTTCCTCCATTGAGTATGATGATCTTCCCCCCCCAACACCCCCACCCCCAATATCACTGTGTAGTGTATATCGGCACTGTTTCGGAGATAGGTATGTGTTCGAGACATTTTTAAGCTGTCTGCGATGGTTGACAAATCAAGTAGATACAACTCTGTACGTGGTGTGGCTTTTGTGTAATTAAACATGATGAAATACAAATTTTACAGACCTTCAGCACATGATTTTTGGGGTAATGTGGTCGACATTACGCCCGTGCCGCTTTACTTTCCCAGAAAAAAAAATTCATTAACCATTTAAGGCTGGATGAACCCGGAAACCAGTTTACTAACCACTGAGCTATCGCGGCTCCCTTTAGATTGTTAGTTCATGGTTAATCGCCTCAGACCGTTCTCCAAATTAGCACATCATAATTTTGTTGCTAAAGATGGGACTAGTGAAGTGGTGAAAGCAGAAATAAGATACTCACCCCACAACCAAATAGCACCCGTTTTCAACACCATTTGGACTTTTTTTTTAAGTATGGAGTCTTTCTCCTCTTGGCTGTTCATCCATTAAGTAACGTGAACGTTATCTGCAAGTCGTGTATTACTAGCATCAGCTTTTCTAGCCACAATGACTTCTAGCATGATTGTATGTTTCGTTATGAGTCAGACATGTTTGACTGGTTTTATAGTTGTATTTTTAATTGCTCTTTCTTCATTTGGCACTGCTTTGGAACGTTATAAATTGTTTACTTTTCTGTCCGCCCCTTTATACCAACAGAGCTGAAAGTCTTTAACGACATGTTAGCTTATTTCATTACTCCAGGATGAGTAAATCAAAACTATTCAGATCCCTCCCCATTTCGTTGTGTTGTCCCTTGAAACAAACTAACCAATTCCGTCAGGGGAGATAAATAGTGATAAAGAGGGAATGCAACCCGGTACTCAATATCACATGGAATATCTCAGCTTTATGTGAAAGATGGTATAACGAATTTAAGCCAACTTTTTCTTACTTGATCATGAAGGACGATGAAGTGAACTAAGAGAGTTCCTTTGACGTATGGAAAAACAATCAACCAACAACCCCAAGATTCATGCTACGTACATTGTTATTATTAATCTGTGTGTGTATTACTCAGTTTATTCTAGAAGTTTTGTTTCTGTTACATTTCGATCCAGTTATACGCTGAGAGTGAAAATGAGTTACACGAAATTTTGGACAATATAGTGAAAGAAAGCAAAAATAAAAACTCAACCTTAATAGCAACAAAAAAAAAACAGAGGTAATGGTAACAACAAAGAAAAAGACATCATCTCAGTGCAAAATACAGACAAGTGGAACAATATTAGAACAGTTAAATGCATTTAAATATTTGGGAACTGTGTTAACCTCAGACGGAAGATGTACAAAAGCGGTGAGATGTAAAATGGCTCAAGCAAAAGCAACTTTCCAAAAAATGAGGTGCTATGCAATCCATTTTTGAAAATAGAAACAAGAAAAAGAGTTCTTAAATGTTTTGTAGAGCCAGTCTTAACATATGGATGCGAATCATGATCAATAGGACAACAGACAAGAAAATCACTGGAGTCTGTAGAAATGTGGTTTTACAGAAGAATGTTGAGAGTACCATGGGCATCTAAGAAGATGTTCTGAGAGAGGTCAAAGCAAAAAGAGAGCTAATGTCCAATATTAGGAAGAAACAGTCATCATTTTTGGGCCAAGTAATGAGAAGAGAACAACAGGAATATATTGTAACAACTGGAAAAATTGAAGGACGAAGAGATAGAGGGTAGCAAAGAGAAATAATAACAGACAGTTAAAGAGAATGGCTTGGCAGCAGTGAAATATATAGATGATCAGCCCGCCCGCTTATTTTAGTTAATTATGAAGCTGACCACGCTCTGGACCACAGGGAAGTGGCCTTATTTTATTTCATTTCTTGAGAATCTACTATATTATCGCCATGCTGCTAGGTTTGTGTACATATCCTTATCATGCTGCTAGGTTTGTGTACATATCCTTATCATGCTGCTAGGTTTGTGTACATATACTTATCATGCTGCTAGGTTTGTGTACATATCCTTATCATGCTGCTAGGTTTGTGTACATATAGTTATCATCCTGCTAGGTTTGTGTACATATCCTTACAGTCATTAAAGGAGATAGTTCACGTTTGTTTGGTCTCACAAATTTGAACTAATTTGTGCAAGAACGTCAGAACTAAAGAATTACATTACTAAATGGTTATTGTTGTACACGATAACCGCACAAAATAATTGGATAACTTCATGACGTTTCTATAAAAAATGTTAGACATAAAAGAAAGCGATCTAAATGAAATGGAAAAATAAAAATAATAAAAAAATACATAGTAAATCGGTCAACAATATCAGTAAAAAAAATGATTATATGTAATGTATATGACAAATCAAATAATAACATAGAGGTAGAAAACTTCAACATCAATGAGCTACTCTTCGCAGATGACCAATGCCTAATATATGAGGATGAAAACCTGCTACAACACCATTTAACATATCTAGATAAAAGCTGCACAAACTACAGTGTGAAAATTTACACAGCAAAAACAGAGGCTATAAGAATAAGCAAATTAAGACACCCATTAAACATCAAGATCAAAGATATAGAAATAAAACAATTAGAGGAATTCAAGTATTTAGGCACAATGTTCACAAAGATGGAAAATTAGACAGAGAAATTGACATGAGAATACAAAAAGCAAATGCTGTCACATAATAACTTTCACCATTGCTAAGACATCCAAACATTTCTATGCCAGCTAAACAACAAATGATAAATAGCATCTTCATACCAACTTTATGCTATGAAAGTCAAACATGGACCATTTCTAAATCACATTTAAGAAAGAGCAATACTTGTGAGATGCGTTGCTTGAGAAAAGTAACAAACAACACAAGAAGAGATAGAATACCAAATGAAACCATAAGAAAAATGGTAGGAGCAAAACCCTGCCAAGAATATATAGAACAACAACAACTTAAATGTTTTGGTCACCTGGACAGAATGAATCCTCACCAATCACCATCAAGGGCGTTCTTCTCGAGAATGCATGGAAAAAGACCAAGAGGAAGACCCAGAAGAAGATGTATAGATGCAGTGACAGAGACATGTAACAACAAAGGAAAATCACTAATTCAGACAATTCGAGCAGCACAAGAACGACAAATGGTATAAACCACGACACCTTTTATGTATCAGTGAAAAGCGAAAAGAGGAAGAAGAATGGATATGACCCTTTTCGTCTTTTCTAACGGTCTGGTGGCGGCCATTGTGTATTTTTTATGAGGTTTTGTTTTTGTCGAACAGCTTCTCTCGTGTCTAATTCTACCAATGTTTGACAAACACACACGGCCACAGAATGAAAAGGTCAGGCTCATTGATCCACAGGGATTTCCATCCTTTTTCATGAGTCTTTTCTGTTTAAGTTTTGCCTTAGCACAGTCTCAAATGATGTTGTACCGTTCCTCTGAAAAAAGTTGTAGCTATACTAGAAATAGAAACATAAAAGACATATGAAAGATCCATATTTGACCACCAAAGTAACTTCGTGAATGAGAAATACCGACCACATTACCCCAAAAAATCATGTGCCGAAGGTCTGTAAAATGTATAGTCGCTAACACCATATTCCCTATACGCCGCAACTTGGCGTGACGGTGGTACTTTACTTTTTTGTATATCTATCTCAGCCACTTAGATACAGAACAATGAATGTAATTGTTCCGGGTGCTTAGTGAGTAGTCGGTTTCTGCGTTGTGAGGATATGATTTGCTATCCGAGGTTTGTGCTATTGACAATCTTGAAGTCTTATTTGTAAAAGCTTGCAATGCGGTATTCACAATATTGGTGTATCATCGAGGTACCGATGTTGGGAAACTTGATGAAGTCAATTTAGAACTCTGACTCTGCCATATACCTAAGTACAGTACTTCAACGTCAATGTACTGCTATTAAATTCAGCACCCACAGTTCTTCATGACCAATATTTTCAGGCTGTGAAAGAACTAAAAAGAAAGTTGAACGTGTGAAAGAACTAAAAAGAAAGTTGAACGATGTATCTCTCACTATTTGTTGTATGCAGCGAACACTTGGTAAACTCTAGCATATTAGAGGCTTTTCCATGGTAGTCACTTAGCAACAACACATGAAACTCATCATTTCGGGTGCTGAGCGTAAAGTCGCTTCAGCGTTGCGAAGATATAAATAGCTTTCTGAAGAAATCGTTGTTGGGAAGCTTAAATATTCCTATCCATGTTTATTATCATTTTCAAAATTGTTTGGCCGTAATTTTTAAATTAATAATTATTAATGTTATAGTTGGCACTATAACAAGTCGTAAATATGTGTATTAGGGATCAAATTAAAGGGAAAATGGCATATATTCATAATAAGCAACAATATATTGAAAACAAATTGAAAGATAAGAATTTAAGATATCAAGAATCACAATTTTTGAAAAAATGAAATATATATATATAATGGTACTCACCTACCCAAAGTGGGTGTCATTTTTATCCGACAGTAATCCGACAAATATAACCACTTGTCAACAAATTAGAAAATTGTCACTATCTAATGAAGACTTGCACACAATTGTTCATGGTATGTCATTTTTATGAGACATGTTTTGTACACTTAAAACTGGGATGGGGGGGGGGTGGTAGTAAACTTAAAACAATACAAGGGTAAATAGATTAAATTTCAAGTCTATGTACACAATTTACATTGCCACTGCATTTTAATTAATTTATTTACAAGTCTGAATCAAATGTGGCTTTTGTGTGCCACAGTTTGAAACAGAGTTTTGGATATAGATGCGGTCTCTCATCACATCCTTCACAAATAAAATGTGTTCGCCTTGGGGAACTAGGTTTGCTGCAAACCTTGCATCTGCGATTGTTGTCGCTGTAAGATAGCATATATTTTGTCCCCTCTAACCGCGGTATGGGGTTTTAGTCTGCCTGCTGAGACGTTGATGACCCTTTCAGGATCAGGCATGATATCCGTAGTCAGCCAAAGCAGGAAATCAACCATCGATAACTTGAACCGCTTGAGATTCATTTTCTTGCCGCTCATTATTTTATATAAAACAACAGCTTCGGTGCAAGCTATCTCCAGCACTCAATGAAATACCTTCTTTCACCACATCTTGCTCCGCCGCTAATGAACTCCGCAGTAGCCAATCATAAGGTCGGCGCCCATAAGACTCTTCTTTAAGACTGACTTAGAACCACGGAGAGTGCCGTTACGCCAATACTATCTTTAGTTACATAAACAGAATTGTGAAAGCGACTTAATAAGCACCATATATATATATATATATATCTAGTGTCATTTTGAGCCGAAGAAATCACATTGAGCAGAAATTACAACTGTTCATGACCGACGATATTTGCTACTAAAAGTGTCAGACATTGCACACGACCCGCAGTGTGTTTCTTCACACGTTCTGTTCTGGGAAAACACTTTCAATTCCGGCAAATGTCGATATTGTTTTAATGGAATTGCGTGTTATGGGCTGCTACTGTTGCTATAAAATAAATAAAGGTGTTAAAATACATTGCCCATACATAATATTCAGTTGTGTAAATCTCATAAAAGTCATTTAATTGCTATAAATGTATTATTTTTTCTATACCTATTATTGTGAGACTACAATGAAGCCAAATCCATCATCAAAGACCAGTATTATGAAAAATGGAAAGAAGAATATTCAAAGTATAATGAGAGGGGTGGATACCTCCAACTATGAAGGAAGTATTAAGTCATCATATTAAAGCTCATATGCTCATTTAGCTTCAAATTGGTATGAATTTTATAGAAAAGTAAGGGTTCATGGTGTACAACTGATCTACTGGCCTATAATATATGACGTTGGTCATGGGTAAATATGGACATCATATTCGCCGTAAGCCTTTAGAGATTAAGCCTATTTTATAGTTACTGCATTCCATTTATTTGTTACCCCAAATTACTGCGTCATTACTAACATGTTTCAAATGAGGCAGTAATTCTATTTTGCTCGTCTTTCACTCAAGTCATAAGTTCATATATTTAGGTATTTTAGCGCTTTCAATTATGTGTGTGTGTGTTGAGAGTGTGCTTACGATAACTTCTTCTGTTTGCTATTTGACATGTCACCGGATAAAACCCGAGGAAGCTGCATTAGAGCTACAGTAGCAGCCAATAATGCGTAGTTCCATTAAAACAATATCGACATTTGCCGGGATTGAAAGGACTTTTCCAGAACAGGACATATGACTGTACACACTGCGGGTTTTGTGCAAAGTCTGATGCTTGTAGTAACAAATATCGTCGGACATGAACAGTCTAGTGTGGTAGACACATACCGATCTGGAAGGCCTTCAACTTCAGAAGACACAGTGCTTGATATCCAGACAAGAATTACAATGAACCCTTAATGAATCTTTAAGGTGGTTGTCTCAACAACTAAATTTACCAATAACTACCGTCCACAAGGTTCTGAAGAGTAAGCTAAACTTTCGTTGTCACAGATTAACCGAATAGTATGAACTGCATGAAAGAGATTGTTAATTCCAGTTGAACTACTGCATGTGGTTTCAAAACCTTATTTCTGAACAAGGTTGATGAAGTCCTTGGCGTGATTTTCTTCATTGATCCGGCATGGTTTCATCCCTCCTGTTGCGTCATGACTCGGAATAATCGTTTGTGGAGTAGTGAAAACCACCATGAATTACATCAGGTGCCGCGTCACGATCAGAAAGTGTGAGTATGGTGTGCCATAAGTCCTATGTGGCTAATTGGGTAAATATTTAATTTTTCAATGCAACTAACATCATATCAGCATCAAGTACCGTGCCTGCTGATGCAGGTGATCATGTCTGCCGATAACTTTCTATCTCTACAGTTATTTATCATATCCGTTGTGCACCTTCTGCCATTGTCTTAAGCTGCCTCGTATCTTTCCTCTTTGCTTCCCTCTATCTCTTCGTCCCTCAATTTTCCCAGTTCTTGCAATATGTTCTAGCATTTCCCTTCTCATTACATGGTCAAAAAATGAAGCGTGTTTCATCCTAATATTAGAAATTAGCTCTCTTGTTGGTTTAGTGTCTTTCAGAACGTTTTCATTAGTCGTCTTAACTGTCTATGGTATTCTCAACATTTTTTCTGTAAAACGACATTTCTACAGCCCCCAGTGATTTTCTTGTCTGTTGTCCTGTGTTCACTGATTCACATCCATAGAGACTGGCTCTACATAACATTCTAACCATTCAGTACCACGCCCGTGCCGCTTTATTTTCTTGACAAAAATTCCGGTACCCATTTAAGACTGGATAACCTGGAAGCCGTCGATTAGGATCGAACCAACCCCCTTATCCTTAATGGTCCAGTTCATTAGCCACTGAGCTATCGCGGATCCCGTCTGCCTTATAGCTTGTCTGCAATGTGTCTACTGTTAAGCTTGTCTGCAAGGTGTCTGTCCTATAGCTTTTCTTCATCAAAGTGTCTGCCTTATAGCTTGTTTGCAAAGTGTCTATTTTGGGTGCATAATGGATCTTGTGATCTTTGGACAGGATGTTTGAAGAATATGAAAAGCTGGCTCTATCGCATCATGGCTCTCTTCATTCAACCTAGCAAGTAAAACAACAATTATATACAACACTTCATTGAGCATTTATTCCGTCATCTACCTCAATGTGTTTGTGGAAAACAAAAAGCAACGAAGTAGAACACTGGCCTTACATTTCCAAGTGCAGTGGCCACGTGCGGTGTGGTTTAACACATTTCATTTTCAAAAATGAACATGTCCCAGGACATTACATATATTTAAGAAATAGTAGTCTGCCCATTGTTTTATGTTCTTTTTAGATGTGTACTCGGGTAGGGTTACGTAAGACTAAGAATAAAATGACGCTCATCACCACAGACTAAAAGACCAACGATGAAATTATCATTGAGTACAACACAAAAATGGTTATAACTGGCAAAATTAGAGGGAAAGAGAGATCGCAGACTACACAGAAAGAATATACGGTATAGCCTGGTGTCGTGGCATGTAAAACAGTTAGCAACATAAATGTGAATTAGAACATGATCGTCTACGTCAACCGGTATGGCACATGATGATTTTGTCACCACAGGGATGCGTTATATAGGAAAAGTGTTTGGAGAGGCCTGAAAAGACAGAATTAGAAATTATGGTATAAGAGAAAGAATATGCATTGAACCATTCCTGAGATACAGGCCGACACAACCAATAACCTGACGGCAATCTTGATAGAATGCCGTGGAGTTTCTTACCTTACACATTAAAAGAGGAGCAAGAGTCAGACCCAGTGTAAGACGGACAGACAATAAAAAAAGTCACTACAATAACATCAATTAGCAATATTTGAAGCCGATAACAGGGCGATAACCAGAACTGTGTATCTTTCTCGACACAGGAATGTGTACATGAGGAAGGGAAGACAATGGAAGACTTTGGGATGTCCCTTTGGTTTTCTTGATCTCTTACTTAGATTTGATTAAATAAATTGTCGGTGTAAAACATAACATATTGATTGATTGTAATATGTGGTCGAGCCATCTTGTTTTCTTTTCTAAACGAGTTTTCAGTTTGCTGTTTAAACGATGTATTGTTCTAGAATTCTTTAATGAAACGTTTTCTTCTTGCGGACCGGCTATGGCTTATGTGTAATATCTCACTTCCTTGAAAGTGATTCTATTTTAGATTTCAATTGCAGATGTCCAATTTATTTATCTAAAGACAGTTTATAAAGATATATATATATATAATATATATATATATATATATATATATATATATATATATATAAAGTTATACATATATATATATATGTACATAGAGATGGGCTCTACAGGGTGTTAGATTGCAAGGATTGCCTATCTAAATTAATGAAGCTCATTATGTCCTTTCATGAAAATATAAATGCTAAAATCAACTTTCATGGGAGTTCATCAGTGAGTTTTAAAGTCAACAACGGAGTGAAATAAGGATGTATCCTCGCCCCCGCCCATTTTGCCTTCGAAAACGTGTATTTGCTGACGATGCTGCCCTAATCGCTCATAATGAAGGCACCATACAATCGGTGATCAACAACCTGGACAAAGAATGCAACAGTATTTCAATGTCAATTAGTTCAGAAAACAGTAATACTAAGTCAAGGCGATATAAAAACTGTATTAATCACTTTTAAAAAATTGTCCACTGGGATCAGTTAAGAAATTCACGCATCTTGGATCCACAATTACGTCAAACAATTGGCTTAATGTTGAAATAAACAGTCGAATTAGTAAGGCAGATACGACATTCCGAAAACTCACAGAAAGGGTCTGGAACAACACAAAACTAACACTAAAGACCAAACTCTTAATATATAAAACGTGTGTGCTTAGCACATTATTATATGGGTCTGAAACCTGGACAACATACTCAAATCACGAAAATAGACTAAATGTCTTCCAAATGCGATGTTTCCGCAGAATAATGCACATCAAATGACAGGACAAAATAAACAACTTAACTGTCCTGCAACGTGTCAAGAGCCCAACAATCATGTCGATGCTCAGAAACCGAAGACTAAGATGGCTGGGCAAGTCCAGCGAATTGAAGAAAAACGTGTAAAACTAAACGTGTAAAAACTAATACCAATAGTACTGTTCGTTCATAAATTCATGAATACGTTTGTTTTAGATTTTCGTGAAAGCTAGATGCAAAGTCGCAGTTACTTTTTTG